>CM039122.1:60264652-60484170 GCA_022036555.1 Microstegium vimineum
CTCATGACAAAATAGGACCTCATTAAAGTCACCCGCACAAACCCATGGTAAGGAAAGCTGCCCATGTAACGTTCGGATAGTATTCCAAGTTTTCTCCTTCTCCTCTTTCTTCGATTCTCCATAGATCCCCGAGAACCTCCATTCAAAGCCATCTCCCTCCTTTATTACCATGTCTATGTGGTATTTAGACATGCTCTTGACTGAGAGATCAATGTCTTTCCTCCAAAAAATAGCAAGGCCACCACTCGCCCGTACGCTATCCTTCACCACCATGTTTGTCAAACCCAACCTCCACCTCAACTATTCCAACCACTTTCCATCATGTTTTGTCTCTGAGAGAAACAAAATGTCAGGGGCCTCCTCCTTCTGTAGCTCCAGAAGGCCACGAATTGCCGGCCCATTCCCCAAACCCCGGCAATTCCAAGCTATAAGTCTCATTTGGGTGGGCAGGGCTGATCGAGCAGCCCCGCCAAAACATTCTCTCCCTGTACCTCATCCTCCACCGCTGCTGCCCCTTCCCCCCGCTTCTTTTCGTGTACTTTCTCATCCCCTGGTGGCTCTAAAACCCAGCTCCTTTTCTTCTCTACCTCCCCAAGCTTTGCCTCACCCATCTCACTTTGAGCACGCTGCCTCCTACGAAAAGAACGGGGCTTCTTTCCACCTACATCAGTTACCTCTAGGCCCTTTCTCCCCTCATCTAGAGTTGCCAGATTTGGCCCTCCCTTTACTAGTACTTGGTCTAGTCCCAAACCATGTTCTGCCCCCTCCCCAGTCTTCGCCACCTCCACTGGGGCCCCATCTATATCCATCCCCTTCTCCCCATCCAGGTGACAGCCCACGCCTCGCACCACATAAAGCCCACCATTATCGGGTACCTTCACTTGTACAGGGCTCGACATCAAGCTGTTGTCAACTGGCGTACCCCTTCCACCAGCGTCATGAACCCCACCTCCTCAGCCTGTTGTCCCCCTATCACTACCTTCTCTTGTATTCCCGTGTTCGCCCCCTCCTCAAAGACAAGAACCTTTGGCTTTCCCGACCCTTCCTCTCTTGTTTTTTCTAAGATTTTTACTGAACTGGTACCATCATCTTTCAGCTCCGGGTCAACAAAAGAGTTCGTCTTCATCGGAGCCATTGGCGGTCTGCCCCGATCATGGACCAGGCTCAACTTTCCACTATCTCTGCTCCTCCCAAAATTCCCACTACCCGAACTCCCTCCTTTTGACCACTTGTGACTCTGCTCGCTGTGCCCCTTCTAGCGTGTTGGTGTCACACGCAACCAGTCCCCATACTGCTTGTTCCCAGCCTCCTCCTCGACACAGTAGTCACACTCCTTCTCCACATGGCCAAGACGCCCACAACCATAACAGAAATTTGGGATGAATTCATATCGGATCGGGCACCAGCAATCATCCTCACCCTCTTCCCCCTCCACCAAAATGCCACAATCAATGGCTTTCGAATGTCGATCTTCACCTTAATCCGCAGGAACCCACCAACTGTTGAACAGTCATCTTCTGTGTCAACTGCCAGTGCTCTCCCAATCCGATTGCCAAACAACATCCCGTTTGTCGAATCCATCAACCCAAGCGGGAGATCAAAAACACGAACCCAGACCGAAATGTGAGTGAATTCCAGGTCCTTCAGCCGCTTGTTGCCATCAAAATCTGCAACCACTAAAAGGTCGCCCCCAAACTCCCAGGGACCGTCCATAAGAGCTCTCCTCTTCCCCCCTGCCTGCAAGAACGTGAGAAGAAAAAGATTCCGACCGAGCTCCTTGCATCTAATTCCCTGGTCGGGGCACCAAACCCTCCCGAGAGCTTGTGCCAGGCCATCAGCGTTACCTGCCTTGCTTGCAAACAGTTTGCCCATTGCCTGCGGGGCTTGTTCTCCATCTCCGTCCTTGCGCTTGGCTCCTCTAATCCTGCTCCTCTCCTCCTCAGAAAGCTTCAGGCCCTTCAGCAAGCCCTTCAGACCTGCCCCGCTACCGCTGCCATCTGGACTGCCCATCGCGACGCGCCTCCTGCCCCGCCGGTGCTCTCACCTCCACCTCAGCTTCCACCACCGCCCCCACCAGAGCTGCTAGCACACCGGCGTAGCTCCCACCCCCGCCGCCACTCCTCAGCTCGCGTCCCGCCTCCCGACCCGTGTCCCGCCGGTGCTCTCACCTCCACCACAACTTCCACCACCGGCCGCCACCAACGCTGCTGGCACCACCGGCGCAGCTCCCACTTCCGCCACCGAAGCTGCTGGCTCCACCGGCGCAACCCCGCTGGCACAGCTTCCTGCCGCCGCCAGAGAAGAAACCTCAACGTTCCCCTCCCCTGAGAGGACCAGGGGGGACTAGACCCCAAGATTGGAGAGGGTCAGAGATGAACAGGGGCTGGAATTGAGGATTTGTGGAGGAGGATTGGGCTGGAAAACAGGATTTCTCCCCTCCGAAACTCAAGAACTAAGTCTTGGTTCGGTACTTTCTCTGAGTCGCCAAGGAGTCGCAGCGACCCTTGACCACCAGAGACCGACTTCGCGGCACGGGGTACCCTCCCCACCTCGATTGATCCGTCCAACGCCGCGGTCGCTCTGCTCTGGACTTCTGGAGGAATCGCGCCGAGCAGGACGAGCTCATGATTACACCATAGGTTTCACGGGCCTTCTTTCCTCGCCTTCCACTTCCAGGCTCCCCACACTCCGGGTACATACGGCCCATCTAGATTCGCACGAAAGATACGTTTTTCCGGACCGAGCCCAGCACGCCTGCCGGCCGAACAAAAAAAAAAGTACATCCGCTCCGTGCCTCCGCCGCCGCCGCCTCTGCGCCTTGACTCTGCGTAGTCCGTGTGATCTCGTCCGCCTGGCAGATTTGCTTTCAGTTGGAGGAGGGCGACTAGGATTGATTCCTGAAGGCCTTAATGGTGCACCTTCCGGGCTCCCGCAAGCGCCGTGCCGAGCCGGCCACGGCGGCGACCGTCAAAGTGGAGGGTTTGGGCTGTGGTGATAGTGCTCTGCATAAGCGCGTGAGGGCTTTGGCGCCTCCGCCGCCGCCGCCACCTCCCGAGGTACATAGATCGGATACTCTCTTTTTTCCGCTCTCGCATCCCTTTGTTCTGTTCCGCTTACGACGGCGCGCGATCTTACCATCGGATTTGATTTGGATTGTGTGCGTACGACTACACGCATACCTCTACTAGGTATGTGAGATTGAAGGCTACTGTATGCTCTTGATTCTGCACTTGTTCCATGTCGCGCGGATCAGATGCTCGTGCGAGGCAGAATGTGGCGCGGTGAAGTCTGAACGGCTTCATTGCCACTCTCGTGCTAGAATCTAGTGAAGTTGTGCCACGTTGTTGTGTTCGGTTCGATGCTGCATTGTCATATTTAGTTCATGATGCATCGACTCGCTGACACAAAGTTAAATTTTATTTCAGCCTTTGATGTCCATATATGGTTTGACTACTTGAAATCATGATCGTCGCTTACTTCCTTTTGGTCTTTGTCCCTCTTCTAGAGAGGAAGTCTAAAAAACATAAAGGTTCCTTCTCAAATCAGAGAATGTAATCTTGGCGTAATAAATTAGTCCAGGACTGTCAGATCCTTTTAATTTGTTCAAATCTACTGCACATGATTTATCTTTTCAGGACAGGCGCCTGCCTTGCCTTTGCCATTCATGTCTGCTAGGCTCTTGAGAGTTCTAAGGTGTTTGCAAAAACACCTCATAACAGTGCTAATAATTGATTATATATGTTCAATTATTATTGGTTTGTTCAATTAGTATCTAGATAAACTACAGCTGTACAAGGCCCCTTAATTAATTCTCTGATTCCAACATAACCTGCTGCAGGACCTGTCCAATGTACTTGATGAACCTAGCCCATTGGGGCTGCGACTAAGAAAAAGTCCATCTCTGCTGGACCTTATTCAGATGAAGCTTTCTCAAGCAAAATTTGTCAGCGAACAGTTTGATGTGCACAGCAATGTTTCTGATACACCCATGAAGAAAGAGGTTAGATCTGGGGTTCCTGCAACTGGTGAACGACTGAAAGCTTCAAATTTTCCGGCAAATGTTTTGAGAATTGGTAGTTGGGAGGTAAGAAAATGCAAGTTTCCTCTTTTTTTAAAGAACATGTGGATTTCCATTTTGTTGTTATACTATATGACAGTAGAGGAGTGCATATTTGAGCAACTATTTTGCAGCTTTTCCGAACAACCCACCCTATTACCCTAACACTAATAATATTTCTGAGCAGTACATTTCACAGTACGAAGGTGATTTGGTTGCAAAGTGCTACTTTGCAAAGCATAAGCTTGTTTGGGAGGTTCTACATGATGGTCTGAAGAGTAAGATAGAAATTCAATGGTCAGATATTATTGCTTTGAAGGCAACCTGCCCAGGGAGTGAACAAGAAGGGATCTTAGATCTAGTGGTAAGATCCTGAGAGGCTGAGAATGACATATTTTGTTGTAGTCATTTGCATCTCATCTCATCATATTAACAGCATCCCGTTTTCTTTTGTGAAGTTGGCTCGCCCACCCCTATTCTTCAAAGAAACTGATCCTCAGCCAAGGAAACATACACTATGGCAGGCTGCATCAGATTTTACTGATGGACAGGCAAGCTTCAACAGGTGAAGAACCAGTGCAAAATGCAGTTTCCATGTTGCGAGGCAATGTTCTACATAAAGAAATGTTTTAGTGGGGAGTTGTGACTGACCTATGCTGCTACTCTGTTTTGTATTGTTTAACTTTTTATGTGCATATTGTTTTAGTTACTCAGCTAATATCTTAGCATCCTATTTAGATTTGCTTGTTTTGATTTTCATGAATGTTTTTGCTAACTTTCCTTCTATTACTTGTTGATTTATGTAATATTATTTTTGCTGCCTACCTATAAGGAACTAAATACTACTCTCTCTATTCCAAATTGTAAGTCATTCCAAGAATCTTGGAGAGTCAAAGCATTTTAAGTTTGACCAAAGATTATAAAGAGAAACATAAACATTTATGACATCAAATAGGTATAGTATGAAAATATAACTAATAAAGAATCTAATAATACTTAGTTGGTATCAAATATGTTATTATTATGTTATATAAATTTGGTCAAACTTTATAAACTTTGACTCTTCAAGATTCTTGGAATGACTTGCAATTTGGGATGGAGGGAGTAAAAAGGATTATGCGTGCAGGAGACATACCTTGCAGTGCCCCTCGAGTTTGTTAAGCAAGAATTTTGAAAAGCTCATTCAGTGTGATCAACGTCTACATGAATTGAGCCAGCAGCCAGATGCCATATTGCAAACTCCAAGATTTGAACCTAAGCGATCTATTTTGAAAATCCAAATGAATCAAAGGACTGCCTTTATCTTAATGGTTTGAAGTATGAACATGAAGCTCCTTTGCCCAAGTCCACTGATCCTGTCTCAACATGTGTCTTTTCATCACTCTCCAAGAATGTTGGACAACCAATAAACATAGGTAATCAGTTCTAGCCACACAATTTAGTATAGATTTCAAGGCTTGTATATGTGATGTTTTGATATAACCATGTCTAATGCCAAGGTGTTTACAGGATTTGGTGTTGGAGATTTTGAGGGCACTGTTTCTGAAGAACCAAATAATTGCAATCAGTGGAATGAATTCAAAGTGCCTAGATTGAAGTCATCCATATCTGTGGAAGATTTGGTTAACCATCTAGGTAACTGCAGAGCTGATCAAAGAAGTGTGGGTGATCCTCCTTTGACCATGAATGATGGAAAATCCAAAGAAGTGTTGGACGATCTTGTTCAATACCTTTTCAGCGATACACAGAGTCTGCCAGCCTCAGATGATAAATATCTGATGGCAAGGGTTAACTCCCTCTACTCTTTGCTCGAGAAAGACACGGTGCCAGCTGCCATGCGCAAGCCTGAATGCAGTGATGAAATAGGCATAAACCAAGTGGATTCTGATAGTTTTGAGGAGGAGCTCAACTCATCACTTGCAGGAGCCAAAGAACCGCTCACCATGTCCAGAAAGGATTCTTTCGGGGAGCTGCTGCTAAACCTTCCCCCAGTAGCTTCTATTCCACAGTTCTTGTTCAACATAGCAGAAAATTCTGATAAATAAAGCATGCAGTCAACTTCTAGTTTTTTAGCTCCTAGAATTAAAGCTGCAGCTGTACAAATTGTGAATATGTGCAATAAATCAGCCATGCCATAATTATTTTTACTTCTTCCCTGTAAATAATTCAGTAGGGTGCTGCAAAAATGTCTGCTCATTGTTTTGTTCGCCTAGAAACTCCAGAATGCAACGTTGGAACTATATTTTGTTTAAATTTTGATGGTATTTTCCTTTTAAATGGTAATCCCTCCCTTGTTGGATATCATTTTTTTTTGTTTCTCATCATACTCAGCTTGTTACTTGCATATATGACTATATGAGGGATATGCGTAGTATCAGGGATGTGAGTAGTATATACGACATTGTTGTGACTTTTGCTAGGTGGAATGTTGGAGAAGACATTGCAATTTGCATAGCAGGGAAGAATTTCATATGACATGTACATACACTTCGATAAATAAATATAATATGTTGCTAGTTTCTCACATACATTTGAAGCCTAGAAAGGAGTTGGTGCAACAGACATGCACCCTTTATCTACAGAAATCAAGCCATGTAATGCAATATGATAAATGAAATTCTACACAGCATATATCTCGGGTACTCTGAAACCGGTACCTAGAGATGTATGATTTGATACTGATGGAAAATGGATAGTAATGCAATGCTTAATCAAAGGGATCGGGCGGCGGAGCTTCTCCGTCCTCATCGAAACCCTCATTTTCGTCGAGCATGTTCATCAGCATGGTCACCTGCTCATGAAGCATAGAGTTTTCCTTCTCTATATCTGCCCGCTTCTTGCGCTCATCAGAAAGCTGCTTCTGTAGAAGCTCCAGCACACGGGAGTCTTCCTCTAACTGCTCGTTCAGTCCATTGATCTCACGGTCCTGCCACACCATTTCCACAGTAATAGCATTTGTCAGTCTTTGATGCACGTTCAGCAACAAAAATGCCTACAGTTTACCTTAGGTGGCACACAAGCACGATACTCTTATCGCAGATAAAAACAAAAGCCAACATTTCAAGATTTTCAGCTTGATCATCCATGCATTTACTAGAAAAAAAAAGCATTGCATGCCGCATGATATCATGCAGGTATGTAGAATCAGACCACTAAAAAGATTATAAACCTTTCTGTTCATTTCTTGGATTGCAATCCTCCTCATGCTCTCCACAACATCTACATTGACGAGCTTGCGTTTCTTGCCCACCAGCCATCCCTTAGGATATGATGCTGGCTCAAAGTCCGGTGGTGGAAGCAGCATTTCAGCACTGCGCTTGCCGTTGATCGGCTCGAGAGGCTCAAAGAGAGCTTTCCGCTTCTCAGATAAGTTAGCTTTTGGGTATGGTTGTACATCCTCAGCTGTGGCTGTTGTCTCTGTTGCATCGTCGGTCTTCATGGGTTCCTCTTGAGCCTGCTCATTAGTTTCTTCGGTAGCATCTTTGTCAGGTTCTTGTTGCAAGCTCCGGCCATTGGCTGGAACAAACATATTGTTAGTCAGATCAAGAGTCAGTGCACTTCCCCAGTTAAAATCTAATGCACACATGACCTTATATGTTAGTGAGTTGTGAGGATGAGTTTGGCTGTCATGTGAATAGCTTATGGAGAGGCCAAAGGATGCTTTTATTCAGTTCTTAGTGAGATTTTATAGCCCTTGCTTTCATTATTTTGTGCAGTTTCTTAGATTCTTTACAGCCCTTCAGTGTCTTTCAAGTATGCTATAAGTACATGTACCATCCTTCACATAGAAGCAAAGTAACAAGGGGCCGAAATAACACACTGTATTCAACATAATAAATATCTATTCATGAACAATACGGCAAGCTCTGAAAAGAAAACTGGGACATTGTTTTTATGTCTGTCAGAGAGTAATTTCCAATGCTGATTTTTTTTTTGAAATTTAATGCTGATTTATTTTAATCTGTCAACGTCACATATTGGTCAGTATCAACCAGATGTAGCATCAGATTGACCTGATTAGCATTCGAATAAGCTGGCCCAACGAGCGCTAATAATCTGACCCACGTGAGACACGACCATACTGCCGTCTGGGCATATGCTACAAAATACTCATATACGACTAGAATTGTAGTTTATCTGTTTGTTCCATTCATGACCATGCCTAGACGGCTACTCGGTTAGAATTGTTCATACTTGTCTGCTGCCATACCTACTAGAACGCTACACCAGCTGCATACTAGTCTTTGGCCTTGTCTGAACCACGGCAAAGAGGGGGAAATAATGTAAAGGCAGAAACAGACAAGAAAACACACAGAAATGTCATTCCACGGTAGCAAAATTAGAAATTACTCTTGCTGCAAAGGGTGTTTAAGCTAGGAATATGATTAGTATCATTGGAAACATATTTGGATCTAGTTTTTTTAATAAATTTATTTGGAGATACAAATGTTGTTTGTATTATTGAGTCAAACTTGTGACACGTAAACCGGAAACGACAGATAATTTGGGATGGAGGGAGTATTCCTGAGGCCACTATTACTAAGCATAACACCTGCAGCCGCAGGTTTGGGATCTTAGCGGTGGAGACAAGCAAAGACGTCTGCTCTTCTTGTAGCTGACAAGTGACAAGGGATTGAAATGACCAGCTACGCTCACGTGAACCACCAAATGGGCTGTTAGTTATCAACAGCAGTTAAGTAGCACGGGTGCGTGATTAACGTGCTATGTTAATCGTTAACTAGTACTGGACTACCGGTACGTCACGCGAGTGAGCTGGCTATCATTTATCCCCACACGAAATATCTCACCGGCACGCATTCCAGTACCAAAACTTTATACTATGAACAAAAAGGAAAAATGTTCTAGTCGAGAGAAAAAAAAAGCGGTTCTTGTGGAGGGAAACTAATTAAGTAGCAGATGTTAGTAATGTTTATTACTTGGTGTGAATCTAATTATACTGTGTATTTCTTTCTTTTGGGGCAGAATTGCAGAGAAATTTGCAGAGAACTGAGGTCTGAGCTGAAATTAGAATCTTCCAAGAACAGACGGATGGATGAGTGACGAGGACGATTCTTGGGGGTAAAAAAAAAAGCACTTGAAATCAGAGAGATTTTGTAGGCAGAAACAGCCGAAAGGGAATTTGAGATAGCAGCAGGCACCTGATCTCCTTGACTTCCAGAAAATCCTGGGGGATCAGCCGGAACAGGCTCCTCCATGGGCCTGGCTGCTCCCTCGCTCCCTGCAGCAGCAACAGCAGCACAAAACAAATTATTGCACCCATCAGCGGAGCTTCCAGCTGCTAGTAAATCTAAAATCTATGCTTCTTCCGCCTCGAATTCCTCCCTCCTCGCTTCCAGTTCCAGGCATCCGACCGTGAGCAACCATGTCAATCAAAATCTCACCTCGGCTTCTTGGCTCCTGACGGCTAGCGGGGCTTTCTTTCTTTCTCCTGGACGGCTGGCTGGGCCTGGACCTGGTTGCCGCGCGCGCTACTCTCTTCTCCGGTGTGTCTTGTCGGTTGCGTTATCTTGTGGCTCTGGCCTCTGGGCTGACGGATGGGGGATGGCCGTGTGCTGTTTGGAGTGCGATGGCGGGGGCGGTCGCCTTGGAATGCACTCCCCGTTTCTTTGGCCGTGTCGTCGTTGGCTTGGGTCGATTTTTCTTCTCAGGGACGTAACGCCTAACGATGGCGGAAACGGCGTACTTCTCCTTCTCCCGTCGGTTGACGGAACGGGGCGGGGCATGCATTACCCGCCGCCACCAACCAGTCCTGGTAGCCTTGTTCTTCGCTTACAGCTGCTGCACAGGCTTGTACTCGCAAAGGTACTGGTGTGGGCAAGAGTCGCTTATTTTATCGGTCATGTTACAATATTGACCAGCTCAACCAACCTTGACTCTTGCCCACACCAGAACCGGTCAGTCAGTGCGAAGCTCCATTTGTCAGGTTTATTTACAAACTTGGTTCATCATTGAACAAATTTCAGTTTCAATTCCTTCAGATAGCAACGCAAATTTTCACTGTTTCACGCCAACCACTGCCGAGTTCCGGCATCGTCCGTCCATTTCTGTTGCACTGGCACAGACGGCAGTGCCACCTGCATTTGCATGCAGACTATGAATGAAGTGGGGTTCGAGTTCGACGGCATCTCGTGGCGTGGTGGGATTGATTGGGATTTGGGATCCGTGCTAGTGGGTAGTGGCGCACCAATTAAGGCGTAAGTAAATCTCCAACACCATTCTCTAAGTGACTCGCATAAAGTTCGCCGTGTAGAGTAGTGTGGTACACTCATCAACCAGTAACCACTGCTTGTCTTCACTGTAAAATACAGTAACTGAAGAAAAGGGGCCCGCATTCTTTTTGCTTTGAGCGGCAATGCCGAGACTAGCTAGGAGCGAGCCAAGATCTTCATCTTTCTTACATTTTGGCAAGACAAGGCAATGGAACACATGAGTAATAACAAACCAAATATCAGGCAGGCAAGGGCAAGGGCAAGGGCAAGGGCAAGGGCAAGGGCAAGGCAAGGAGAAAACGAAGAGAAATCAATCACCCATGGCCTGAAGACCGACCACGATCACAGCTCCGCCGGTCGGTGTTGACCTGGCGGCACTGCTTCCTGATCTGCCCATTGGTCTTCTTCATGGACATGGAGAACGCCGCATAAAACTTAATCGGATTCGTTAGATCACGCCGCTGCTCTACGGCGTTCAAGTTCGACAGCGGGTACTACACCCGCGTGCAGCAGAACCCGCCGCCGTCTTCTCGCAGCCCTGCATGAGTGAGGAGATGGTGGTCAGTTACAGGGCTGCGAGACAGCATGGCGTGGCGATCGACGCGACGACAAGGACAGGACGCGGCAAAGCATGATGCGTCGCCCTCGTCCCCGCGCGCAATGGGGGTGCTGGGATGGGGCCACAGGCCAGCGGCACCGGGCCAGGGCGAGGCGACCGCCGTACGGGGCGCGGCACCGGAATCCGGACCCGGACGGGGGCATGTGACATGTGACCGCCGGGGGAGATTCGCGTTGCTCCCCCTCGCGGCGCGCGCGTACTCGTACTCGTACGTGAATTTTTGCCCCACGTCGTCCTGCGCCTGTGTGCGTGCCAACCCGACCGTCCGGGAAAGGAAACAAACCAAGGCTTCGTTTGGCAACAAGGGACCAGAACTCACGTGGTAAATGCCCCACGTGGGGATTGGGTGATTCCCTTCCCACCACCCGATCCCCAGCCACCTGATGTTCAGATCCCTCAAATCCTGCTGATCATTTGGAGGCACGTGGATAAGCTCGGGATTGGCTTGTTACCTCCATATACAACAAGCAATTATCGTGGGAAGGACCAAAAGCGTATTCCAGACTATACTATACGCTGAGATGCATGTGGTTACATCTCTCCAATATCATTATCAAATAGTCTATCAGTTTAAAAATAAAAAATACATCTCTCCATACTCCAAGAACAAAATTCTAAAAAAATATTAGTCATCAAGACAAGACTGAATTGGAGATATTAGAACAAAAGTAATATTGTATTCGCTGGCAAGCAAACAAGACTGAACATGACTGAAAATTAGACTGAACATGCCCAAAACAAAATGAGTGAAACAATAAAGCCACTGGTGAAAAAAATGGGTGAAACAAAAATATTCTGGATATAAACTCAGCCATTAAAAAAGCTTCTCTTCTTTCAGTCCAACTTTCAGTCTAACTCAGAGAGCAGATAGAGCAATTTGACATCTCAACAAGTTATCCCAGAGCACCTCGGACTACATCATTACATTACATTGATTATATATAGCAAGAAAGCACAAGCCATCAGTTGCCAGTTTGTTGCTTGCCACCGCTCCCTCAATTTTTTTAAAAAATGTCTAACAAAAGAGACTTCAAAACAAGAAATCTGTCTTTCAGTAATATACCATCATCGAATTACCATTTTCCACAACGTTTCTTTCTGAAAATTACTATATAACTAGTGCTAAAATTCTCTATAAACTGATGACTATAAAATAAGCTTCATGATTTGTTGAGCAACTGATGACTTCTAAAGAAGTTGAATTGAAAGGATGCTTGCACTTGCATTCAGAGAGAAGTGTCAAAGACCTTGACCCAATGGTCTTCAAAGTCTGCAATCAACAGCGCAAAGAATATCATAATGTATTGAAATGTGTTGATTCAGCAAGTAGTAAGAAAAATCCAAAGAGAGCTAAGATTCAGTTCTTTGAAATCAACACTGAATCTATTTTACACTGAATCAAGTAGTAAGAGATGCTTGAAAAATATGTTGATGAATATTTTTTTTTCTTTCTAAACTGTTTGTCCTCCATCTACAATTGCGCAATAAAAAACAACATATAAGTTTAGATTTGGAGAAGAGAATACAAATTGGCTTGTACTCACGTATTAACGAGTTAATTGCATCTATACTACAGGAAAAGCAGTCAGCATTTCCAGTATGCAGTATGCAGTCATAAATTGGATCTTTGAAAAGATGCTTTTGATGTTTACAAATGTAGGCATAAATTGGCTTGTACTTCAATATTCCTATTTAGTTAGTGCACAATATGCAGTCAGCATAAGACAAGACAACCTGTTATGATCGGCCAAACCTATCAACAGAAACAACCCTTTCTGATGTGCTAGAACAATTCAGACTTGATGAGATTTCAGAGATGAACTAGTCAAATAAGAGAAAGGGAAATCTACAAACTTTCTCACTGAAAAAGCTACTAAGCAGCAGTTACATAGGATGTAGATCTGGATAGAACTAAGCTTTTTAGTAAAGCATTCTGCTGCTACTATTCCTACACAAGAAACTGAAAAAAAAAACATAATGACTGCTATTATTCTGAAAAAAAACATAATGTATGTAGCAGAGTTAGGTTTTTTGATCCATCATGCTAGCTATAGGCTATACTAGATCTCTAGCTTCACCCCTAGTAGAGGGGACCAAAAGAAAACTGAGAAAAAAGCGCGAGGTTAAAGGTTGTAAACAAGGCGAAAGCAAGAGAGAAAAAGAAGAAAAGAATGAAAATTATGACCACCACTCAGCTCAGCAGACAATTGGACATGCAGCAGAGCGGATAGCTGGAAGCTAAGCTTGAGAATTGGCAAATAAAGCTCGATCGGCGGCAGCTGCAAAGCGCGTGCTGCTTTCAGTCATTACATACAGCAGAAGCTAGGAAAAACTATATAACGCATGCATGTACACATCTGCACTTCAGCAGGCATGCAAGAGACGTGCACACACCAATATGTCAGTGAGGTGGCGAAGAGGTTGGCCAACAATTGAGCCATTCAGCAGAGAGAGACACAGTTGATGGCTTGATGCAAACACTGACTGCAGCTTGTGGATCACACCAACATTCAGGTCGGAATGAAGAAGCAGATATCTAGAAAGAGCTAGCATCGATTGGACATTTGGTTCACGTAAGTACTACAATCCTATACGAGAAAGCTTAGATTACTAAAAAAGCCTATGGCCACTAAACCTAGGTGTTCAAATGCGGTGAACACAGTTTTGGAGTATCTCCCTTTCATGAAAAAAAACTCTGAACACTTTGTTGCTGTGAGGTAATGAAATTCGTGCTTCATTTTTGTGGAAAAAAGGAAGAATGACTACTTAGCTGAGCAGTCCACCTAGCTGAATTCGTGCTAACTTTAAAATGAGCTGCTCCAAAGCTCAAACTGTTGACACCGTTTTTTGTATGTGTCAATATGAACTGGATGCACTGATCGGCAAAAGGATGGTTGTTTCTCCTTATCAGCAGTAGAATATCACCAATCAGATTGCCGATAGAAGCAGGAGATTGAAGAAATGTCAGAGATAAAGAGAAGGGTATTTGCCGATTGAAAGGTGTTGCCGATGGAAACAGGAGAACGTTGCCGATGGATGCGGGATATAGCTGACGTCAGTGGAAAGATGCCGATGGTAATGGAAGAAGGTTGCGGATGGAAAGAAATCTGCCGATGGAAAGTATCATCGCGAAGAGAATAGATAAGGAAACTGGTGATTTTATACCAGTATTATTATATCAGTTTGAGTCCGACTCTTGCACGAGTCATTTATTTCCTTAAAAGTAGGAGTTTTGTTTAGGTATGAGTCGTGTTTGTGTACAACTCCTCCTACCGGAGTATAAATATGTACCTAGGGCCCGTATGATATATATCCAATACAATCAAACAAATCTATTATTTTTGTCTTACTTTTCAGCATCTACTTTTTCGTATTAGTTATAGTTTATCTACGAGTTCTTACAATCTCGACAGGCTGCATCTACAAGATCTCCGTCTACCTCGCGAGTTCCGTTTTTTGAGCAATCTAAGCCTTGATGTCCGGGCGTATCGCTGTCGTCTCGTTCATCGTTGTTCTAGTTATCATCCTTGTTGATTAACTGGTCAAATCAACTGGCACACCTTTGGATATCGAGTTCGGGTATAAGCCCGAGGTGTTCGCAGATACGACGCTTTTTGTGTCAACACAAACAAATTCAGTGTCTTAGTTATAAAAGTAAAGAGCAGTCCACCTATCCTAGTGTATTCAAGTTCTACAACGGATGCTTTACTAGTTGGATTAGACCTAAATTAAACATTTCACAAGACAAGACAGGTCTTATCTTAATAACAAAGAGAACTAACAAATGACAGACAAGTCTTAATAACAAAGAGAGTTATCAAACAGAACTGACAAATTCACGATAACAATTAACAAATGACAGACAAGACAAGTCTTAATAACAAAAAGAACTGACAACCGACTAGGCAAGGCAACAACAGTAATTTTTTCAAGAAGCAAACTATCATTGATGGGCTGTAATCAAACAAAGCAGGAGCAGTTCGTCACCATCTCTATCTGACTCCAACCCTAGCAAGGAAAGAGATGAGGAAAAGGGAAAAGGGGAAGGGATTCGAAGGAGGACATGGGGACGCGAGCTGGTGGAGGCGCACCTGATCCACCGGCAGCCGCTGGTCTCGACTGCCAACGGCAACCTCACTCTAGACCGGAGCTGGAGCAGTTCGTCGTCGTCTTGATCTGACGCCAACCCTAGCAAGAAAAGAGATGAGGAAAAGAGAAAAGAGGAAGAGATTGGAAGGAGGAAATGGGGGACGTCAGTTGGTGGAGGCGCACCTGATCCACCCGCAGCCGCCGGTCTCGGTTGTCGACGGGAGGAGCGTCGGAGTTGGCGCCGCCTTCTGGGAGCGGAGCGACGCGAGACCGACGCGGACTCCCGTGTGTTAGATATATAATTGTATATATCCTAGGGGGTCCTATGTAGTTATGTTTACTTGTACTCCAAGTCATGTATGACTATATATATTAAAGTCACCCAACCCCTAAGGGTAAGAGGTGTTCCGCTATCTCTCTACATGGTATCTTTCGCCTAGGTTTAGACCCTAACCCTAGCACCACCGCTTCCGCAGCCGCCGCCGCCTGCCTAGTCCAGGCCGCCGCCGCCACCAACCCCCCTGCTGCCGCCACCGCCGCCTGAACCTCAGGCCGCCGCCGCCGCACCATCCCCTGCTGCTGCAGACGCCTATCCAAGCCGCTGCCGCAGCCCCTGCCGCCGCCGCCGCCGCTCCCTGGTCGCCGCCTCCAGCAGGCCGCCGCCATGCCGCCGAAGGAGAACGACGATTCGAAGGAAAACGACGGTGGTGTGGTTGATCCACCACCGGCCGCCGTCCCCATCGCCGTTCCAAACTACGCCGCCGTCAACGTCAAGAACCACGTCCCGATCACCTTGGAGTTGGCTAATCCTAACTACACCAAGTGGTCCACGTTCTTCAAGGCACTCTGTGGCAAGTTCATGCTGCGTGGCCACATCGACGGCACCACTGCCGCCAACCCCACCGATCCGCTGTGGGATGTCGCGGACTGCGCCGTCCGGGGCTGGATGTTCGGCTCCGTCTCCGACGCAACCCTCAACCTCGCCATGGCAGAAGAAGATCAGAACGCCCGCGAGCTCTGGGACGCCATTGCCGCTCTGTTCCACGCCAACAAAGCCCCTCGGGCCGTCTTCCTCAGCGAGCAGTTCCACTTCATGACCCAGGGCGACTCCAGCATCGACGAGTACTGCCAGCGCATGAAGCAGGCCGCCAATGCCCTTCGCGACGTCGGCCAGGCGGTAGCCGACCCTCGGCTCGTCCTCAATCTGCTCCGTGGGCTCAACCCTCGCTTCTCCAGCACGGCCGATGACATCGCCAACCGTGACGTGCTGCCCACCTTCGCCGCCGCCGGCAACATGCTGGTTCTGAAGGAACTTCGCCTCGCCAATGAGGAGAAAGTTCAGAAGAACATAACCTTGGTTGCAGGCAGTTCGTCTTCCTCCAGCTGCGGCACCGACGGCTGCCGCCCCTCGTCCTCCTCCTATTGTCCCCCTGCCAACCCATCTCAGCCGCGCCAGGGCAACAACAGGGGCGGCAACGGGAACGGCAACCGCCGCGGTGGGCGGCGTGGACAGCAGCAGCAGGGACGCCAGCAGCAGCAGCCGCCGCCTCCCGGGCCGTGGTTCTGCTTCAACCCGGGGGCCGGCCTCCCTGCCGACGGTGGGCAGTGGCGCCCCCCAGCCAGCCCTGGCCTGTACGGCCAGCCTCCTCAGGCGCACACCGCCTACACCCCGCAGCAGCAGGTGTGGGATCCTACTGCCTTGGTGGCTGCCCTGAACCAGATGCAACTCAACTCAGGCAGCGCACCCTGGGTGATGGACAACGGTGCCACCTCACACATGAGCTCCAACGACGGTATACTCCTCTCTCGCTCCCGTCCTTCTTCCTCCTCGGTTGTTGTCGGCAACGACAACTCTCTACCAGTCACTTGTCAGGGTGACTCCCAGCTTGCGTCTCCTTCATCCAACTTTGCACTCAAGAATATTCTGGTGGTTCCACATATTATTCGCAATCTTCTTTCAGTCCGTCAATTCACACGTGATAATCATTGTTCCGTTGAATTTGACGCCTTTGGTTTTTCCATTAAGGATCCTCGGACCAGTCAGGTGATGCTTCGCTGCAATAGCTCCGGCGACCTCTACACCTACCCCACAGCTGCCTCCACCAGTCGCGCCTTCGCCACCTCCACCAACACCGCCAGCTTGTGGCATGCCCGCCTCGGCCATCCTGGTCCTGTCGCCGTCACCGGTCTCCAGTCCCTGGTTCCACCTATCAAGTCTGCGTCTAGTTTGTGCCATGCGTGTCAGTTAGGCAAACATGTTCGCCTACCGTTTTCCAGTTCCACGTCCTGTACTAATGCACCCTTCGAGCTTTTGCATTGTGATCTATGGACATCTCCAGTTCCTAGTGTTTTTGGTCATTCATATTACCTTGTTATATTGGATGATTATACTCATTATTGTTGGACGTTTCCCATTCGCCGCAAATCTGATGTGCATCAACATCTCGTGGATTTCTGCGCATACGCACGCACTCAGTTCAGCCTCCCAGTTAAATGCATCGAGGCAGATAACGGGACTGAATTTCTTAACCACGCCACCGCTCGGTTTCTCGCTGCACATGGCATCCTTCTGCGCATGTCCTGTCCATACACCTGAGCTCAGAACGGCAAGACCGAGCGCATCATCCGAACCATCAACAACATCTGTCGCACCATGCTTCTCCATGCCTCCATGCCTCCAGCCTACTGGGCTGAAGCGCTCAACACATCCACATACCTACTCAACCGCCGACCCAGCTCCGCCGTCGGTACCGAGATTCCCTTCTCCCGCCTATTTGGCAAGTCTCCAGACCTTTCCCACCTTTGCGTGTTCAGCTGTCTATGTTACCCAAACCTTTCAGCCACCTCGAAACATAAGCTTGCCCCTCGCTCCGCTGCCTACGTCTTTCTTGGTTATCCCTCCTCCCACAAGGGGTACCGCTGCCTTGACGTCTCCATGCAGCGCATAATCATCTCACGGCATGTCGTTTTCGATGAACTATCCTTTCTGTATGCCACTAACACTGCAGGTTCGAGTACGGCAAGCTCCCTCGAGTTCCTCGACGATGACAGCGACTTACCGATGTCACCGCAGGCTGCGCCTGGCGGGCGTGGCACTGTGCCCCCGTCCGGTGCTCCAATCGATGACCCCGTCGTGATCGCCTGCGGCCCTCTGGTGCCGCCGCCATCACCGCCGGGTGGCTTCGGCCGCGTCTACGAGCAGCGTCCTGCTGCCCTGACCGGAGTCCCTGCCCCGGGAACCGGCAGCACTGCACCGGCGCCCAGCAGTGCTGTTCCGGCGCCTGGCACCACGGCCCAGGCGGCCGGATCTGCTCCAGCACCTCCTAGCACGACTGGGGAGGCGACCGGCGCCGCTGCAGCACCTCCCAGCGCCCCTGTTCGCGCTTCGACTCGACTCCAGACGGGCGCCATCACTCCCGTCGACTACAGAAGTGCCTTCGTCTCCACCGCATCACCGTTGCCACGCGACTACCGTGGCGCCCTCGCTGATCCGCAGTGGCGTGCGGCCATGGCCGACGAGTACCAGGCGCTCATCGACAACGGCACCTGGCGCCTGGTGCCTCGTGCACCCCGCACCAACGTCGTCACCGGCAAATGGATCTTTCGGCACAAGTTCCATTCCGATGGCACGCTCGCTCGTCACAAGGCGCGTTGGGTGGTTCGTGGCTTCTCCCAGCAGTACGGTGTCGACTACGACGAGACATTCAGTCCAGTCGTCAAGCCGGCCACGATTCACATCGTCCTCAGCATCGCCGCCTCTCGCTCCTGGCCTCTACATCAGCTTGACGTGAAGAATGCCTTTCTTCATGGTCATCTCGACGAGACAGTCTACTCTCAGCAGCCACCTGGCTTCGTTGATCCTTCGACGCCTGACCACGTGTGCCTGCTGCAGAAGTCGTTGTACGGACTGAAGCAGGCTCCCCGCGCTTGGCACCAGCGCTTCGCCTCGCATCTTCGCACACTCGGCTTCCGCCCGTCTGCATCCGATGCATCTCTCTTTATTTATAAAGAGAACGATGGTGTCGCCTACCTGCTGCTCTACGTCGACGACATCATCCTGACGGCCTCATCCTCAGCACTCTGTACTCGCATCACAGAGCGCCTACGCTCTGAGTTTGCGATGACCGACCTCGGCGAGCTACACCACTTCCTCGGCATCTCCGTCACGCGCTCCTCCAGTGGCCTGTTCCTGTCCCAGCGTCAGTACGCTGTCGAGTTGCTCCAGCGCGCTGGCATGGCTGAGTACCACTCCACGTCGACGCCAGTGGACTCCAAGGCTAAGCTTTCGGCCTCGGATGGTGCTCCTGTCGAGGATCCGTCTGAGTACCGTCGCCTCGCCGGTGCTCTCCAATACCTGACTCTGACTCGACCGGATTTGGCTTATGCTGTTCAGCAGGCGTGCCTCTTCATGCATGATCCCCGCGAGCCGCATCTCGCGCTGGTCAAGCGGATTCTTCGGTATGTCAAGGGCACTCTCTCCACAGGGCTTCACCTTGGAACTGGTCATGTCCAGTCCCTCACCGCATACTCCGACGCTGACTGGGCAGGGTGTCCAGACTCTCGGCGTTCTACTTCTGGCTACTGCGTCTACCTCGGTGACAACTTGGTGTCCTGGTCCTCGAAGCGGCAGACTACAGTTTCTCGCTCCAGTGCTGAAGCGGAGTACCGTGCTGTCGCCCACGTCGTCGCCGAGTGTTGTTGGGTGCACCAGTTGCTTCAGGAGCAGCATCTGCCACTGTCTTCTGCCACTGTTGTTTTCTGTGACAACGTCAGTGCTGTGTATATGATAGCTAACTCTGTCCATCACCGCCGGACCAAGCATATTGAGATCTACATCCACTTCGTCTGCGAGAAGGTCGCGCTTGGTGAATTTCGAGTGCTCCATGTGTCGTCCTCTCATCAGTTCGCTCACATCATGACTAAGAGCTTGCCTGTACAGTTATTTACTGATTTTAAGTCCAGTCTTTGCGTCCGCGATACTCCCGCTTAGACTGCGGGGGGGGGGGTGTTAGATATATAATTGTATATATCCTAGGGGGTCCTATGTAGTTATGTTTACTTGTACTCCAAGTCATGTATGACTATATATATGAAAGCCACCCAACCCCTAAGGGTAAGAGGTGTTCCGCTATCTCTCTACAGCGTGTCTCGTTCCCGGCCACGGGTGGAGATGTGGGAGACCCACGCGGTTTGAAGGGGATTGGGTTGGATTCGGTCCCTTCCACGCTATTGCCAAATGCAAATTTTGGACACACGTGGGTTGCCAACCCGACGTGGATCTGATCCACGGATGGCGGGGTTTGTCCCCCAATCCACGTCAATCCCGCCCTATCCAAACGAGGCTCAAAGGGGGCGTGCCCGCCCTGTGTCGTAGTGCTTACGTATACGGCGTCCGAACAGAACACTGCTCTGCTTTGTCCTCGGTAAAAACCGACAAAAGTGACTGGCAATGGCAACTAGATGCAAAGGGCGGGGGACATCGCATACCAACCCTTCGGCGGTAAAAAATGAATGGCGGCGTCAAGTGCAGGATCCGGATAAGCTACTAGCCTACTACGAACGATACCGTACGCACTCCCGTATGCGGCCCTGTATGCAGAAAAGCTCAAGGCTCTGCTCTGTGTGTCAGCCTAGGCATTCGGTTCTTCGGTTCGGTTCGGTTCTTCCGTTTTTAAAAAATTCGGTTCTCAAAAAATAGGAACCAATCGGTTCCTCAAAATTCTCGGAACCGACCATTTCGGTTCTCGGTTATTTCGGTTCGGTTCCGGTTCTAACCGAACTAACCGAAATTTTTAGAAAATGACAAAACAACAATAAATATATATGTTCTAAAGCAAATTTATGCAACATTATATCTATTTTTAATAATGATAATTCATTAAGGAACATTAGCAATATAGTGACACAAATATATATCAGTTCAAATATGAAACACCACACATAAAACAAACATAATTCTTACAAAATACAAGTAAATGAAGTATAATTCATGTAATTCGGTTATTTCGGTTAATTCGGTTAACCGAGAGTAGGAACCGAATTTTCTTCGGTTATTTCGGTTCCCCAATAATAGGAACCGAATAAGTAACCGAATTTTTCGGTTTCGATTCTTTCGGTTTCGGTTTGGGTTTGGTTATTCGGTTTCGGTTATTTTTGTCCAGGCTTATCTGTGTGTGTGTGTTCGGATGGCCGTACGTGGCCGGCGCCTGAATCTCGCATGGCGCCTGACCAGGCCAAAGGGTCAATGCTGTGGTTAGAGATGCGGGATTGTTGGAGCTGGAGCCTGCAGGAGGAGGAGAACCCAAGGAGATCGATGTCCTCGATCTGGAGGGGAAGCCGGCCGTGCCGACAAGAGTAAATGCACAGGTGAGGAAATGATTATGTATCCCGTCCTATCCTGACCTATCGCACCGACGACGCATGATTGAATGATTTTGAGGAGGCGAGGCGAGGCATTGGATGAGTGAATGAATGAACAAATGAATGAATGATTGAGGGACAGCCAAGCAAAGGACTGGGACGGACCTTAATTGACGAAGCAGTCATGGAAGTGGAGGCGCGCCGGGTTGGCGGCGACCTGCGCCCAGGTGACGCTGCTGCGGACGATGGAGTCCACGCTCTTCTGGTACAAGTAGTAGGCCAGCCCCGCCCCGGGTTGGTCTCCAGCAGCCCCGCCCGCGCGCTCCGCAGTAAATGGCCCTCCAGGACCACCACCACCGTGCCGCCCTCGGACGAAGCTGCCTCCTCATCTCCTCCGCCACCGGCCTCTCTTTCTCTCTCTCTCTCTCTCCCACCCTCTAGCTGCTTCTGATTTCTGAACGGATGAATGGCTGGCTGGTGGTCACTGGTCAGCCTCTCTGCAGCGCAACAGTGATCTTGAGTGGAATGGAAGGGAAAGAGAGCCGGACGGAGAGAGCGGGGGGAACGGGACGGGCTCCCGACTCGACTCGCCGGCGCTTGGTTTGGTTTGGCTTGGTGATGACAGTGTCATTAAGGGGATCAAAAAATTTGTAAACGAATTTGGAAGGAATTCATTCCAAAGAAAGGAATCCTTTCATGGTGTTTGGAATGATTCCCAAAGGTATAATAGTGCAAAACAAAGAAAATAAAATATCCACTCTAACTCAAAGGAAAGAATCTTTGCTCTTTCTTCCTTCTCATACTAGCTTATGGTTCATGTCAAGGGGTTCACGGCGCAATGGCAAAGACCATTGGTTTGTGGCTCCCACCTAGGGTTCAAATCCTGGGTGCGGCACTTTATTCTGGATTTATTTCAGCATTTTCCGGCGCTACACATTAAGTGGTAGACGACGTTCCCGTCGACAGCGAGACGCCTGTGGTGACTTCGTGAACTTCAAGATTTGCCGGCTCAGTCCTTCGAAGGTGCTCATAGGGGTAGGGTTTGCGTGCGTGTGTTCGTAGGGGCGAGTGTGCGTACGTGTTGAGTGTCTGCGTTGTACTGTGTACTCTAAAAAAAAAGCTCATGATTCATGAAGTTTTGTCCCTCTATTCCAAACACCTCAAAGTATTTATTCCTGTGTTTTGTAATCCTATAGTTTTCCACTATTCACTCGGTCTTATTTCTACGTTTTTTCTTATTCCTTCGTTTTGTATTCTTTTGTTTTAAACAGACCCCTAATCTTTATTTTTCCGCGGTGACAAGCCGAAGCCGCGTGAACATCTTTCTTGGTTACTGTGCACGGACCCTATCCTACACTCCACAACCCGACCTGCCCGACGAAACAGTAGAAGCGGACAACGGCGTAGGTACATGTGACCGGGACGATGGAAGGATCGGAGGGCATCACCCCCGCTGGCCTGCGGCACGATATATACGCGTGATTCTTGAGCAAACGAAAAGGAAAATTCGCAAAAGGAAAAAAGTGTCATTATAAAGCTTAGCTGCTGGGCCCATATATCAGCATCATCCGCATGTGCACGTAGCAGTAGAAGCTATTAATAATACAGCTACTCAAAATCACGGAGGTTACTTCTTTTTTCTTTTTTCCCTTTTTTGCACTGGGTTTCATATACACGGAGTGTATCAAATGAAGCGGAAAAAAATGAAATGAAGACTCCGTTTGTATCCACTCGATCAGCTAATAGTTGAAGGCCCTGCGCTATTGACTGACTGACTAAGTTGACAGAGTTAGCTTTCTCTTGCCAACTAGTGAATGAACTAGTTGTCAATTGAGATGTGAATTAAGAATATGTTCACCTATTTATATGACCTAGCAATTCTAAATTTCGTCCTAGTACGTAAATAGGCCTTTAGCTATTAATAAAATAGGCTACGATGGATCCAAATAAACAGGTACTCCCTACATTCCAAATTGTAAGTCATTCTAAGAATCTTGGAGAGTCAAAACATCTCAAGTTTGACAAAAAATTATAGACAAAACTATAAAGATTTATAACATCAAATAGGTATACTATGAAAATATAATTGATAACGAATCTAATGATACTTATTTAACATCATAAATATTATTATATTGTTATATAAGTTTGGTCAAACTTGAGAAACTTTGACTCTCCAAGATTCTTGGAATGGCTTACAATTTAGGATGGAGGGAGTAATTAATAAGTCAATTGGCTGATTGTTAGCTGAACACTGAACTAACAACTAATCACTCTTGTCTCAAGGTAAATACATATCTCACTTATCGAAGAGTCAAAGGTTTTAAAAATTTCACAAGAAATTAGCTGTTCAAAAGCTAGGATGGATCTAAATGAACGCATAATAGGTTAGTATTGTTAGCTGGACACTCAGCTAACAAGTACTCACTCAGTCTCAAAATAAATACACATCTCGCTTCTTGAGAAGTGAAATGTTTGCATGCACGCATGAACAGCCGCCGCGAGGCCGCCACCCTATATTCCCGGACTTGAAAGAAAAGTAGTTGCGTCGTGTATACCTGGACGGAGGGAGTAATAGTTACCTATATTGGGAACATATGCTATGGAAATCAGGTTCCCGTGGAAACTATGAAAACTTGCACGTAGATCGTTGGATCTAAATCCGATGGTGGGAGAGATTAGCAATTAACCCCTCCTACAGTATGGGCGAGATTAGCACGTGGATTAACTTTCACAATGGATACACGCGTGAATTTCACGTTCATGAGCGCAATAGGAAACTGGCTTATTCCTTCGTTCGCTAGCGAAGCCTCTGCTTATCGAGCCTGTGCCCGTGTCGTGCGCACAGTGCATGAGGGCAAGTGACGGATGGACCATCTTCCGCTTGCGGGCGATGGAGAAGTACACATGGACGACGGTCACATGCGGGTCAGGGCGCAACGGAGACGGGTTCGGTGGACTTTTCCGGACCCCGGTCCCCGACCCTGTTCCTCAGCAGTTTAATTTAGGTTTCCTCTGATTTTCAGTTTTCTCATTCATTCAGTTTCGAATGATACTGTTCGTTTAGCCCTGATAATGAAGAAGCGCGTTGCATCAGATACGCATGCCAGGCAGGCAGCCACGATCGCGCGCTGGGCGCCCTGCCCCTCGCCCGCCGGGCAAGGCCACCCAGCTGCCGGGGTGGCCGGTGGGCGGCGCCAGACCTTGCCACTGCCGTGCTGCGAGGAGTGTTTTGTTGGCTGTGTGGATGCAGAGGCTGGATTTATATCCTTTATCTAAAATTTTTTTACCACGGTGACCGACATTCCTGCGCGCGGTTGGTTCGTTGGCCGATGTGGCCACTGTTTGCGTGTGTTTCTCCTTTTGGGCGTCAAGAAGCGCGTAGCGGCGGCCGTGAAGCCGCAGGAAACCACGGGGCCGCGAGCGCGTCCTTCCTCGCCTCGGGCAGTGGTCCCGCTGGACCACCACGAACGAACAAGCGACGTCCGCCGTCGGCGTCGCGTAATCCTGCCGGTATGCCCGTGTCGGAGGGGAAACATGGCCTGTTCTTCGTCCCGGCGCAGGCGTAATCATGCCATTGCCACGGGTCGATCGCGCCTGCTATTAAGCAGATAGCCGTGCCGCTTTGCTTTGCTTTGGCTTTGTTTCCGGGTTGCGTGGCCAAATCCCAGCAGAAATGGCGCCTGAAAGGGACTAGTTAACGGGGGCGGCGGCCGTGTCTTCTTCCTTTTAGTTTGCGGATTCGGTTGGGCTGATCAGTGTGCTATACTTACAAGGAACCCAGGAACGTGTCATTTGTCTAGTAATAAAAACCTGGTTTACTTTGCGTGCCACGGGTGATTGAAAGCTAATGCAGGCCGAACAGGCACCGGGATAAAATGCATGCGACCTTGCTCGCGTCTCCACAAGTGGAAATGCAATGCAACTTGAGCCCTCTGAACCGGAATTCTATTGTTTGCTTCATCTTACATTTCTCGTATACAAAAATAGTAGCAAGAGGTCCAATTCTATGTGAACTTTAGAAAGTTGTGGAATCTTAATTTCTTTCTTCTACAACTATAATTTATATTACGAATTTAATTCTAAAAAATTATAAGGATCTAAACAGGCCCTTAGTGTATTTTTCCCCATCATTCAAAAAAAAAAAGACTAGGAACAGATTTACAAAACTATCGGAGATGTTCTAAGGCCATTTGGAAATGCTCCCAGTTCTACTTCATCCAAATTGCTTTTAAACAACCAAACAAATGAAACACAACCACATTATCATGGGAATCAAATAAGAATCTTCTCCGTTTTACACTAGGGATTGGTATCTAGAGAACTCGCTTTCTCTTCAATCAACACTTGAATCATGTTGCACCTGCTCTTCACCTTGCTTCCATATAAACATCACTCCACCACAAAATTATGTCGCTAGAGCAAAAATCCAACGTGCCCTAACTAATAATACATCCCATGCCTCCGCGTCCGAAAAAAGTGTAATTCTTTTTTTTTTAATGAATCAATAGACGTGTAGACGGGCCTGTCCGCGGTAGGCATCCCGTAATCCCATCCCTAGGTCATCAGGCGATGCCGCGATGGAGGTCGAGCTTGGAGCAACCCGAGGTTCTAGCTCCCTTGACTAATGCCCCCTCTCAAGTACAGTATTACCACTACTGTAGTAGTACGAATTATCTTATTGCATCAACTCTCAATTTCTTTTGTTCGTTTCGTCGGTCAGTAAGAAAAATTAACCAGCTTGGATTAGGTAGCGATCAGTTCGGCGGCACAGGCCATTTGCAGAAGCATGATCAGAGAGCTAGCCCGCCGGGGCGGATTAGGTAGTATAATTGTGAAATTAATGGGCCTCTCATGGAGCCCCGACCGCAGTCGCCTAATTAACCCGCTGTCCTTTCACATGATTAAACCTCGCTGCTGGCTGCTGCTAAACACTGCGATCAGTCAGGCCGGCCGTGGCTTGATTGGGCATCAACCATCAAGAGGTCAAGCATTAGACAGGCACTACGACGACCACGAGCGCGAGGGAAACACATGTGGCCGCCGGTACAGACAGGCAACACCGCTGCAGAGAGTCAGAGATATTCTACTGTGATCGATATTCTCTCGCAAAATATGGTTGCCCCGCTTGTCTCTTTTTTCTAATGGGGGTTTTTAATCTTCTCGCAGCGCGCGTGCATGAACGGTGAGTCCACACCAGGTGTGTATGTCCTACGTGGACCAAGAGGGAATCCGATGAGGACGTGACCCGTCGCGTACGTGACGGCCGGTGTCACCAATGTCCAATACAAAGTCCAAAACACAGCCATGCATCGGTCAAGTAGCAACTAGTAGCAAGGAGATGATGGATTAATCAAACAAGGAAGAGATCGAACAATTCAACGTGTGGCCGGGCCGGAAATAGATAAGGCAAAGTAGCGAGGCCAAAACTTGGACACTACCAACACATGCAGAGTCGCAGATTCAGAAGAATTTGACACTACATACAGCATGGCTCATGGCTGTTCAGCAAGTTGCAATGCAAGGAAGGGATCGATCGGAGCCCTGAATGGCTGGCTGAACCATTCGAAATTCCCGCGAGGCCATTCAAAGAAGGAACGACGGGGCATGGCATGATTGATTGCCCGCTGATTGGATCAACGCAAAGCGCATTTGCAGATCTTGCAGGCGATCATGAGGGGGCGCCGTGCTGTCATATGACGAGCTTGAGGAACCTTGGAATTAGCACGAGGCGCTTTCCACTTCAAAGTTTATGCGGCCTCCGGAAAGGGAAAGTGTCAGGGTGGCGGAGATCTGTGGAGTGGAGGACAGAGGACTGCGTCAATCCCGATGCGCCGTCAGTGCCTGTCGTGTAGTAGTACTAGTCTCGGCAGCATCGCAGGTGAACCTTATTTAATCCCGATGCTGACGAACGGGGGATTTTTTTTTTCAATTTTAACCCTTTTTTAATCAATATTCTGAAAATAACCACAGCTAACAAATATTTGCACCTTATATCCCTTTTGGTCGCGCCAAAAGGTTTGGCGCCAACCAAACCACGTAATCGCGCCACGTGCATTGGCGTGACAAGATATGACATTTTGGACGCCGTTTTCCGACGTGTACCGGTCCCATCGCGACCGGACTGAATTTTAAAAAAATCATAACTCCACAGTACTACGTCGGACGAAGATGATTTCTATATGAAAATTGTAGATCTCGACGTGATCTACAACTTTGTAATTTTGAGTTTTTTCATTTGAAGACTTTAAGATGCTCAAATATATATATATATATATATATATATATATATATATATATATATATATATATATATATAATTTCAGCACCAAAATGACCTCGTATTAACGCTTGTCGCATCATTAAAATAATATCTTTTTTGTATAGATTTAAATGAAAATATATTTTATATAAAAATTGTATCTCTTAATGAGACCTACTAATTTGTAGTTTTGAGTTTTTACGTTTGAATACTTTAAGATTCTTAAGAAAATTATATAAAGTTTCAGCACCAAAATAACAGCGTATTAGCACATGTCGTGTCATAAAAATAATATCTTTTTTGTATGGATTCAAATGTAAAAGCTCAAAACTAAAAATTAGTAAGTCTCATTGAGAGATACAATTTTTATATAAAAATTATTTTCATTTGAATCCACGCAAAAAAGATATTAATTTTATGATGCGACAAGCGCTAATATGCGGTCATTTTAGTGCTGAAATTTTATATAATTTTTTTAATATATTAAAGTCTTCAAATGAAAAAACTCAAAACTGCAAAGTTATAGATCTCGTCGAGCTCTACAATTTTCATATAGAAATCACCTTCATCCGACGTGGTATTGAGGAGTTATGATTTTTTGAAAGTTCAGTCCCGTCGCGACAAACCTTTTATT
This sequence comes from Microstegium vimineum, assembly GCA_022036555.1. Classification (NCBI taxonomy): domain Eukaryota; kingdom Viridiplantae; phylum Streptophyta; class Magnoliopsida; order Poales; family Poaceae; genus Microstegium; species Microstegium vimineum. The sequence goes on from CM039122.1 coordinate 60,292,904, forward strand.
GCAAAGTCAATAGAAAGAATGCGGCGGCGGGGCGGTTTTCTCCCCGTTTGCCTTTCCCCAGCGCTTTCCTTCTCCGGTGGACCTGCGGCCATTTCGTGGCCCCCCTCCGAGCGGCTGCGGCGACCGCTCCTTGTCGGGGGTGGCCGGTTGCGCCTGCTGGCTAGCCGGATCCGGTTGCTGGTGGTCGGGTTCCGCGTCGGGGCGGCTCGGGCGGCGTGCTCCTTCGTCTCTCTTCCTTGTGGAGCCCGGTGCCGTCGTCGCCGGCCGCCGTTCGGGTGCCCCGGAGCGGCGACCCCGCCCGGATCCGGCGGCCTCTGCGCCGGGGGCTGCTGGGGCCGGCCGGCGGTGGTTGTCCAGGCGCGGCTTGTCGCGGGGCTTCGGGGTGGTTTCAGCTGTGCGTGCTGGCTCGGCAGCAGCTTCGTGGGTGGTGGCGGTGATGTGCCCACTCCTCTCTTCGACCGGCTCGGGTGGGGGATTTCGGGCTGGCCGTCGGGCTGTCCTCCCGGTGGCCTGATGCTGGCTCTGGGCCCCCTCCCTTCCTCTGTCTACCTGTGCTGCTTCGGCGGCTGCGGTGGATTGGGGAGGCTCTTCTCCAGGCCCCGATGAGTCCCTGCTGGAGGGGGGAGCACACCGGCGAAAGCCATGCCGCCGGTTGCCGGCTGGACGACGCGGCGCCCTCGGGTGTCGCTCACCTTCTTGGAGGCGTTGTCAACGTCTGTTCCCCATCTCCGGCCGGAGTCGTTTGGGCGCCGTGGCGGCGTGGCCGGCTGCGGCTTGCTTGGATGTGGCAGTGGCGCCATGGTGGCGTGGCTGGCTGCGGCCAGGCAGGAACGACAGCGGTGCCATGGTGGCGTGGCTGGGGTATCGCTGCGGCAGGAGGGCTTGGCTTGGTGCAGAGAGTGGAGGCCGGCAAGGGGCAGTGGTAGTGGTCGTGCTGGGGATGGCCGTGCGGTGGACAGTGGTGGTGGAGTTGGAGAGGCTCGTGTCGAAGACCCAATCCGACCGTGTGAGTTGAGGCCCCTGTCGAGGTCCCAATCCGACAGTGGCAATCCTTCGGACTTCCTTGGGCCAAGTAGCGGTGTACATAAGGGTTTGCCGACGGTGAGGTATCTCTTTCACTATCTTCCGTATTTGTGGCTCAAAGCCCATGTCCAGCATGCGATCAGCCTCATCCAGAACAAGATATGACACTTGTTTAAGACTCACCCTTCGCATCTCCAAAATGTCATTTAACCTTCCAGGTGTTGCAACAACAACGTCAGCGCCTCTATCTAAATCTCTCAACTGAGGACCTTTCGGAGCACCACCATATAGGCACTATAAGCAGATCAAGAACCAAAGGTCAAACGATGAAAAATATAAACCAGAGATCATGACACTGAGACAAACATTAGACACAGATCAACAAAGTACAACAGAACATTATAATTCACAATATAACTTCAAAACTGGATCAACAGTTTAAAGTTTCCCCAAAAGATTTTTAAAATTAATATCCTGGTAAAACATAAATTCATGACCATTTGTATATTAAAATTAAAATAGAACAGACAGAACTAACCGTGCAAGAAATTCGAGAAGATCTTCCAAATTTCACAGCTTCATCCAGAATCTGCGTTGCAAGTTCCCTTGTTGGGGCCAAAACTAGCACTGTTGGACCATTCCTAGTGCTGTTCTGCAATTGCTTGATACGCTTAAATCCTGGAAGTAGATACCCAAGAGTTTTGCCTGATCCAGTCTTCGCAATAGCTACTACATCTTGATTTTGCATAGCAATTGGCCATGACTGGATAGGTGTTGGGCTTAGCACGTTGTAACTACAAAAAGCAAAATGGGGGGAAGCGACAAACAAGAGCAAAGTAAGGACAACAGAAGAATTAATATAAGCACATAAATTTGATTAGAAATGTCCCTTTTTAATTCTTCGTTGCGCAAATAAAGACAATGCATGAGGACAATTTAAACCCGTACAAATAAAATGTGCTCGCAATGTTGTAGACTTGCGGACACAAGGCGAAGTAGAAAAGGCTCTAACAGAGTCCGTGGAGGCTCGCTCAGGCATGGATCGTTGATCCACGAGGCCCCTTCCAGCAGCTGCCACCCGGTCCTATATATATGGATGGACGTTGACAGCCTGGGCCAGACCTCCATGGGTCAAGCCCCAGAAGAGGCCCATCATCCATGCGAGGAGCCTTTTCCAAGAACTGGATGCAGAGCGACAAATCGGCCACCGTGGGTGCCGCGAGTGGGTGCCCCTTCGCGCCATGGGCAGCCCCCCCCCCGGGAGGGAGCGAGCAGCCTCGGGCGTTCACCCTGTGAAAATAGCTAGAACGAGATACCGATCTGGTACTCGGGTTCATGTTTATATAGGCCCTTAGGCTTGTACAACAAGATTACATGATTTGATATCTACGGAGTAACAACCTCCTATACGGCAACAGCCCTCTACACGACATGATGGATTCCTATCCAAGTTATCAATCAGATAACGTTAACAACTAACCATGCCGTGCATTACTCAACTAACAATATATTCTAACACTCCCCCTCGATCTCAGCCACCTTGAAGGTTGATATGGACTCTGAATGTTCTCATCTTAGCAGTGCTGACCGGCTTCGTAAACCCATCTGCAACTTGATCTGCTGATCGTATGTATCGGATTTGCAGAAGCTTCTGGGCGACCCTCTCCCGCACAAAGTGGAAGTCAATTTCAATGTGCTTAGTCCGGGCATGAAAAACAGGATTTTGTGCCAAGTATGTAGCACCTATATTGTCGCACCACAACCTGCCCACCTTGTCATGTGATATATTCAGTTCAGTCAACACCTTCTGAATCCACATGACCTCTGTTGTGGCGTCTGCACATGCCTTGTATTCAACCTCTGTGCTTGAACGGGAAACCGTGGATTGCTTCTTGGCACTCCACGAGACCAGGTTCGGTCCAAGATAGACGGAAAATCCTCCTGTCGACCTTATGTCATCCGGGCACCCTGCCCAATCAGCATCCGCGTACGCACTCACCGTAGTGGACGATGATATCTGAAAATGTAGCCCCAACGAGGCCGTGCCTTGGACATATCTTAGGACCCTTTTAACCGCACTCCAGTGTGCAGTCCTTGGTGCATGGAGGAATTGACATGCCTTGTTTACTGCATAGGAGAGATCAGGATGGGTCAGGGTCAGGTATTGCAATGCACCAACTGCACTTCTGTAGTTTGTTGCGGCCTCAGAACACAGGAGAGAGCCATCATTAGAACGCAACTTCTCTGACACCGCTAGCGGTGTATCGACTGGCTTGCACTTGTGCATTCCTGTTCTTCGCAGTATGTCCATAGCATACCGGTGCTGAGTGACCGATAATCCATTCTTCTCCTTCTTCACCTCCATCCCTAGGAAATAGTGAAGATCTCCTAGATCCTTCAGTGCAAACTCCTTCTCCAAGTCCTTGAGTAGAGCTGTTGTTGCCTCACATGATGAGCTGGCAACAATGATGTCATCTACATAGACCAGCACAAACATAATGGTGTTTCCTTTGTTGTAGTAGAACAAAGATGTGTCGGCTTTGGACGTTGTAAAACCCAGCTGGATGAGCTTACCACAGAGTCGCGCATACCATGCACGTGGAGCTTGTTTTAGTCCATACAAAGCTTTATCAAGCCGACACACAAAATCAGGTTTCGTCATATCCCTGTACCCGGGCGGTTGATGCATGTAGACCTCTTCCTCAAGCACACCATGAAGAAAAGCATTTTTCACATCAAGTTGCCTCAGTGACCAACCTCTCGACACCGCTAATGCGAGTATGAGACGAATGGTAGCCGCTTTCACCACCAGACTAAATGTGTCTTCATAATCGAGGCCATACCTTTGCTTGTACCCATTCGCCACAAGACGAGCCTTGTAGCGATCAATAGTGCCATCATCACTTCTTTTCACCTTGTAGACCCACTTGCAACCGATGATGTTTCTATCACGCGGCATCGGAACCAAGTGCCACATTTGATTCTCCATCAAGGCCTCATACTCGTTGTTCATAGCCTCAGCCCATCGGGGATGAGCAAAGGCTTCGGCAGCATTCGCCGGTTCATCCTCCTCGACAGTGCTAGCCATGCACTAACGCACAGTGCCATCCGTGCGTACCTTTGGTTTGACAATGCCTCGTTGAAGCCGAGTGGAATGATGAAGCGGCTCGGGCTGAGAACTTGACTCCGCAGTCACACCAGGGGGCGCAGGCGCACCATCCACACCAGATCTAGAGGGTGAATCAACCAGGGGACCAGTGTCGGGATCTGGCTGTGGCAGCGCAGGCGTGGACGAGGCAGTCGACGACGTCGTAGCAGCCGCAGAAGATCCCAAGCCCTCGTCGCGTTCCGCACCAGACGACACAGCCGGGGCCGGACCACTGCCACCTGCATCTGGAGTCGATCCCGAGGGGGATCCGCCTGTATGCGCTGTTGGCGTCAGGGGAATGTCCCCCGCCGTATCCACCCCGGGATCCGCGCCCGTGTCGTTGGCGAGACCAACTCCGTTTGGCACCGGAACACCATCATCTTCTTCCAAATTTTCTCCTGCAATTCCAGAGGTGATCAAGGGACTGGACGCCCCATTAGTAGGACGAGAACTGTCATGTTTATCAACTATAATTGCATCCCCAAAATCAGTAGAGAATGGAGTAAGATTTTGTGGAAGGATGAGAGATTTCGGCGTTCGGTTGCACCATTCTGTTGGTGGGCATGGGGACATGAAACCAAATGGGAAATCCCTAAGCGTGAGAAAAAGGAGTTCAAGGCCTTGTACTCTCCACCCCAATTGGATTGGACAACACAATTTTTTGAGTTAAATTGTCGTTCAACCATATTTTGGAATTCATTAAAACAGCGAAAAACATCTGATTTGTGACGTATCAAATAGATCCAAGTATACTTGCTATAGTCATCAATGAAACTTACATAGTAATCATACCGCCCAACAGAAGTTGGTGCTGGACCCCATACATCGGAGAAAATAAGTTCAAAAGGACTCGATGACACGCTAGTAGACTTGGGATAGGGTAACTGGTGGCTCTTGCCACGCTGACATGCATCGCATATCGATTTATTGTCACTATCTTTGCTAAACAAAAGCTTATACTGACTAAGAACTCTCTGAACGACTGGTGAAGTTGCATGACCTAGACGATGGTGCCATGTGGAGATGGTGGGTTTGAACACACCGAGCACATGTTTATTTTGTGGGAGCTTTAGAGGGTAGAGGCCACCCTTACATTCCCCTTTGAGGAGTGTCTTCTTTGTTTCCTGTTCCTTAACAAGAAAACGATCGGGGTGAAACTCGATGAAGGCATTATTATCACGAGCTAAGCGATTGACAGAGACTAGGCTTTTGTGAGCATGTGGAACATGGAGAATATTGCGTAGATGGATGTTACTGTTTTGGGAATGCAAAGTAGTATGACCAACATGCTTAATTCTCATACCTGCTCCACTTGTCGTGTGGACTTGATCACCTCCGTGATACTTGTCTCTGATGGAGAGCTTCTCGAGTTCACCGGTCACATGATCCGTAGCACCCGAATCCATGTACCAGTTTGTGTCGATGCCGTAGGGACTTGTTGTCGCTGATGGCGCGCTCTTCTGCGGTGGCCCGGTGAAGCCATGATCAAAGCGCTTGAAGCACTTCACAACTGCGTGGCCCTCCTTGCCACACAGTTGGCAGAAGACTCCGGATTGAAAAGTGTTGGACCGGCCGCCACCACGTCCACCTTTCCCTCCGCGGGTGAAGCCACCACGGCCCCCATTGTTTCCTCCACGCGACTGACCGCCGCATCCACCCTTCGCTGCTAGATTAGCAGACGAATGTTGGCCACCATTGTTGCGCATCTCCATGCGCTGCTCGAAACTCACCAGTTGGGTATATAATTCCCCAAGTGAGATCGGCTCAACGTGTGAGGCCACCGTTGAGACAACCGAGTCAGACTCAACGTCGAGGCCGCTGAGGATGTAGGAGACTAGCTCCTCATCTTCTAGTTTCTTTCCAGCCGCCGCCATCTCGTCGGCTAGGGTCTTCACCTTCTGGAAGTACTCGCTGAACGTTGATGCACCCTTGGAGACCGACGTCAGTGCCATCCTCGTGCTGATGACACGAGCACGAGATTGCCTTGCAAACATATCTTCGATGACCACCCACACTTCTCGTGTGGACGTCACCGTGGTTGGAATTCGGCCGGAGACCTCCTTCCCCAGGGATCCAAGCAGAAAGCATAGGACTGACTGGTCCTTCGCCAGCCACGACTCATAGTCAGGATTTGGCTTCGGCTCTTTGGTTTTGTCATCCCCTTCTAGCTTCAGGAACTCCATCGGTGGCACCATAGATGCATCTATGAACGATGCCACCTGTGCACCCCTCAGGGCCGACATGACTTGAAGCTTCCATATCTGGTAATTGTTGTTGGCTAGTTTCTCGGTTATGGTGTAGGCGAAGGAGGGAGCAGCATATGCATTGGATGATGAAGCGAGGTGGGGAAACGCCATGGATCTTTTCCGTTAGGAATAAGGCTCTGAATACCATGTGAAAATAGCTAGAACGAGATACCAATCTGGTACTCGAGTTCATGTTTATATAGGCCCTTAGGCTTGTACAACAAGATTACATGATTTGATATCTACGGAGTAACAACCTCCTATACGGCAACAACCCTCTACACGACATGATGGATTCCTATCCAAGTTATCAATCGATAACGTTAACAACTAACCATGCCGTGCATTACTCAACTAACAATATATTCTAACACACCCACCTTGGCAGCTCCATCAACGAGGCCTGCCCCCAGCCCGTCTCGCCCTGCCCGGCCCCGGCATCCGCGCCCCGCCCGCCCCGACGAGCGCGCTCGCCCCGCCATGGCCGACACGGGGGGGGGGGGGGGTGGAGCTCGCCCCGCGTTGTGCGTCCCTGCACCGCCATGGTTGCGCGCTCGCCCCGTATCGGCGACTCCTCCCACGTTGTCGTGCCTCCGCTTCACCTCCCACGTTCCATGGCTGCGTGCTCGCCCCGAAGCTCCGCTGCTGTAGCTCCCATCCGAGCTCAACCTAGTAGAACCCGCACGGTCCCCTCGATTTGGAGGAATCACATGAACCCGAATCTAGAGGGTATATTCCATCTGGGTCCGACCAACTTCAACCCGACCTCCAAACCAAACAACAGACCATCTGGGTCCAACCCCGGATAACCCAGTAGAACCCGCAATCCAAACACACCCTTATACACCCTTATAGATTGGCCGAGGGCGCGTGGGGCAGCATACGACATTAGCTCCACCTCGGAGCAGATATCGCATCTGCCACAGATATGGAGATAAGCAGTCGGTACACGTAGACAACTCTGATTTTAGCACAATGAAGCAAATAAAGAGAAACAAGCAGGCAACTGGAGCACATGTCCACGATCCATTCTGCTCGCCACATTTGAAGACCTTGGTCCCTCGCATGTGACTCTGTTAGGGTTAGAGTTCGACCATGAGTTAGGTAGGGTTCACCCACGGAATCATACCTCCTTCAGAATTTCTGACGGGAAGCCACCAGCCTCAAATGAAGTTATTGGAGCCGGCACGTTATCCCCCTGCAACAAGATGAGAGAAAACCCATGAAGAGGTCAGATAACATGGTACGAGTTTGAGCTGCATCTAAACATTGTAGCAGGAGATGTGGCCGCGTAGAATCCATACCGTGACGGTTATCTCATGGCGGCGGCGATATGCCTCGGTGGACGGATCGTCGGCGACGGCTGCCGGAACCGGATGGTGGTGGGAAGACGCCGACTTGGAGGACACGTGCTCGTCGTGGCACCTGTCACGGTCGCGGTCCCTGTGGTCACGCTGGGGCGGTGTGCGGGATCGGGATCTGGACCCGGACCCGTCGCGGCTCCGGGAGGCGGGGGAGGCAGCGGCGGCGGGGGCGGTAGCAGCTGATCTGGGGCCATGGATTTGGTTGAATGCACACCAAAGTCGAACGAAAAAGATGTGATACTGTGAGTGGTGAAATAAGTGCTACCTGGTACACATGATGTGTCCAATACGAACAGAGGTAGTAATAAACAAAAAATTACCACAGAAGTTCTCAAAATAAAATAAAAAACCAGTCCAAACTCTAATTGTCATAGTTAACGGAAACAGAGGTACATAACAGACTGCTAATAACTCATTTATGGCCACTCATTCAACAACAGTGATCACTTTACCAAAGCTTTCTGAGGCCTGGCGTGCCAAATCACGAACCTTGTATACAGATAAGTACAGATTTTTACGACCACAGGGCCTGATTTTCACCTTCGGATCTATGGTTATATCCTCAAGCACGGAGGAACTCTTCCGCAGGATGCCATACAGGAGCTCAACCTGAGACCGGTAACAGCGGAATCCACTCATGTAAACCGTCTTGAGCTTGTTTAGGTGATGAAGGCAGGAAGAGACTTCCTCCCCTGTTGCCCCCTCATGCTGCGAGGTGACATGCCACGTATAAAAAAACATCTGTTTCAGAAGCCACACACAAAGCAGGTTGTTGGTCAACAAATGTCACTATCTAATTTCAACATAAATAAAGAGTACAATAAGATAAATCAACAAAGAGTACTCACATGCAATTGCAAGGTCTCCAGTTGGGGTGCAATGTTCAAAAAGTGAGCAAATCGAATCATTCCAACATGGTTATCTGGATCATCAGAAAAGATTTTTATTTCACAAGTCAGATGCCTCAAAAGCATAAACATACATGCTGGTCTTTTCATCAACGTATGCACCTGAAACATGTCCAAAATAAGACAGCATTATAGTACACCATTTGAAGAATATGACAAACATTACAAGCAAAGAAATAACAAGCACCAGGCACCTGTGAGGCCCAGATGGGGTAGTCAAACATATCAGCATTCAATTTTAGCACCTTTACTGTCGAAATAGTGGGAATTGAAGTGAACGCATGGCTCAATGCAAAATTTTCTTTTTCCAATAAGCCTATAAATGTTATTGTTGCCTTCTCTAATTTTGAGCAACCATGAAGTGCTATAGGAATCACTTCCCCGCTGTACTCAAAATGAGCAAGACCAGCAACATGAAAGTCAATCGATTGGGCAAAAATTTGCCAAATTAGCAAATGTCTAAGTTCATTGAGTTGGTGTGGTACATTCAGATGAACCACACCACGGCACTCAACCAGCTCCAAGTCTTCAAGAGCACAACAATTATTTAGCAAGCCCGGAAGATCTCCAAATATTTTAACACGGTGCAAAAGAAGTCTCCTGATCTTTCTGAATCCACATAAATCCGAGTGTGCCTTTATAGAAACATACTTGAGAAATAAGGACTGGATAAAAGGCCCATCTTGTCCCAAGAGCTCGAGAGGGAAGTGCCAAACTTCTGTTAATGGTCCTACCTTGCTCCTTTTTGCCCACAGGTCAATATCTATAATCCTGGCCCTTGACGCAGTGGCAAAGCCAATCCACTTATCAAGATGATCCGAATGTATCTTCCTAAGACTGAACCTGATGCTGAACTTATTAAGCCCTGTTCCAGTATGCTGTTGTACAATATAATTTACCGTCTCAATGAACTTTGCTCCTTTTATTTTGATGTAATCCTCCTCTGCAGGCCAGTGTTTGCTACCATCAAAGCATAGGTTAGGGTGGCAAGTCCACAGTTTTCTCCAGTTTCTCGCCACGATGCTCGTCCTTGCAGCCTCTTTTAGTGACAGCAGCGACATCACAACAGGTTGAATCTCCTGCGAAAAATGAGAAGGGTTTACTTTTTATCAAGGCTACCAGAATTTGAGTCACAATCATAGGTACCTAGGGAGCCAGGACACACAATGATCAAAGTTCATATACTGGAATTTAAAGTTGCTGTTTCTTTGGACAGGAAAACCCAAACACATGCCTAAATAGCATATAGTGGTAGGTGATTCTTGGCTAACAATTTATGACGCCCCTTGAAATTTCAAGCTAGAGAACAATGTAAGCATCAAACATGGATCAACGGCAGAGAAGGTCAGAAGTGAAGAGTTGTATATGTATATACCAAGGGCAACTTCAAGACCAGAAGGACATTTGGAGTTCTGAGAAAATTAAGTGGTAAAATAAAAAGGGCGCATGGTATCCAATCTAAGAAAAAGTGCAGAAGGGAAGAAAAAAAAGAGCATCCCGTTTGGCAGTCCATAGTGCATGTTGTGGTAACAAAAAGATCCAACATTGTTCCAAGTTGCAGCTGAAAGATGCAGGGCTTGTTTGAAACATAAGAATAGAAAACAAAGGAATGGAAGGAAAAACAGGAAAGTAGAAAACAAAGGAACGAGTAGAAGGTAGAAAACCACAAGGTTCCAAAATACAGGAATGCAAACTTTAGTCTGTTTGGATCACAGGAATCCATAACATGGGAATGATGAAGTAACAACCAAAATATATACACATCAAATTTTATTATCAGTGACTACATTAAAGAACGTGATGAAAGATGAATTTTTTGTTTGCATGGTTATATTGACATGTGGGACCCACTGACATTAACCTCTACCATCTTCATCCTTATCCAACTACTCCATACCTTAGAGCCTTCAGACACAGCCACACAATCTTTCCAAAAAAAAAAAAAAAGCCCTGGGTGCTTCCCCAGATCCTGTGACATCACCAAGCCAACAGGAGCGAGAGAGGCCAGTGCTTGACGGCTCTGGGTGCTTCGACGGCAACAAGTGACATGGCTGCTCAGCGCCAACGACGCCATGCGCTGTGCCAGGGATGTGGTGAAGCTCGCTGCATTCTACATACGGCAGGGAGGATAGGCAGGCCAAGCACATAAGCTCGCCTGCACTTGCCTCAGCCAATCGCAACGGAAGAGAAAACCATAGGTAGGAGTGGAGGTTTTCTTCCCTGCAAAATCGTGTTGCAGCTGTTCCGGAGGAAAGGGATAGCCCGTTTCCTTTGTTCCAAACAGTCCATTCTAGTTCCTTTCCTCCGTTTTGATTTCCTTTACTTTCCCTATGGCAATCCTTTGTTCCAAAGGAACCCTAATTTCTGAATTGTGTGCACTACCCTGAATGAGCAGGTTGAGATTTGTATTTTTGGCTATAGTGCGTAAATTGCTGAACAAGATTAGATATATTTTTTCTTTTTAAAAAAGAGAGAAATGGTGGGATCTGGCCAAAGATGGTGGACAAAAATCAGATAAGATTACTGCAAAATATGAAGTATATCACGATAATGAACTGAACCATATACAAATACTGGTTGATTAGTCTACGAGTGTGGATGGCCGTTCCATGAATGACGTTTTACAAAAGTTAGTTGTTGGCGCTAGGTAAGAAGAAACCAATGCAGCAAGGTAAGTGCGTTATAGCAGATGCCCCTTTTGTGCATGTAATTGAAATTATTCGTTACACAACGGAATTGAACTTAGGATGCTCCCTCCCCACACAACAGAGACAGAAAAATAAAAAAAAAGTATGAATCAATCAATCAAAGATAAAATCGGTGTGCAGGTTCATTAAAAGGAGAAATTTTGATATATAACCCGATATTCACACGCCACTTGATATTTAACCCTAAATTCGCAAGCGTTTTGAAATATAACCCAATGCACGTGAATTGTTTTGATATTTGGCTTCGGAGGACATAAGATCAGCTTTATCAACTATATTCTCGTATTACCCAAAATACCCTTCTACCTTTTGCTATCTATGTGACTGGCATGTGGGTCCTACCTGTCATCTTCATCTTCTTCCTTCCTTTCCTCCTCACTGCACAGTGCGAGAGCTGGGGCTGGGTTCGTGAGTCGCTGCACACTGCAGCGGGTGGCCAGGTTCGTGAGCGGGAGCAGCTGCGCTGGTGGCGAGGCACAGGCCATGGCGAGGCACAATTCGCGTGTATAGGGTCATATTTCAACAGGCTTACGAATTTAGGTTTAAATATCAAGGGGTGTGCGAATAACAGGTTAAAAGGCAGGCCGTACCCAGTGCACAGAGTGCGGGGTTTGGGGAAGGGTATCAGCACCAGGCCTTACCCGCACACTGTGCAATATGCGGAGGTTGGGGCTCGAACCCGGGACCTTCCGGTCACAGGCGGTAGGACTCTACCGCTGGCACCAGGCCAGGTTACCTATCGAAATTTCTCCATTATAAGAAAGAAGACTGCACAGTAAGCAAAAAAAAAAAGGTTTTTTCCACCTCATATGTTGAAAAGAAGGCTCGATCAACTTGGTACGATTCCCCGATCCAACTGAACGAGTCTAATGAAGAATTTTTACCAAGGGGAGGTGCTCCATGTTAAAAGAGGACGGCTTGAGCACGTCGCCGATGCCGCGGTGGTGCTCCAACCTCCTCAGCTTGGCTGCCGCCAATTCCGCCATAAGCTGCTGCTCTGCAATAAAGGAAAGCAACAAAAACAAATAACACCGGATTATTGGCACAGCGGTAGCAGCCGGAGGGCAGCCAAAGATAATTGATTGATGTAACCTAACCCATCTCCAGATCGGACCGGATACTGCAACTGATTCGGAACCCTTCCCTTTCGGAAAAGGGATCCATATTGGGTACAACCGAGATAGATGAGGTACAGATAGATCTAGGAGGTTAATCCTACCTGCGTAGCTAGATAAGCAGTCGCCTGGGAGCCGCCGCCGCAGCCGGTTCGAAACCCTAATCGCCTAGCGCGCTCGGCAAGGGACGGCGACAGGGAAACGCTGGGCCTGGGAACGGCGACGACGCAGCTCGCAGCGAAAGACGGCGACGGCGCGGCTGTGGGCTAGGGGATGGCGATGGCGTGGCTCAGGAAGGGGATGGAGACGGCGCGGCTCTCCTCGACGTCATGGCGACGGCGCGGCGCTCGAGTAGAAGACGGTGGCGGCGATGCTGCCCGCTGCCTTTGCCGCTTAGCAGGCCGTGTTATTTCAGGCCGTGTTATTGGGCCAGTAGTCACGGATCTCTACACTGAGATTCCTCCAACAAAAGCGGGCTAACGGATAGGGCCACGTCGCCCGTTAGCCCGCCGGCCGTCCGATCCGGAATAGAAGCCACCCTAGCCGATCCAATCCCTCGCCCGCTCCATCGTCGTCTCGACCCTTCGCGAACCCGATGATTTTTTAGTAAGAACATGTATTCATCTTAGTGCAATTACACCGAACCTTTTATAGACAGGACTCCAAAGAAAAGAAAAATTACAAAGGGGTTCAAAAGTCCTGTTCATCTTCCTTGACGCCTTCGGAGATCCATCCGTCACCGCCATCAAAGCCGCATCTCAATCGTCGTCGGGCACCAGAGCCAAACTCCACAAGGTGGAGGCCGCAGAGGAGGACTTACTTCTAGGCGAATCAGCCGACACTGCCTCCCATGCGCATTGGCCAACTCCCGTACCCACGCCGCTTCCTTTGATTCCATCGTCGGCAACCCGAGAAAAGCTCAGATTCTCACCAAATAACATCTTCCTTGAGATTAACAGGGTCAACAACATCATCACCTGAAGAAGAAAACGATGCACCGACCCTCGACTCCTGGACAGGTCTCCTCAGCCTCTCCGTTGACGTCGGAGTAGATAGCCATCGGAGAACGGAAGAAACTGAGAGAAATTATTCCGCTGTGCCGCCACCGCTTCCACATCGTCGGCGTCGCCAGGACAAGCAAGCCGCAAAGGAGCCACGCTCCTCCGGCAAAACCTAGCTCCGTCGCCGAAAATTGACGACGAGCAAACCCTAGACCTAGACTCGACTCAGACTCTACTAAAACACTAGATCGACTCAAACGATGGACCCCCGTTCCTCCTCTCCACCGGCAGGAGGCCTGAGGCGAGAGGAATGGGGGTCAGGCGGTGGCGGCGGCGGCGGCACAGTCGCCCAGGCTCGCGTACCCCTTCGCGAGAGGAGCGGAAGGGACCCACTGCCTTGTCGGAATGGAACCGGGTTTCGCGAACCCGATGTTGGGCTACTCTAGCGCGGCCCGATCGCCGGCGACTCCCTGCACTTCGTAATCCTTCCTGTGCAGGCGGAGCAAAGCGACCCAAGCGCGGGCGCGGCACACCCCTCCCGCCTCTTCTCGCTGCTAGATGTTGCTGTCACGCCGTCGTGCATGGTGGCGGCCGTTCTACGACGCTGCAACAGGGCCAGTGCGGCAGTGACGGTGTCCATCTGACCACGACCCTCCTGGCTTCACGTGGGTCCGGTGCGTAGCTCGCCAACCAGATAGCCGCCGTTGCCGTGGCCGTCCCCCGCCGGATCGACACCACTGGAGACTGCTCGCCACCGAACAGCATGGGTCGAGGCCGCCGTTGTTCGTGGCTACGGTGCTACACGTCATCTCTGCCCTTGATTTTCCACTCCACTGAAGCGCACTATGCCGACACGAACGCCTGTTGGCTGGAATCGGCTCTGCCGAGACCATTCCTCTGCTCTCTTCGTGAGGAAGAAAGGACGGAAGGAGGAAAAGTGATTAAGTTTTCCAGGGTTCCCAATGCAAAGATCTAAACATAAACGAATGTCACTATGTAGTCTTTGTGTGCCAAGGTAATTCCTTAGAAGTTCAGGGTTCCAGTTGGAAAGTCTATGTCATTATCGATTAAAAAATTCTTTAATTCAGCTGAAAATTATTAAAAGCCTAGTAGTTTATGTAAATAAAAATTTAAAAATGAAAAAAAATTCCACTTTTGTTGACGTCCACACAACAACATATTCGACTACTTATCAAAAAAACACGCTCAGCTGTCAAAGGGTTCACGGCGCAATGATAAAGGCCATTGGTTGGGGGGGCTCCCACCCAGGGTTCAAATCCTGGGTGTGACACCATATTCTAGATTTATTCTAGAATTTTCCGGCGCTATGCATTAAGTGGTAGGCGACGTTCCCGTCGACAGCGAGACACCTGTGGTGACTTCGTGAACTTCAAGATTTGCCGGCTCAGTCCTTCGAAGACGCTCATAGGGGTAGAGTTTGCGTACGTGTGTTCATAGGAGTGAGTGTGCGTGCGTGTTGAGCGTCTGCGTTGTACTGTGTACTCTAAAAAAAACGCTCAGCAGTGACCCAATTTGCTACTAGGGAGTCCTCACACATGGCTTCTGGATTCTATTGCATCCTGCACAGTTGAGTTCAACGTGTAATGTTGTACTGCCTTGGTTCAAATTCAAACATAGGAATGTGATATCTGCTGCTTTTTTTTTTTCTTTCAAAAAGGAGATTAGGATGTGATTGACATGTTGTCTTGATCCGAAATATCTTTGAATGTTGTAGCATGAAAGCGCAATTCAATTGGAATAAACTTGGGTACCTCAGTGTTATTGTCGGCGATGTCATTCACATGTTTCAGCTACTGACAGGTGCAGTTGGTCTGATTTTTTTTTTCTAATAAACAGAAAAAAGATTGGATCTGGTAGGTTAGGTTTACTCAATATCTTGAATTGGTGTGAAAGTCCTTTTTCCAGGTGGATGTCATCTGCACTATCTGTTCCAGATCCAACACCCAACACCACTCGAGAATTTCCATATTTGCCTGTGGAGTTATTTGAAAAGGCCCTGAGATGATTGTGGAGTGCATTGGAAACAAAGCAAACGGGATCGGCTGAGCTCAGGAGGTTGCTTCGGAAGTAGTTCACCAGCAGCATCCAGGAGAGGTCCCCCTCAGTCACACCTGGCCTCTAGGCTCTACTCTCACCAGTCAGGCAGCCACCGCCCACCGGCGTCGTCCTCTCCCTTCCCTGGTGTCCCGTGAATTTGTTTTTTCCGTCCACCAGACCATGATCCTGATATCAAAGCAACACTTGTACCTCTCTTCTCTTCTCTCCTTTCCCCTTTTATTTTAACCGCTGCTGGTCCTGGGTGTGCCAACGCCATGGCGTTCTTCAGCAGTGGATCCCGGGTGCTGGTGGAGATCCTGACGAGGATGCAGAGGTGAGTTGCAGGTTGTTACTCTCCTGTAGTTTGGCTGTAAATCCATGGAGTCTGTAATTGGTATATATGCGTGATGGTAAACGGAGTAGGTCTCTCTGGGCATGTTGATTCTGCACTCTGTATTATTCACATAAGTGGTGTAGTGTACTGACACTGTAATACTCCCTAGACTTTGATATGTGCTCGGCTTACTGAAATTCGATCGTATGTTGTATTGCAGCGCTGAAAGACCACACCTTCTTTGAGTTCAGATCGATTCGATATCATGTGGAGGTATGTAATACCATTTCCACGCACCTTGTGCGCAGCAGCTCTTGCCGAGCAAAACACCAAGAATGATCATGTTGCAGGCTTCAGTGTCGGATCCTGAGAACGTGTTCCTATCGATATCGACGCCACCCGCCGCCTGCCTGAACTGGCCCTGCAGGAGACGAGGAAGGCGTACGGCACACTACGTCAGAATGGATTTTGCGCAGTATTGCAAAAATAGCCTTAGTGGCGGACACTCTTCCTGTCCGCTGCGGTTATTCCCTGCACCGGCCACCTCGGCCGACAACTTAAGCGCCCCCTGCGGTTAACCATTTACCGCAGCGGGCGGCCTAAGTTGCCCGCTGCGGTTAATAGCGATTAACCGTAGCGGACGGCATAACGTGACCGCTACGGTTAATGTGTTTACCCGCAGCGGTCATGTTATGCCGCCCGTTGCGGTTAATCGTCAAATAACAATGTCTGCAGCGGATATTTCTTTTCTATATAAGCTACAGTTCGACCTTCTTCTTCCTCAAGTCTTCTCTCTTCCAAACTCGTGGGGGGAGAGGTTTTGCCTGATTTTTTAACCAAACCATTGGATTTCGGTTTTGAGTGTTGTTTTGGAGGAGGAGATCATAAGAGGTATTTAAAAGGTTCTCATGGTCTATTTTCTCTCTTTTCCTTGCTTTTTGACCTCTTTGGATGATCTAGATCTAGTTTCATGGAGGAAGGAGAGAAAACTTGTATTTTTTTTATCTAGAATCATAATATTAGGTGACTAAAAGCTTTTATAGGGCTCTTTTCTCTCTTTTTTTCTTTGCTTTTTGAGCTCTCTAGCTATAGATCTATATCTAGATTAGCTAGATTAAGGGATGAAAGAGAAAAGCTTGTGTCTTTTTTATCTAGTTTTATAATTTTATATGTCTAAAAGCTTATGTTGTTGATGTGTATGGCTTGCAGCCAATATGGATAGGTCAGAATGGATGTACAAGATTAGTAGGGTACTTGATCCGCGGTATCTCAGCGAAGTGAGAAAGTTTATTGCCGCTGCGAGAGCTCACCATGACCGATCGAAGCGGAGGACAATCGTGTGTCCGTGTTCTCACTGCAAGAATCTGACAGCCTTCACCAACGATGGTCAGGTGCAATCTCATTTGAGATTCGGTTTGGTTTGTTCAATGGATTTTTGTCACATTAAAAATCTATATATACGTGTGTTCGTGTGTGTTACCGAGCGTATACAGAAAGGAAAATACATACGGAGATACACATGTTTGTGTCACGTACATGCAGGCTTGTACATGTTTATGCACATGAGTGTGCTTGCGAGTTGCGACGAGCACATGAAGAAACTAGCGACGTAATTGCATGGGCTTGTATATTCCTTGCATGCATGTACGTAAATATGTTTAGGGACATACAAATAAGAGAAAATATGTACGTGCGCCTGTACACGTTCGTAACCGGCCGGGGTCGTACGTACGCACGCCGGTCTGCGAGGGTCTACTAGAACGCGGAGTGTACACGGCCAGCCAGCAGGTTCATCGCTTTGACGGGGACTTATCTTTTCGTCTGAGGCCCACGCGTCAGCGAACAGGAAGAGTCTGTCAACTTATCCTGAGTAATCAATATTATCTTGTGTACGAAGTAAAGGAGCTGGCACCGCGGATCTCACGAGCTCCAACAGATTTTTGGCGGCGCATGGGCGGGCTGCCGAGGGCATGGCTACCCTAACCTCTGCCTATATAAAGCAACGAGGACACCACGTAGAATGAGGATCAGGATTGGAGGAAGAGGGCGGCAGCTGGCTTGCTTTCTCTTCAAGTTCAACACATACGTACAGGCAAGGAGCGCGACGGTCAGGTTCCTATTCGAGGCCGGAGCCAGAGCACGCCCACGCCGTCGTCCCTGCGCAGCACCGAGCCGTAGCAGGAGTCCATAGCCGGAGACAACAGCCAGCAAAGAGATGACGTGCATGTTCGCGTCGTCATCCATGAGCAAGCCACTAATCTAATCTATCTTGTCCAATTTTATACAACAGCATGCACGTTGTCCGTCGCTGTGATCCCGGCCAAGCAGATTGGAACGCGGCAGCCAGATGATCAAGATGGCGCCAGACAGCGAGAGTCATCGCGTCACAAGCGAATCATCTGTCACGCCGACGTTAGATTTATCTACCACGACGACTGCAAGTCTTCATCCACTACTACGACTACATCAACAACCCCGCTGATCAAGCTGTACAACGTACCATGACGATGCTGCCGGGAAGTCCGAAGCAATCCGATCTACACCAACCATGCAAGTGCAACCACTACAACAACACCACGTGGCGTTCGACACCGACGAGGCGAACGACACAGGCGGGCGTAGCTGCTTTCCCCAGCTCCGCTGACCGGCATATGGATCGACGAGGCCATCACGCTGACGCCATCTACATCTACACCAACACACATGCATGGAGACGTGAAGTGAAGATTGAAGACGACCACAACAGCAGAATCGGAGGTACCCTGTGAGTTACTTCACAGGGGGAATTAACTGGGAGCTTTCCGAGGCCCCAGGAACCATGAAGACCATGATCGCCTAAGTCAGATTGCCGCCAACAGACTATGGAGCGCGTTTTCTTTAGGAACTTGTATTTATTACTCGTGATGATTAATAAATTATTGGTTCCTCCCTTTATTTTGTGTACTTAGTACACTGACACGCCCGCATCTTTTCCCACGCGAGAAGCCGCCCGCGGCGGATTTTCTGGTGTCCAAACAAATTGGCACGCCCAGTGGGACATGGTTCTCCTCCCATCTCTGCTGCAATGTGGTCATCGGATTCGTCTTCGTCTCGCCTCCGACAAGCACAACATGCTGCACGATGGTCCCGAGGTGGAGCCGTCCTAATAAATGGTCCCCTTCTTGCAGGAAGACCATCTGACGCTACAACCACCCAGGAGCCAACCTTCGGACAATTCATGGTGCAATCTTCGGACAGTGGGGAGCACGACTTGAAGCTGCTGACACCAAGCTGGCGTTCCCCATGATGTTCGAGAAAACTGAAGCTGTGGGAGTACGTGGCGCTGCCGACATCGAGACCCCACTCTTGATCTCCTTCAGCACGCACTCTCCGGTGGCGGTCTTCGAGCATCGCGACAAGACCTACTTCCACCAGACGCAGGACCCGGTGTTCTTCCAGAAGATCGAGTCCAAGAAGGCACAGAAGCGGGCCTTCTCTAAGGCCAAGAAGGAGCGTCACGACCTCATCCTAGAAGATCGCGCCCTCCTGAAGAAGTCGACCATGGCGGAGGTCAAGGGAGACATCCATACTGCACAGAAGCTACGTGCCCAGGCGAACAACAGGCGTGCAAGCCATGTTGCCTTACAGGGAGTCGCATCGGCGTCAACCCAAGGCGCATCCGTTCCACCTGTGAAATATAGCGAGGTGGAGCTGCTGGAGGCCCTGGAAACTGTCTCCAACAACTTGCGTCGGCAGATGATGGATGCTCGCCATGCGTCAAGCCCACACCCGCTGCGCAACTACAGGAGAAAGTACCGCAAGGTGCAACAGCTCCATCAACAAGTCGGTGCTCGCATTGCGCGGAGCGCTGTCCCAGAAGAAGACTGGTCTCTAGACGTGAGAGATCTTAGTCACAAGGTCTTCACCTACCCTAGCGTAACACAGCCTCCGTACAACTTGTTCCCTGATGGATGGGCGTATGAACCCACCAAGACCAAGGAGCTGGTGAGGCGCATGATCATGCAAGAGTACTGGAAGAGGCACCGCTCAAACAAGCAGCCCTACCTCGCCGGTCCTACGACCATCATCGACGACAACACCCCTATCCAACCGACTGGATGGGTATCCTACTTTCATGCGTCGACGACTAATGGGGCACCCTCTCAAGATGCCAATAGGTTCGCACCACTACAAGGTGAAGAGCCCGTGCCTCATGATGGAGGCATGCGATAGGAGATTTGCCGTCTACAAGATCAGGTGGCCCAGCTTGGGAGAAGGCTACAGGACGCGCCACAGTCTTCCTCAGCTCGATTCAGGAGCGACACGAAGAGACGCGCACCAAGATATCGTCCCCAACATGAGCGCCAAACCTTAGCACCACGTCGCAATGCTCCACCGCCCATGCATTGAGGATACATGGCGTCACCTCCACGACGGAACATGTGGGTCAGGCATTCTAACTACGCCGAGCCGCCTTGTGAAACTCGAAAGCAACGCACCGACGTCCCACCACAAGTTGGAAGGCCTCCTTCAACCCCGGCTTCCCCAAGACGTGGAGTCCTAACGTTAGGGCGACGAGAGGGGAAAGCCCCAATTACTTCTCCTCGACCAGCTGGACCGGTGGCTCCTTCTACATCGCTAGCACTGCCACAAGTCCGACACGTACCTACGGAGAACCAATGCAAGCGCGAGAGGCGTCGGAGGAATCGCCATGCGTTGTATCGTGAGCTTGAAGAGTTAGTGCTTACGCACACTCAAGTTCGCATCCGCGCTGATGGTGAAGTCCACCAAGAAGATGGCCGAATCGCATTCCGCATCTCCCCCACCCTGGAAGGCGATGAGAGGTATAATTAACTCCTCAAGTGGTTGACTCCAAAAGCCCGCAAGGTGCGAGGTGGAGAGGCGACCAAGAAGGAGGCTGCTTCTGCTGAAGTGCGCCCCGTGATCATCTTGAAGAGAGAAAGAACACGTGAGGCTACTCCAAGCATAGCTTCTTCGGGAAGCTTAAGCGAGTCACCCTCGACATCAACCATCCCAATGGAGGGGGTTGAGAAGGCACCGTCTACACAAGATGATGAAGCCCTTCCTCAAACACAAACCAAGGAGGCCTCTACAATTGGTGACAGAGGTGCTCAATTAGCAGAAGCTTCCCCGCATGGAGAGGAGGCGCTAAATACGGCTAAGAAGGACGTTGTTATGTGCATTGCATTGACGACGCATTCAAAACACAAGTCTGAAGAAGGATGGGTCCCTCCACTGGTGACGCATGACTTCACCTACCCCTCTGATGAAGAGATCATGGTGAATCCAAGGGCGAGCTTCACTTCAGGCCCTTGCCTCCCCGTCACTGAAGGAAGGAATGCACTATCCAATGGCGATCAGGCGATAGCATCGGATGTATCCCCGAGGCGCTACGCTAACATCGAGTCGTGACTTCCACAAGACCTTGAAGATGTACAATACCTTGCTGATCGAGCTGGAGCCAGCACTCGGCTCAAGTCCATCGCGGAACAGAAGATGAAGCAAGGCGCGACCGACGAAAAGGAGTTTTCGGAACCCTACACCGACAACTCCGATTATGATTCCTCTGCGTCATTGGAGGTGCACCCTACTATGCCTCTCTTCAACAACCTTGCCCATTCCATCCCTTCAGATGGAGAGGATCCTATCGGCGACTTCAACACCGTGCCAGCACATGTGGCGGGGGAGAACAGCGCCCAAAGACCAAGCTTGGAAGAACAAGTACAAGCACAGGGGGCGGCGATCAGGGACTTATCAACAAAGTTTGACCACGTGGTTGAACTGATGACGTCCATGACACAGAATATGCCGCCTGGTGGTGTGCCTCAGGAGCCCAAAGACCCTCAGGTTGAAGAGGTCGAAGTCATGGCAAGTGCTCACCCTCCTCCGTTGTGGAACATCTCTGCTTCAACAAATGCAGGTTCACCACCATCAACATTGAAAGACTATCATGATATAGTCGAAGATATAGTGACCAAGAAGTTGAGGCAGATAACGAACGACCAAGCGCCGCATTCACTTGAAGGCGACCTTGAGAAGCCATACGAAGCTTGGCACGACCTTGTGCCATTCCCTATAGGATGGCGCCCACCGAAGTTCTGTCAATTTGATGGGACGGGAGATGCAACGGAACACCTAGCCTACTTCAAAGCGGCTTGCGGCGACACCGCCAACAACTCGTCGCTACTACTCTGCCAATTCTCAGGATCTCTGACCGGTGCGGCGTTCCATTGGTACAGCCGATTGCCGATAGGGACCATTACCAATTAGACAGGTATGAAGAATGTCTTCAGGAAGCACTTTGTTGCTATGAAGAGGGACATCTCCATTGTCGAGCTGTCACAAGTCAAGCAACGACGTGATGAAGCTATCGACGACTACATCATCCGGTTCCGAGACAGCTTCGTGCGTCTAGCGAGGGACATGCACCTTGAAGATGCGATCGGAATGTGCATTCATGGAATGCTACAACACTGGTCGCTCAAAGTTTCCTGGCGAGAGCCTAAGACGTTCAGTGACCTGAGCTCTGCAGTGGCCGCCACCAAGATCGAGTTCGAGAAGTCACCTCAGATCATGGAGCTCTACAAGAATGCAAGCGTCTTCGACCCCTCCAAGCGTTTTGGCTCAGTGGCGAAACCTAATAATGCTGGGGCAAGTCAAAGGCTCAAGCAGAGGCGAACATGGCGAGAATGTTCTCCAGTGCACCTCAAGCTCAGGTGCATGCCCTAGGCACTAGGAACGAACAAGGAGGAAGGAGGATGCGTCTTCAAGACCTTCTCAAGAAGCAATACATCTTCAAGCGGGAGTTGGTGAAGGACATGTTTGAGCAGCTGATGGAGCATAAGGCGCTCAACCTTCCCGAGCCACAACGGTCAGAGCAGGTAAACATGGCTAACAACCCCTTGTACTGCCCATACCATAGGTACGTCGGCACTCGATCGAGGACTGCATCGCCTTCAAGGAGTGGCTTCAAAGAGCCGTCGCTGAGAAAAGGATCAACCTAGATCCTGACGCTATCAACCCCGACTACCGCTCCGTCAATATGGTGATGGTGAAGACGCACTCTCCGCCGAGGCATGGAGGAGAACAAGATGAAGGATCGTGGGTGCTTCTAGCACAGGTCGAGGAGCAACTCGCCTGCATGACGCTCAAGGAGCCCCCAACTACCTCGATGGAGATGCCTGAGATAGCTCAAGGAGGGGCATGGACCAAGGTGCAACGTCGACTACGACCAAGCGAACATCCTCCTCGACATCCCTGTGCAACGATGACTCCATATGCTACACCAACACCAAGGTAGCAAGACCCGAGCCGACGGCGCCTACCACCGCGATTCATCCCTAAGCAAGAAGGGGATGCACCCTTCCCTCGCTCAGGCCGCATGCCACCTACCTTGGAAGAATATCTACCCAAGGACTGGGGGCAGGCTTCGACTAAAGAGGCCAAGGCGGCGCAAGAAGAACCAAGTTCTTCTCCAACCTCAAGCGTTGCAATATGCAATGTCACTTCTACTAGCGACAGCGACGTGGGCTCAAACCCCGATGAGCTGCTCACAGCCAGGGGGCAGGAAATGCTCTACGATAGTGTCGAGCAAGGAGATGCCCCTGTCGAGGTCAACATGAACCTACGAAGAGGTAAGGCTCTACAAGGACTACCCCACGTCAAGCCTACAAGGATGGAGAAGCCTGCAAATGAAGGCGCTCCACCAACGGGAGTACATGAAGAATCAAAGAAGAAGAACATGATTGATGACATTGACTACAATGTTGTCTCCCACTTGAAGCGAGTCCCTGCAATGTTGAGCATCTATGATGCTCTCATGCTTGTACCTGATCTTCGAGAGGCCCTCATAAAGGTGCTTCAAGAACCAGAGCTCTATGAAGTGGTCATGGCCAAACATCGCCTCGTCAACAACCCATTGTTTGTGAATAACATCACTTTCGATGAATAAGATGAGGTGATGGAAGATGGCGACCATAACCGTCCACTCTACGTCGAGGGAAACATAGGAGTCGCGCACCTTCGTCGAATCCTCATCGACCCTGGGTCCGCCGTGAACATCCTACCACTACGTAGTTTGATGCGAGCTGGCTTCACGGTGGACGACTTGGATCCTACGGATGTTATCACCTGTGGCTTCGACAACTCCGGGAAGGAAACACTAGGAGCTCTCACGGTCAAGATCCAGATGGCCACTTTCAGCTTCAAGGTGCGGTTCTACATCATCGACGCCAACACGTCGTATTCTGCACTACTCGGAAGGTCGTGGATTCACAAGTACAGGGTGGTGCCATCTACGCTGCATCAATGCTTGAAGTTCCTTGATGGAACTAAGACGCAGCAGCGCATCATTGGCAACATGTCCTCGTACACCATCCAAGAGGCATACCACGCGGATGCCAAGTATTACTTCCCAGTGGAAGAGCGCAAGCACCAACTCGGTCGAGTTGCACCTGCGGCAGACATCGTGTTGAAGCCTGGCGCTCCATCAACACCTGAAGTGAAGGCCCTCATCATGCCATGCTCTCCTTCCAGGCGTAGGACTTCTCCAAGGTCGAGGAGGACGAAGCAGGGGGCAGGCGGCCTCCTCCCAACATCTTCAGTCACACCTCCATCAGGAAAAACGAGAGCGTCTACATCGACACCCATCACCCTAAGGCCCACACGAAGACCCTTGTTGTCGTTTGCCTCCCCATCTAAGGAGCTCTCGTCAACTAAGGAGCATTCAAAGCCTGGTGCCTTGACCATTGGAGGTACCATGAGTGTCCCAGAGGGTAGCAAGTTTTTTCCAAAAAGCAGTGATTCACCAACAACCACTGCATCTACAAGCCAAGCCATGGATGCGTTAGAAGGAGCTGTGAAGAAGAGGTAGCTGAGATAGAAGAAGTGGTGAAGAGTGCTAAATGTATGCAACTTCCATCATTGTACATATCGACAACCAATGAGTTGGAAATATGGGCAATTTCAGGCCACTCTTCCTCTACACCTCGTACTATTTTCTACAGGGTGCCACAAGTACAACATTGTGATTTTGTACTTGAATCCCCTTGCTCTCAGTGTGATGCAGACGAGGCACTATCAACTATGAAGGTTGAGCCTAAGATGGCTCGCCTACTACAGAAGGCCGGGATCGTGCTTGGCCCAAACAACAGAATGCCACCGCCACCAGCCATATGTGAGCAATGGTTTAGTCAAGCGGAGGCCCTCATCAAGCGGAGGAACAAGGCGCTGCCCAAATTTGGGCTCAGCTACCACTACGTCGACACCCCTAACGTAGAAGAAGGTCTGGTCAACACCAACATCGCACACTGCTTCACCATGTCGACCACCACGGGAGATGAAGTTGGCTGCTCATACCACTCTCGGCGCCAACAACACCCCATGGAGGCCGAAGCGGTTGAAGAAGGTGGAGAACTAGATGCTACACCAGCACCCCAGGAGCTCGAAGATGGAGGGCAACCCACCATTGACAAGCTCGTGCAAGTCAACCTAGGGACAGAAGATGATCCACGACCTACCTTCGTCAGCTCCACGCTCACAGAGGAGGAGCGAGAAGATTATTGCCGCTTCCTGATGGAGTACAAGGATTGCTTCGCATGGAGCTACAAGGAGATGCCAGGGTTAGATCCTCATGTTGCTACCCACAAGCTAGCAATCGATCCACAATTTCGTCCCGTGAAGCAAGCACCTCGACGTCTACAACCTGAATTTCAAGACCAGGTTATAGCAGAGGTTGACAAGATGATCGCAGCGGGGTTCATCAAAGAGGTGCAGTATCCCCGCTGGCTCGCCAACATCGTCCCAGTGGAGAAGAAGAACAGGCAAGTTCGAGTCTGCGTTGATTTTCGCGACTTGAACAGAGCTTGCCCAAAAGACGACTTCCCCTTACCAATAACAGAGATGGTAGTCGATGCCACCACGGGATTCGATGCCTTGTCCTTCATGGACGGGTCATCCGGCTACAACCAAATCAAGATGGACCCCATTGACGCATTCGACACCGCCTTCAGGACACCCAAGGGCAACTTCTACTACACGGTGATGCCCTTCGGTTTGAAGAACGCTGGTGCCACCTACCAGCGTGCCATGACGTACGTCCTCGGCGACTTGATCCACCATTCGGTAGAATGCTACGTCGACGATATGGTGGTGAAGACGAGAGATCGTAGAAGTTATCAAGATGACTTACGGGTGGTTTTTGAGCGGATACGTCAACACCAGCTCAAGATGAACCCCCTCAAGTGTGCATTTGCCGTCCAATCTGGCGTCTTCCTCGGCTTTGTTGTTCGGCATCGCGGCATTGAGATCGAGCCAAAAAAGATCACGGCCATCTTGTAGATGCCACCTCCCCAAGAGCTGAAGGAGTTGAAGTCGCTCCAGGGACACCTGGCCTACATCCGACGATTCATCTCGAACCTGTCCGGGCGTATACAACCCTTCTCCAAGCTCATGAAGAAGGGAGCACCATTCGTGTGGGATGAAGAGTGCCAAAACGGTTTCAACAGCATCAAAAGGTACCTTCTTAATCCTCTAGTATTGGCTGCTCCTGTAAAAGGACGCCCTCTCATTCTCTATATTGCGGTACGGCCTTCCTCACTAGGTGCTCTACTTGCACAACACAATGACGAAGGCAAGGAGGTCGCGTGCTACTACTTGAGCCGCACCAGGGTGGGTGCCGAACGCAACTACTCTTCCATTGAGAAGTTGTGCCTGGCGCTGATCTTTGCCTTGAAGAAACTAAGGCACTACATGCTAGCACATGAAGTCCAATTGGTGGCGAGGGCGAATCCGATCAAGTACCTACTCAGTCAGCCTATGCTCACAGGGCGATTGGCAAAATGAGTGCTACTCATGATGGAGTTCGACATCACCTTTGTGTCACAAAAGGCCATCAAGGGGCAAGCTCTAGCGGAGTTCCTAGCGGCGCACCCTGTACCAGACGACTCCCCACTCATCACCGAGTTACCCGACGAGGAAGTCTTCACCACCACCGTTGAAGCCCCATGGGAGCTCTATTTCGATGGCTCCTCTAGAGCAGAAGCTCACCTCAATGGCGCCCAAGACGGAGAGCTGGAGCCGGGTTGGTGTTCAAGACCCGACAAGGAGGAGTGATGTATCATTCATTCTCCCTTCTCAAGGAGGAGTGCTCCAACAACGAAGCGGAGTATGAGGCACTCATCTTCGGCCTCCTCCTAGCACTTTCCATGGAGGTATGTTCTCTACGAGTCCATGGGGACTCTCAGCTCATTGTTTGACAGATCAATGGAGTGTATGAAGTCCGTAAACCGGAGCTCGCGCCATACCATGAGGCAACCCGGAAGCTCATGAACAAATTCAAAAATATTGAAATTCTTCATGTCCCATGAAGCAGGAACGCTCCGGCTGATGCTTTGGCAAAGCTTGCAGTAGCGCTAACCCTTCCTGAGGGCAAGCCTGTGCAAGTTACCATCGAGGAGAGGTGGTTACTTCCTGCTGTGCTAAAGCTCACCTCAGAAGAATATGAAGTCAACACCATCACTGCATGCACGGTGGAAGAGGATGATTGGCGCAAACCTTTCCTCGACTACTTCAAGCATGGTGCTCTCCCTGATGATACGGTGAAGAGGCGTCAACTACAACGACGGCTTCCCTCCTACATCTACAAGGGTGACGTGCTCTGTAGGCGTGCCTATGGACAAGAAGTGCTCCTCCGATGCGTCGACCGACAGGAGGCTGATGCAGTATTACAGGAGGTACATCACGGAGTCTACGGCGGGCACCAGAGCGGGCCGAAGATGTATCATAGCATTCGCTTGGCTGGGTACTACTGGCCAAAGATCATGGCGGATTGTCGAAGCGTGGCAAACAAGTGCCATGGTTGCCAAATCCATGGCAACTTCAAGCACCTACCACCTGCTCCTCTCCACCCGACGGTCCCTTCATGGTCGTTTGACGCTTGGGGCATGGACATCATCGGCCCCATTGACCCTCATTCTTCAGGAGGTCATCGCTTCATCCTTGCTGCAACAGATTACTTCTCCAAGTGGGCGGAGGCAATACCATTGCGCGAGGTGAAGAGTGCTAATGCCATCAACTTCCTAGAGCGGCACATCATATATCGCTTTGGGATCCCACGTCGTATCACATCCGACAATGCCAAGGCCTTCAAGTCAGAAAAGATGCGCAGGTTCATGGAGAAGTACAAGATCAAGTGGAATTACTCCACTGGCTATTATCCCCAAGCAAACGGGATGATAGAGGCGTTCAACAAGACGCTCGGCAAGATACTAAAGAAGACGGTGCACAGGCATAGGAGGGACTGGCATGACCGTCTCTTTGAAGCACTATGGGCGTATCGTGTCACAGTACGTACCCCAACTCAAGCCACCCCATACTCTCTTGTGTACGGGTGTGAAGCAGTCTTGCCGTTAGAAATTCAGCTACCATCATTACGGGTGGCTATTCACGATGGACTAACCCAAGATGAACAGATTCGTCTTCGGTTCCAGGAGCTCGATGCCCTAGAGGAGGGGCGCCTCAACGCCGTACAAGAACTAGACCTGTATCGCCAGAACATGGCGAGGGCGTACGACAAGCTCGTCAAGAGGCGTGTCTTCAGGAGAGGCGAGCTAGTGCTCGTGCTTCGGCGCCCCATCGTCGTCACGCATAAGACGAAGGGAAAGTTCGAGCCCAAGTGGGAGGGACCATACGTCATCGAGCAAGCTTACGACGGAGGCGCCTACCAGCTGGTCGATCAATATGGAGTACGACCGATATCGCCGATCAATGGAAGGTTCTTAAAAAATATTTTGCATAAAAAAAAACTTTTCTACCTCTCCTTGGGATGGTCAGTGTGCATTATCCATTGCACCACGTGACCATCTCTCCATGGAGAGAAAACAATTTTTTTAAGGCTCTCCCTACTAGGCTACAGCTGCAGCGAAGGGTTTGACTACCTTGGTGCATTTCCAGAAGGCCTGGGGGCAACAACCTGGCTGATGGAACTTGCGACAAGTCACCACTTCACGGGACACACGATGGATGCCGGACATGGCTCTGCTGGGGGCTGTGGGAAGACAACTTGGGCCACTCCTGAGCAGCGAGGCGACCATGCTGCTCGTGCTTTCTGGCATGAAGCGACACACACTCTGGGGAAGACCATAGAAGAAGAGCAAGAAAGGGCTACTTGGTACAACACAAGTTCTACCAAGTGTGCAGCCACTTGCCACCCTGGAAGGTGACAACAATGGACCACAAGGAAAAAACGTGCAAGGCCAGCGAGGATCCTCCTTGTTACACAAAGGTGAATGACTACACTCCAAGTTCCTCGGATACTACACCCCAAGTTCCTCGGATCAAAAAAAGGTCACAAAAAATGTGGCCCTCAAGCTCAATCATCAGCAAGTTCAATCATCGTCAAGCTCAATCATCAAGCTCAAAACCAAGCGGAAGGCGGAGGTAGTCATTCACCATCCTCGGCAAAACTGACGGCCAAATCCTCAAGCTGTTACCTAAAACCAAACCTCAACTCAGCCATACCTACGCCTCTATGTCAGAGAGTGCGAGTGGGTTGTGGTTCAACTCAATGCAAGGGAGCCTCAAGCCAAAATTCCCTTCACCCCGATGGAGACATCGAAGCAGAAGTCTACACACTCAGCACACAATGGGGCAAAATCGAGGGAACCATGTTGCTATGGTTGTGCAACCGTGCCTAATGGTTATGACCCCTAGCTGTCCTATCTCGAGTTGCTATTATAGCTAATGCCAATAGGAGAGCCAACATTTTTTCTAAAAATACCAAACAACTCTTTTGTCTTGATGATTTTTGTACTTTATCATCAATCACCCTAGCTGCGTTTGTCACGTGCAGACAAGCTAGATTTTTTTTTATGTGGCGTTGCAGGTCCATCGTTTCGCTACATCGGGAGCAGGGTTGGCGCACCACCGCGGATAGCGTCAAGCTGTGAAACCCTTCAATCCGGCTGGCTTGCACCACAATAGCAAAGTGGTCGTCGGGTTGATAAACCACAACATCGGGAGCAGTGTCGGCACGCCACCGCGGATAGCGCCAAGCTGTGGAACCCTTCAATCTGGCCGGCTTGCACCACGATACATGTGGTCGCCAGGTTGATAAACTTCTTTGTCAGGTGGGACAGCTTTCACACCACAAGACGAAGATGATTTGTGGGCGTCCGGTTGCCTAACACCGCAACACGGACCCGATGGACACATTGTTGGTCGATGCCGCAACACGGCCCCAACGAAGCTCATTTGTCTCGTTGGCTAATGTCGCAACACGACCCCAACGATGTCTACCTTCCTGCTGGCTCATGTCGTTACATGGCCCCGGCGGAAACCCTTTCTTCTCGTTGGCCAATGCTGCAACACGGCCCCGGCGAAAGTCTTCATGTCACCCCTTGGAGAGCACGAGCTGCCTTTCTTTGAAGAACTGTTGTCACAGTTACCCGGCGGCAGGAGACATAGAGCGGATTTTGTAACATGCAAAGCCCGCAATGACAGTAGGTTACCAAGGTCTGCACTACGCCATGTCGTTGGTTCAGCTGTTGACGCCAATGGTGCCCTGTCGGCTCGAATCGGCGGCTTCCACCAAGCGGCATGCCGGCGGCGTAAGAAGGCTTCGTCTAGCTCTGATAGGAATCACGCTGTACCATAGTATGCCCATATCGATTGATTATGGGCCGTGTTTAGAAGAAAGCCTGGTGCCATTTATTTGGCGAGATTTTGTATGTGCCATACTTGTATGAAGGAAATAAAAAAAAATGAAAGAACATGTGTGTGCATGATCAGTCATGTGTGCTAGCAACGATATATACGTCTTATTTATGTATGTGATGGCATGCGTATACATGAGATTGCATAAAAATACGAAGCATGACTCGTACGTGACAAGCTAATCAGTTTTGGCACTTGGTATGTAGTCGCCTATATGGCTATACCCTCGCTCGTGTACACGCACACGGTCCAGGAGCACGGCGGCATCAATACTCTCGTGTACACCCTAAGTATCCTTTTCAGGAAAATACTTGGGAGTTACTTGCTGAGAATCGAGAACTTCAATTCTGTTTTCATATGGCACATGTCTGTTATGTGCCATTCGTGAACGTAAGAAAGAAATGAGCAAAGCAAGCGATCGGATTAACATACAGATCACGTATGTGCCCACATGGAAGAAGCAAGCCAATGTAGCCTGTGTGCTAGCTAGCTTGTTCATGGCATCGATCGTAAGATACATGCAAGAAGAAATTGATAAGTGTGTATAGCGTGGCAACGCACCTAGCCGCAAGCGGGCGCGTGCTGTTGTGCCGTATATATTTAGCGGCGCAGCAAGTCCCTGTTTGCCCCGCGGCCTTGTTGGGACGTGTATGTCGTGGCACTAGCAACAGCAGAGCTCCGACGGGCGGTGATGGAACCCAACTGGTGTGTACACAACACTCTGAATATGTGGGCTATAAGCGTACGTATGAGCAGGCTACATACGCCCGTGTGTTAAAGCGCGAGCCATGCGAACACAAGACTGAAAGCAAGTAAAGAGATAATCAATGCTAGCTTATGAGCATCCAGTCTGTTTAAGCAATACCAAGCCTGTATTATATATTATATATAGGTTCAATATGATAAAGGGTGCATGCATCAAAGCAATGCCCAACTCGTCTAGCTAAATCTCTATTATGATGCTATAAAAGACTAAGTAAACCCAGACAGCAGGGTCTACGCAATAAAAATAGTAACAGATCCTACAGAGCCATCAACAATGTGGCCTAACTATGGAATAGCGTCAACTTCTATTGTAGGAGCGACTGTGGAGTATGCCAGAATCAGCGCGATACCCCGAGTCACAGGATCCTCTCCCAGCTGGTCGACATCCTCCAGCTGAGACTTCAAGGTCTGTTGGGCGTCTTCCAACTGCTTGAGCCTTTCTTCCTGCGCCCTGACATCACTATCACAGGCGTCGTTGCATTCTAGGAGTACCGCTTCCGTGTCTTTGAACTTCTTGAAAGGATCAAGATGCCCAAGAGGGGGGTGAATTGGGCTTGTTTTAAATTTCTAAAGCAAATATAAAAACCTATCAAATGCCAATCACCCCCTAGTGCCTACCGTCCGTGTGTCCTAGCTAGAAAGCGGTAGCAGTTCATAGGAATTAAAAACAACCTAAGCAATTCTAGCAGAAAATGTAAAAACAAGACGGAAAGAAATGCGGAGCCAGGGAGCTCTCTGCATAAACTCAACCTCCTGTCAAGAGGCGTCGGACTAAGCGTCGGACTAGTCCGGAGCCTTCTGACTCTCTGAACCAAGCCACCGGACCACTCTCCTATGGTCTGGTGCTTTCCAGAGAGGTGGTCCGGAGCTCCTCGAGCTGAGAAATCTGCCTAAGTCAGGGACCATCGGACCACTCTCCTTGGTCCGACGCCCACTTAGCAGAGTGGTCCGGAGCCTCTTTCTCCCTCTTTTTCAACTGATTTCGCTGAGGTTTCTCAAGGGATTTTGCTCCTACCATTTCTAGGGTTTACCAAGGGCTGAAAGCAAGGTCTCTAGGACTAGTTGTGACAAGTGTGCATATACCCACTTTCCTAAACTCTCCTAGGTCAAGCTACTAACCTCATACCCCCCTTTATAGTACGGTCAAAGGAAAAACAAAAGCCCTAGCTATACTTAGTGCCCTTCTCAACCTTATGGCACTAAGAACTAGCCTAGTCTTCAACTTGTATCATCATCCTTTGCAACCGAAACAATTTCCAACTTGGGGGCATGAATATCCATTAAGCCCATTCAAAATTGCATCACTAATGACCTAACATAAACAACTTTGCCTCTGCAAAACACACGTTAGTCATAGTGATCTAGTATTGTCGTTAATCGCCTAAACACAAGGGTCCATGATTCTACAATCTCCCCCTTTTAGGTGATTGACGACAATACAAGCTCGAGTAGAGAATAATGAGTGAATTTTGATGAGAGAAACACATGACTTGATATGAGATAGGCATGGGTTAGTGATAAGAGAGACAAGTACAGCCTAACCATTCAAGCCATGACAAGCACAATAGATATGAATTGAGTATAGTACTTGATTTCATAAAGGATATGCTATAGCCAAAAGATCAGAGATTAGCGCGGAAGCAATATAGCATAACCAAGTGCCATGATATATATAGAGATGAATGTCCACACATGTCACACAACCATCAAGTCTCAACTATCACACATATCATACAATGCATAAAGACGGTAAACGTGATGCATGATGCAATAGAGTTTATACACATCAAAAGAAACGAGTCCTACTAGCTCCCCCTGAAGCTAGCCCATCTACTCGACTATCCCTCTCCCCCTTTGGCGTCGAAGCACCAAAACTAGGCGTCTGGAGGCGGAGTGGAAGCAGTCGTGGACCGGTCGAGCACCCTGAAAGCTTCCAGATACGTCTCATCATCTGAATCCTCCCCCTGAGTGTCTGTCTCTGGTAGTGAAGCGGTCTGGGGGTCGGTAGCTGACAGGCCTGCTGCGGTCGAAGACTCGGGAGCAGTAGATGAAGGAGTAGAAGTAGGATCAGTAACCGGTGCCAGTGTCTCTGCGGGAGCCTCAGGAGCGGCGGGGTCCGGTTGTGCCTCATGCACTGACTCGTCTGGAATCTGAAGTACCGGAGACTGCTGAGGCTGTACTGGAGTGGAAGTGACAACTGTAGCATCGGTAGCAACTGCAGTTGTAGGAGGGGTAGACACGGCTAGAGCCCGACTGTCGTGTGTAGCCTCTGAGGAAGCTACTGAGGAGCGGTGCTGATTAGCTGTCGGTGCAACAAGCTCGGCCTCGACCTCTGCTGCAATCTGAGGACCAGTGGGGGACGACTGCCCAGTAATGTCGTTGAACGACGCTGAAAGGTCTCTGGCAGTAGCACCCATCGTAGCAGTAAGCGGCGTGAAACCAGTAGTGAGAGGGGTGAACTGCTGAGTGGGGCCAAAGGTGTCCAACCACTGAGTCATCTGAGTCGCCGGTGACTGGAACGGGGTGGTCAATCCGGCACCCTGAAGTCCACTGGACTGTATGGCTGGGGTGGGAGTGACTGACTGACCGGCGGAGCTCGTAGGGGCCACTAAGGGGCCAACTGAGGGTCCAACTGAGAACTGTGGCCCTCCTAGCTACCCAACTGACTGTGAGGGCTGAGATGTGCTCATCATCTGTATCTGAGGAGCTGCAGGAAACTCAAGAGGAGGAGCGCCCGTCCACTTCATCATATGGGCCATAAAGACCATGTTCTGCTGCAGCTACTGTGACTGTAACTGAAGGCGCTGGGACTCTAGCTGCATAGCGAGCATCTGTCGCTGCATCTCATCCTGTCGCTGCTAGACCTGTGTAACTACAGTGACGAGAGAACTCTGCTGCTCATTCATTATGTCAAGGAGCTTGAGCATCATGGTCTCAGTGGCAGAGGCAGAGCCGCCAGCCTCAGTGTCATGAGCCCGTGGGGGCATCTGTGGAACTGGCTGGAAATCTGCATCTGAGCTATCTGAAATGTCCTCTGGAGTCACATCAGCTCTAGTATCTAGTCCTTGAAGCTCCTGCTACTCAACACTGCGAATCACCTCATCCTGAGCATCAACCTCGGCTCTGTCAGCTGGAGCTGTCCTCTCTCTGACAAGACGGAGGACCCGGTTTCCAAATCGGCTGTCAAACGAACCAAGAACTCTGTAGGCCGGGAAAGAGGTCGGTGACTGATCCAGTAGAGCGCGGAGTCCAGGGTTCGCTCCCTCAAGCTCAATAGCAATGATCGATGATATCCAATGAGCATAGGGAAACTGATGACGGGCCCTCATACCATCTGCGATCACATCCTCTATCTCTGACACAAGGAAGTCTGCCACGTCGAACGGTGTCTGAGATACTAGGGCCTGAAGGAGTAGCTGCTGCATGTTTGTCAGTCCTTCCTTGTAACCCATGCGAGGAAGTAGAGTATGACGAAGTACCTCGTTCAACCTGTGAACGGTGGGTCTGAGCTCTGCTGGGCTACGTCTGGAGCCCTCTGAGAAAGGTGGCTTGAAGAGAGGAGCCACCTCCTGCACTGACAGTGTACAGCCGCCTCGAGCTCTGCGAGGCACTGAAGCTCCTCTGTAGCACTCATAGTGTAAATCGAGCTCACCACCCTGCTGACGGAGGCGAAAGATCTCTCTGAGTCTAGTCAAATAGAGCCTGTATCGCTCGCCTCTGAAAGTATACTGCACAAACTTGTGCTCCGGATCCACCCATACTGAAGCATAGAACTCTCTGACCCATCTCTCTATGTAGTTACCAGAACGCCCGAGTAAATCGACGAGTCCTGGTAGGTAAGTGAGGAATGGTCTGATCTCCTCACCAGCTAGCTCAACAATGCTCTCTAAGGAGCAAACCCTGTGTGGTCGGATCTGAATGCTGGTCAACTGAGCTGCTCTATAGAAATCCTCCATGAGAGGTGTATGCCATCCTAGTGAGGCTCTGGGGTCTCTTTGATCCGGGCACCACTTCTCAAGAGCAACAAACCGGAGTTTCTTCACTTGCTTCGCTGTAAGATTCCTCAGATCAAGGTGAACTGAGGCTGAAGCTGCTGTCGGTGCTGCTGACTGGGGTGACTGAGCTAACTGGGAACGTGTGGAACGCCCCCAGGAACTAGGCGCCAACGGAGTCCCAAGAGCTTCAGTGACAAGCTCTGGCTCCTCTGGAGTATCCTCAGTATGTGACCCAACTGGAGGAGTAGAGGGAAGATCCCGCGGAGGGGTACCGAGTCTCACTGACCCTCGGCGACCACCTCGCTTTGCGCGGTCTGCTGCATCGGCTACTGCTTCGGCTTTCTCAGCCTCTGTGAGCTTACGCTTCTTCTTCTTAGCTTTCTCAACAACTGGCTTCTTGCCCTTATCGCTGGAAGGACGTGGAGGAGGAGGAGCATCATCACCTGACCCAGCGGCGCGAGCACGAGTACTGCGAGTCATACTGAATCAATCACAGAGAGCACTGCCCACTGACAAGCAACAACTGACAGATCACAAAGAGTACTGCCTCAAGAACCACTGATCTCTGTAAGAAACAACTGTCAACTGATCAAACCAAAACACCACTGACAGAGGGGCCTCCAAGACACTCGACTGAACCTCTGAGGCTTTGCCTCAATCCTTACTCGCGAGCTTTGCCCCGAGTTCAACTGCCACTGACTGCTGCTAGATAGAATAGACAGGGTATACATAAGCATATATAAAATCTAGAGATAAGAATCCGTATAGAAGCAAGCATCTAGATAAGTGATAGAATGAAATCTGACATGATACCTGAGGTAAGAAAGCGTATCTATTCAGAGCAATGTCAAGTACCAAACCACGCTCCGAACGAGATTTACTAGCTGCGAATTACAATTGGCAATAAGATTTAGTGAACTGGATTGAATTGCTTAAGAGTTTTTCAAGGAATAATACTAGGGCATAACTCAATTGACGACTCGACAAAACGCGAAATCGTAAATCGAAACCATACCCTAGTAGCGAAGAGTGAAGCCGTCGACGACGATAGGAAATCGGTCGAGGACGAATGCGTCGAAGGCGATGACGATGAGACGAGTTCGTTCGAGGATGAACGAGTCGAAAATGAACTGAGGGTCAGGGCAAACCCTAGCTCCTTCTGAGTTTGCAGGCAGGGACAATGGAGAGGATGGGGGAAACCCTAGGTGGCTTGCACGAGCTCGGCAGGGAGCCTGGAGATCACCGGCGAGGTGGGTCGTCGGCGGTGAGGGCGGTGGCCGGTGGCGCGGGGTGCAGAGGGCGGCGCAGGGCGGTGGAGGAGAGGCAGGCGCAGGACTGCGGCGAGATGAAGGCGGAGCTCGGTGGAGGCTCACCGGCGGCGAAGGGCGCAGGGGAGCTCGGCGGTGGAGCTGGGGCAGAGCGGCGGCGGAGTACAGCGCGGTGTACGGACGGCGGAGGAAGAAGGAAGTGAGGAAACAGAGCCGCACGCGGGGGGGGGGGGGGGGTTATCCGCAAATTTTCAAAGCGTCGGACCACTCCGCTTGGTCCGGTGGATGGTCCGACGGGTGGTCCAACGGTACCAGAGAAGAGAATATAGAGAGCAACAGACCACCGGACCAGGGCGTCGGACGACGCACCGGACTGGTCCGATGGAGCACCGGACTGGTCCGACGGTGAACAGATCGAAATGACATAGGCACCGGACAACTTTTCATTGGTCCGGTGGAGCGTCGGACACTGGTCCGACGGATTTTGTGTTTGGAGAGAATTTATGCAGTGAGGATCGAGGCGTCGGACCACTGCGTCAGACCAATGCAGAGTGGTCCGGAGGGTGGTCCGGTGCTTAATTTTGCTCTGAATTTTCCTATTTTTCTCTCCAATCTTTTCTCTTAGCCAAGTTCCAACACAAAAGAGCAAAGAGGAACACTTGTTGGACTTAACATAAGAACCACCTCTCAAATCCTCAATTTTAGAAATAATTTGCCATAGGCTAGGACTAGTTTTCATAAGAAAATAGTTCAATAAAGCTCCAAGGGTCACCTTAGGGGCACAAGAGGGGTATTAGCTGAAGCTAGAGCGTTGAATTGCTCCCCCTAAGTGTTGAACCTAATAATGACCAAAAAACTTAACCGAAAAGAAACAAATTAGCAACACTCATGCATATGCAATGCAAAACAGAAATTGAATCTAGGTTGCTTGCAAGTTTAAACCGCGGCTAAGCTTTGTCACACGCTTTGAGGGCGGTTATCTTAACCGCGTTAGCCAAGCCTATGTGCATGACCAAATTAAGCATGTTATATTACATATGAATGCATAGTTCACACAAACTCATCTTTTAGTGAAGTTAGAGTGATCAAGCACATTCAACTCGCTTCTCAACCTACAAAAGGTTGTTTCATCGAGTGGTTTAGTGAAGATATCCGCCAATTGATCTTCTCTCTTAACTCCAACTAGTGTGATGTCTTTCCTAGCCACATGATCTCTAAGAAAGTGATGGCGAATATCAATGTGCTTGGTGCGAGAGTATTGAACCGGGTTGTTAGCAAGCTTTACGGCGCTTTCATTATCACACAAAAGAGGAACTTCTTTTAAAAACACGCCGTAATCAAAGAGTGTTTGGGTCATGTATAAGATTTGTGCACAACTTGCTCCCATGACAATGTATTCCGCCTCGGCGGTTGACAATGCCACACTGTTTTGCTTCTTTGAGGACCAAGAAACAAGTGATCTTCCTAGCATGTGGCACCCGCCGGAGGTGCTCTTCCTATCAACCTTACACCCGACATAATCCGAATCGGAATAGCCAACTAGTTGGAAGGGAGCTCCTTTGGGATACCAAAGACCCATGCTAGGGGTGTGCCTTAAGTACCTAAGGATTCTTTTAACCGCACAAAGATGCGACTCCTTAGGGTTTGCTTGAAACCTAGCACACATACACACACTAAACATGATATCCGGCCTAGATGCAGTGAGGTAAAGTAAACTACCGATCATAGAGCGATAAAGAGTTTGGTCAATCGGTTTACCTCCCTCATCGAGATCGAGATGCCCATTAGTAGGCATTGGGGTCTTGATTGGCTTGCAATCCTCCATCTTGAACTTCTTAAGTAGATCATAAGTGTACTTTTCTTGAGAGATGAAAGTCCCTTCTCTCATTTGCTTCACTTGAAAGCCAAGGAAGAAGGTTAGCTCGCCAATCATTGACATCTCGAACTCCTTGGACATCAAGTCACCAAACTCCTTGCAATGGTCTTGGTTTGTTGACCCAAATATAATGTCATCAACATATACTTGGCAAACAAAGATCTTTCCATTAAGCTTCTTGGTGAATAGTGTAGTGTCGACGATCCCGATCTTGAAGCCCTTTTTGATTAGGAAGTCCCTTAGCCTCTCATACCAAGCTCTTGGAGCTTGCTTCAATCCGTAGAGTGCCTTGGACAAGCTATACACATGATTAGGCAAGTTTGGGTCTTCAAACCCGGGAGGTTGTGAGACATAGACAAGTTCATTAATGAAACCATTTAAGAAAGCGCTCTTCACATCCATTTGAAAAAGTTTCATTTTGTGATGTGAAGCATACGCCAAAAGGATACGAATGGCTTCAAGTCTTGCAACCGGTGCAAAGGTCTCTCCAAAATTGAGTCCTTCTACTTGAGAGAACCCCTTTGCCACCAATCTTGCTTTGTTCCTCACAACCACGCCTTGATCATCTTGCTTGTTCCTAAACACCCACTTGGTGCCAATGATTCTTGCATCCTTTGGCTTCTCTTCAAGTGTCCACACTTGGTTCCGGGTGAAGTTGTTGAGTTCTTCATGCATGGCATTCACCCAATCCGGATTTGCAAGTGCTTCTTCTACACTAGTAGGCTCAACAAAGGAAACAAACGAGTGATGTTCAACATAAGATGCAATTCTAGAGCGAGTCATTACTCCCTTTGATGGACTTCCTATGATTTGATCATGGGGGTGATCTTGAAGGATAGATGTTGATCTTCTATTTGTCTCTTGAGGAGGAGGATGGGGTGCTTCAACATTGCTTGCTTCGGCCTCGGCTTGATCTTGAGGAATGTGAGTGTCTTCTTGAGCTTCTCTCACTTGATCTCCTTCATCAACTTGAGGCGTGTGGGGTGGAGAAGGATCTTGATTTGATTCATCTTCAACTTCTTCCACCTCTTGCGGGTTGATAGCACCAATTGGCATATTCTTCATTGCCTCCCTCAAGGGTTCATCACCTACATCAATATCCTCAAGCGCTCCTTGGGATCCATTAGTTTCATCAAACTCCAAGTCATACGTTTCTTCAACTAAGCCGGTGGCTTTGTTAAATACACGTTATGCCTTGGATTTAAGCGAATAACCAACAAGGAAACCAATGTCACAACCGCCGTTGGAATTTACCCAAGTGTTGGCGCTTCTTGTAGATGTACACCTTGCAACCAAACACCCGGAAGAATGAAATATCTGGCTTCTTCCCATTGACAAGCTCATAGGGGGTCTTCTTTAATATCCTTTGGACGAAGAGACGGTTTGCCGCATAGCACGCGGTGTTGATTGCCTCCGCCCAAAACTTCTCGGGAGTGTTGTACTCATCAAGCATAGACCTTGCTAGAGTTATGAGTGTCCGGTTCTTCCTTTCTACGACACCATTTTGTTGTGGAGTATATGTGGCGGACACCTCATGCTTGATCCCAACTTCATCACAATAATCTTCAATCTTTGTGTTCACAAATTCGGTGCCATTGTCACTTCTAATCTTATTGATC
This sequence comes from Microstegium vimineum, assembly GCA_022036555.1. Lineage (NCBI taxonomy): Eukaryota > Viridiplantae > Streptophyta > Magnoliopsida > Poales > Poaceae > Microstegium > Microstegium vimineum. Next base: position 60,333,044 of record CM039122.1, read on the forward strand.
TTCACATCAAATTCATTTTGAGCTCTTGTAGCAAATTTCTTGAAGATGCCTTGTGTCTGTCCCTTGTCTTGAAGAAAGAACACCCAAGTGTACCGAGAGTAGTCATCCACTACCACTAAGCAATAGAGATTTCCTCCAAGACTAGCATAGGTGGTAGGGCCAAAAAGATCCATGTGTAGCAACTCTAGGACTCTTGAGTTTGACATGAAGGCTTTGGTTGGATGAGTGTTTGCCACTTGCTTGCCGGCTTGACATGCACTACAAAGTTTGTCCTTCTCAAACACCACATCCTTGATTCCTCTAACCATTTCCTTCTTGACTAGCTTCTTCAAGGTTGACATGCCCACATGAGCTAATCTTCTATGCCATAGCCAACCCAAAGAATTCTTGGAGAATAGACAAGCTTGTAAGTTTGCTTCATTTGAAGGGAAGTCCACTAAGTAGAGGTTGTTGTGCCGGAACCCTTTGAATATTATTGATGAATCTTCAATCTCGGTTACAATCACCTCATTTGGAGTGAAGAGACAATGAAACCCGAGATCACAAAGTTGACCAACCGATAGCAAGTTGAAGCTCAATGATTGTACTAGCAAGACATTTGAGATTGATTGATCTTGGGAGATAGCCACTTTGCCTAAGCCTTGAACTTTGCCCTTTGAATTATCCCCAAACGTGATCTTGTCTTGATTTGCACAATCCTCATCAAGTGTGGTGAACATCTGGGGGTCGCCGGTCATGTGTTGAGTGCAACCACTATCAATTACCCAATGGCTCCCATCGGTCTTGTAGTTCACCTACACACACAACTTGGAGTTAAGCTTGTTGTTTGGGAACCCCCTTAGTGCGGGGCCCCATTGCCTTGTCAACCAACTCCTTAGCAACTCAAAGAACCCTAGGCTTGTTCTTCATTGGTGGTCCAAGAAACACCACAAGTGGTCTACCCTTGGAATCTTTGTTGATGACATAGTGAGCATCATGAGCAAATGGCCTAGTGTGCTTGGGCAAGGTCTTGGGAAGTGGAGTCTTGCATTGAAATGAGAGATGACCAATTTGTCCACATCCAAAACACCTCTTAGGCTTGGGCTTTGGCTTCTCTTGATTGTAGCCATTGTACTTGTTCTTGTAGTAGTTCTTGGATTCAATCTTGACCTTGGCCTTCATCACTTGATTCTCCTTGTACCCAATACCGGTCTTGTCATTCTTCATGACTGTGCTCATTAGAAGCTCACTTTGGAGATTATGGCCCTTGGTGAACTTTTCAAGGCCACTTGTAAGCTTGGTCTTGTCATTCTTGAGCTTGGCAATTTCTTCTCGAAGAGAGTTGATCAAAGTGATAGCATCTTTGTCTTCTTCTTGAGCCGGCTTGATGGTGAAGGGCTTGTTTGCCTTGAGATTGATTAGCTCTTCTTTGAGCTTTGAGTTCTCTTCACTCATCTTCATATAATCATCATACTTGTCGGCTTCTACAACTCTCTTGCCCTTGCACATGGCACTTTGCTCAAGAGCCACATCATCAAGCTCGATATCACAAGAGGTAGCACTTGCACACTTAGCACACGGGTTAGTAGCAACATGTGTAAGATCTTGAGTAAGTAATTCATTTGCTACCACTAGTGTACCATGATCATTTTTCACTTGATTGTAGTCATCTTTTAGCAAGTTAAACCTTGTGAGGAGCTCTTGGGATGACCTCTCAAGCTTATCATGTTTCTCATTGGCTTGCTTAAGAGAGGCTTTGAGCTCCCTAGTGCTAGATGTGAGAGAGTTAATCTCAAGCTTCAAATCATCATTAGCACTAGACAAGTTGTCAAGCTTATCATGCAAGTTTTCTTTGATTTCAAGAAGTTTGTCATTTTTACTCTTGTACTTCCTTATGATGCTAGCATACTTGTTGCAAATTTTAATTAGCTCATCATAGGAAGGTGCTTCTTCATCATCACTATCATCACTAGAGAGGTCATCACCATCATCCTCTTTTTGTACCTTCTTGTCACCTTTAGCCATAAGGCATAGGTGTGTAGAGGATGAGCCCAGCGATGAAGGAGGAGGTGGCGGTGGAATCGAAGAACCAATCACCAAAGCGGCCACCTTCTCTTCTTCACTCTCATCATCGGAGGAGTCGCTTGAATCACTAGAGAGGTCATCACCATCATCCTCTTTTTGTACCTTCTTGTCACCTTTAGCCATAAGGCATAGGTGTGTAGAGGATGAGCCCAGCGATGAAGGAGGAGGTGGCGGTGGAATCGAAGAACCAATCACCAAAGCGGCCACCTTCTCTTCTTCACTCTCATCATCGGAGGAGTCGCTTGAATCATCAATGTCGGTGAGCCAATCACCCACAATGTAAGCCTTGCCATCCTTCTTCTTCTTGTGGAAGTTGAAGTTCTTCTTCTTATATGGCTTGTCTTGCTTCTTGTCATCATCACTTGAGTCATCATTGCCGCCCTTGTTCTTCTTGAAGTTCTTGAACTTGTTGTTCTTGAACTTGTCTTTCTTCTCTTCGGGACACGCATGGGCTAGATGACCAAGAGTGCCGCAATTGTAGCACTTCATTTGGGAGATTGGCTTCCTTGAAGAGCTTGTGAAGAATTTCTTCTTCTTTGAGTCAAACTTGACTCCGTTCTTGTTTAGCCTCTTCAATATCTTGGCGGTCTTCTTCACCATGAGAGCGATGTTGTCTTCATCATCATCATCACTTGTACTCTCAACGACATATTGAATCTTGCACTTCTCCTTGGAAGATGCCTTGAGAGCCAAGTCCTTCTTTTCCTCCTTCTCTTTCTTCTTGGAGGATGATGAAGTTCCATCATTGATCTTCATGTACATCTCATGAGCATTGATCTTGCCCAACACTTGCGTTGGTGTAGTTGCGGAGAGATTGCCTTGATGAAGAACCATGACGATGTGGCTATACTTGTCTATTGGAAGGACACAAAGTATCTTGCGCACCACATCGGCCGGTGTCATTTGAGAGAGCCCAAGGCCATTCAACTCCTCTACAAGCACATTCAAGCGAGAGTACATTTCATTAGCATTTTCATGAGATAGCATGGTGAAAGCATTTAACTTAGCAATGATAAGGTGATAGCGCTCTTCTCTTTCACATTTAGTGCCCTCGTGAAGAGCACAAATGTTTGTCCAAATCTCATGCGCGGTTTTGCAATTCCACACATGGTTGAACACATCCTTGCAAATGCCACAGAAAAGAATATTCTTTGCCTTAGCATTGTTCTTCTCAAAGTATAGGTCCTCGGCGAACACCGATCCACCTTGGGTGGCGGCTTTGTGAACGCCGACATCCACGGCCTCAAGGTAGGCCTCCATCCGCACTTTCCAATATGGAAAGTCATCCCCATCGAACATGGGTGGCGGTCCATCCCCATGGGACATCTTGCTCTAGGCGGTGAAGCCTAATTTAGAGCAACAAGGCTCTGATACCAATTGAAAGGATCAAGATGCCCAAGAGGGGGGGGTGAATTGGGCTTGTTTTAAATTTCTAAAGCAAATATAAAAACCTATCAAATGCCAATCACCCCCTAGTGCCTACCGTCCGTGTGTCCTAGCTAGAAAGCGGTAGCAGTTCATAGGAATTAAAAACAACCTAAGCAATTCTAGCAGAAAATGTAAAAACAAGACGGAAAGAAATGCGGAAATGTAAAGAGCTAGGGAAAAGAATATCTCATGGACGCAACGATTTTTCCCGAGGTATCGAGGTGTCGACACACCCCCCTAGTCCTCGTTGGAGCACCTCGCAAGGTATCGCTCCCCCTCTACCCGCGCAAGGGTAGAGTGCTCTCTACGGGCTGATTCTTCGCCACTCCGGCTCGGTGAATCGCCCACAACCGATCACAAGAACTTGGAGAAGAGCCGCCAACAATCTCCCGGCGGTCACTTCCTCCGAACACCACCAAACCGTCTAGGTGCTGTCGAACACCAAGAGTAACAAGCACAAGACCTTCACTTGACCCACTCAAGGCTAGGAAGGTGGATGGATGCACACAAGTCACTCCTAATCACTCTAGGAGGGAAGAACAATATGAACTCTCTCTAATCTCTCCCTCACTAGCCTCTTGGCTCTCCAAAAGATTTCTCAAGGTGTCACCAGCTGAAATAATGGCCAAGAGTCCCTCTAAGGACGAAGGGGGCAACTATAAATAGTCCCCACCTCCAAAACTAGCCGTTTTTAACTTTTTCTTCTCTCTGCGTAGCCACCGGACTAGTCCGGAGCTCATACCACCGGACCATGCACACTGGTCCGGAGCTCACTCTCGATTCAAACTCAGGCACCGTCGGACTACTCTGCTTGGTCCGACGCACTGGTCCGACGCACTGGTCCGGAGCCTCGGTGCTCTCTGAGTGAAAACCTTCCTCTCTTTTACGAAGCACCGGACCACTCTCCTTGGTCCGGTGCCCTGGTCCGACGCTCTGGTCCGGAGCCAGGGAGCTCTCTGCATAAACTCAACCTCCTGTCAAGAGGCGTCGGACTAGTCCGGAGCCTTCTGACTCTCTGAACCAAGCCACAGGACCACTCTCCTATGGTCCGGTGCTTTCCAGACAGGTGGTCCGGAGCTCCTCGAGCTGAGAAATCTGCCTAAGTCAGGGACCGTCGGACCACTCTCCTTGGTCCGACGCCCACTTAGCAGAGTGGTCCGGAGCCTCTTTCTCCCTCTTTTTCAACTGATTTCGCTGAGGTTTCTCAAGGGATTTTGCTCCTACCATTTCTAGGATTTACCAAGGGCTGAAAGCAAGGTCTCTAGAACTAGTTGTGACAAGTGTGCATATACCCACTTTCCTAAACTCTCCTAGGTCAAGCTACTAACCTCATACCCCCCTTTATAGTACGGTCAAAGGAAAAACAAAAGCCCTAGCTATACTTAGTGCCCTTCTCAACCTTATGGCACTAAGAACTAGCCTAGTCTTCAACTTGTATCATCATCCTTTGCAACCGAAACAATTTCCAACTTGGGGGCATGAATATCCATTAAGCCCATTCAAAATTGCATCACTAATGACCTAACATAAACAACTTTGCCTCTGCAAAACACACGTTAGTCATAGTGATCTAGTATTGTCGTTAATCGCCTAAACACAAGGGTCCATGATTCTACACTTCCCTTCTATGAGGCGAAGTTTACACGCTTCCTCTTCAAGGCTCGTCGCTCTGCGGCCAAGTTCCTCCTTTTGGGCTTTGATCTTATACTGCTCTGCTCGTGCCTTGACACACTTCTCGATGCGACACTTTAGTTCAGCTGTTGCCTCAGGATGAACAGCGGCCAACTTGGTGAGGCATTGATGTCCCTCCTTCTCAATGGAGCCGACCTCTGCTTCAACGGTAACGGCGTTGCCTTCAAGGTGTTGTACCAGTCTCTGTAGGCGAAGTGCGAGCTGTGCCAAACTGTCAGGCCTTGACCCCTTGTGCTCCTTGGCCCACCAGGCTAAAGTTTTCTCAATATAGCGAATGACTTTGGCCTTGTTGAGAGGGATTGACTTCAACTCGCTCTGGAGGTCTTCCAAGTCCCGATATACGTTGTATAAAGTCTTGGGGAGATCAAGAACGGTGGGAGCGCCATCATCCGAGAAGGTGGGATTTGCACGAACCAGTTCCACCTTCGCTTTGAGTACTTCAATCTGCTGCATCAGCTGATAGTGGGTGTTTTGTTCTGCCTTCTTCATTGCCAGCTGGGAAAGAGGCACCCAGTCATCAGCGTCCTCATAAGCTGCAAACAAGATGATCGAGCAGTTAAGCCTGTGTCGCTCATATGCAATGCGGCGGTAGCATGCACATATGCAAAAAAAAAGATGCAAGCTGAACTCGATTATATTATACGAGGTACCTTCCGTGGCTTCATCATCCTCTAGAGGCATGGTTCCTTTTCTTTTTTCAGCAGCTGATGCACATCGCGGTGATGTTTGCTTGTTGTTGCCAATACCCTGCTGGCCACCTGCTTCGTCGTCGTTCGACCCTCCCGATCGAAGGCAGACGGACGGCAAGAAGGCCGGAGGCGGTGTGGGAGCTTGCACGGCAGCTGACACAGGAGGCAGCGTCCGTGACCTTAGCAGGAGGGTTGTAGTCCTGTGGGGAGTCCGTGAAATCGAAAAGGCTAAATATGTCTGCTTTTGAGATACTATTCCACGGAAGAGTACTCAGGTCTTCGTTCATGAAAGACTTGACATAATTCTGAGGAAAATTACTATAATAGCAAGGGAAGGATGAAAAGTGGGCAGCATAGTATGTGCTTACGTTATCCTTGTTCAACTCAGAGAGTGGCATCTGGTCATCAAAGCTGCTACTACTTGCGCTGTTTGCTAGCTGCAAGATGGCGTCACACTAAAAAAACAAATAGTGTAAACGGCGGGAATATATACGGGAGCTAAAGGATAGTGAATGAAGGTCTGACGCACCTTCCGTCCGGCTTCAAGTAGCAGCTGGTGTGCGGCCTCTGAGAGAGGAGATGAAGGACGATCGTCTAGCGTGTTGAAGACACCCGGAGTCGCCCTAGTGCGGCCTTGGTCCATAGACGATTCTGATGGCGCCAGATGTGTGACGGCGCCTTTGTTCTCCGCGTGCGTCTTCTTCTCCAGGCTCGTTCGCTTAGATGACCCTTGTCCTTGCGCAGTTGTAGGAGCTTCCGCCTCGCGACGGGTCCTCTTCCCCAAGATCATCTCATTAGAAGCAAGAGGGTCCGGAGCTTTGTTAGCAGACTCACTTGCATGTGCGTCTGCGTTCTTCTGAGCCCCGATCTTAGAAGCTTCATCCTCTTATTCAGATGACTCCGAACTAGAGTCACTATCGTCGGAGATTATCAGGTGTGTGCGGCGACGTCCACCATCGCCGTTGGGAGGGTCACGAAACTTGAGCTCAAAGTCACGCGTCGGGCTTCCATCACCGCTATGAGGCCCTGACCCACCTGCGCGAGAAGTATCTTGACTACGCTGAAGCTTGGTCTTCTTCTCAGACCAGGCATCCCGACCTTCTGGTTTGGAGGGAGGCTGGATCACAGCTTGGTGTCGGGCGTTGCGATCTTCGCGTTCCCCACGAGGCCTGCTGGCTTCGTCATCTTGCTGAGCACCGGGGTCTTCACGTTTACCACGGCAAGGTTTGCTGGCTTCACCGTCGCGCTGAGCACTCGGGTCTTTACGACGGCTGCGAGGTTTGCTAGAATCACCCTCACGCCGAGTGCTCTGGTCTTCATGTCCATGTCGTTCGATGCGAAGTCCGCCGGCTTCATCCTCGCGCTGGGCGCCCTGAGCTGCACGTCCACGACGAGGACGGCCACCGTCTTCTTGCTGAACGGCATCCCGGTCTTGGCATCTACGGTGAGACGTCGTGCCCGCTTCACGATCTTCACGCTCGCCACGAGACTTATTGGAGCGTCGCTGCTGGCCAGCCCAATTACCACCGGGCGCCATACACCGTAAACAAGTCAGTTGGAGAGCAGGTTAGGCAAAACGACATGATGACGCAACAAAGTGAGTTGGATGATACGTATTTGTCTTAGCTTGCCTATTGAGAAGGATCAGTCTTCTTGAAGATGTAGGCGAGAGACGTCAACAAGACAAGGTTGCAATTAAGTTGCGTCGTGCTGGGTACACGTATATATAGTACTATGGAAGTGCGCCCACGCAAGTTAGGACTCTAACAAATTGTTGAAATCCATGACGAATACGGCAGCAACCTGTTGATGCGCCAGAACGAAGTCAGTTTGTTTCACCAAGCCGAGTCCCGAATTGCTACGCGTTGTCCAAACTCATCTTGGCAGGGGGCATTTGTTCGATGGATTTTTGTCACATTAAAAATCCATATATACGTGTGTTCGTGTGTGTTACCGAGCGTATACAGAAAGGAAAATACATACGGAGATACACATGTTTGTGTCACGTACATGCAGGCTTGTACATGTTTATGCACATGAGTGTGCTTGCGAGTTGCGACGAGCACATGAAGAAACTAGCGACGTAATTGCATGGGCTTGTATATTCCTTGCATGCATGTACGTAAATGTGTTTAGGGACATGCAAATAAGAGAAAATATGTAAGTGTGCCTGTACACGTTCGTAACCGGCCGGGGTCGTACATACGCACGCCGGTCTGCGAGGGTCTACTAGAACACGGAGTGTACGCGGCCAGCCAGCAGGTTCATCGCTTTGACGGGGACTTATCTTTTCGTCTGAGGCCCACGCGTCAGCGAACAGGAAGAGTCTGTGAACTTATCCTGAGTAATCGATAATATCTTGTGTACGAAGTAAAGGAGCTGGCACCGCGGATCTCGCGAGCTCCAACAGATTTTTGGCGACGCATGGGTGGGCTGCCGAGGGCATGGCTACCCTAACCCCTGCCTATATAAAGCAACGAGGACACCACGTAGAATGAGGATCAGGATTGGAGAAAGAGGGCAGCAGCTGGCTAGCTTTCTCTTCAAGTTCAACACATACGTACAAGCAAGGAGCGCGACGGCCAGGTTCCTATTCGAGGCCGGAGCCAGAGCACGCCCACGCCGTCGTCCCTGCGCAGCACCGAGCCGTAGCAGGAGTCCACAACCGGAGACGACAGCCAGCAAAGAGATGACGTGCATGTTCGCGTCGTCATCCATGAGTAAGCCACTAATCTAATCTATCTTGTCCAATTTTATACAACAGCATGCACGTTGTCCGTCGCTGTGATCTCGGCCAAGCAGATTGGAACGCGGCAGCCAGATGATCAAGATGGTGCCAGACAGCGAGAGTCATCACATCACAAGCGAATCATCTGTCACGCCGGCGTTAGATTTATCTACCACGACGACTACAAGTCTTCATCCACTACTACAACTACATCAACAACCCTGCTGATCAAGCTATACAGCGTACCATGACGATGCTGCCGGGAAGTCCGAAGCAATCCGATCTACACCAACCATGCAAGTGCAACCACTACAACAACACCACGTGGCGTTCGACACCGACGAGGCGAACGACACAGGCGGGCGTAGCTGCTTTCCCCAGATCCGCTGACCGGCATATGGATCGACGAGGCCATCACGCTGACGCCATCTACATCTACACCAACACACATACATGGAGACGTGAAGTGAAGATTGAAGACGACGACCATAGCAGCAGAATCGGAGGTATCCTGTGAGTTACTTCACAGGGGGAATTAACTGGGAGCTTTCTGAGGCCCCAGGAACCATGAAGACCACGGTCGCCTAAGTCAGATTGCCGCCAGCAGACTATGGAGCGCGTTTTCTTTAGGAACTTGTATTTATTACTCGTGATGATTAATAAATTATTGGTTCCTCCCTTTATTTTGTGTACTTAGTACACTGGCACGCCCGCATCTTTTCCCACGCGAGAAGCCGCCCGCGGCGGATTTTCTGGTGTCCAAACATGGTTTCGTAGAGAATTACACAGTTTGGACTCAGCACGGCGAAAGTGTCGACCCCAGTGGTGGTGGTGCATCTGAGGTGAGCTCGGCATCGACGACGGCGCACCAAGAGCCACGATCGCCACACGTCTCATGTTCAGATACAACAACGGCAGCCTGCAACGACAACAACGATTGTGATTATATCACGGTGGAGGATCTACTCGAGGACATGGAAGATGATCATGGTGGTCAGGAGGCCACCATGCAAGAACCCGAGGATGTGCAACTTTTTGATGATTTAGTGAAGCACATCGATGAGGACGATGTTGTGTATGGTTCCCCGAAGTGGTTGGAAAATTTCAGAGAGATGAAACAGGCGTCACTTGATCCTCTGTATCCGAATGGTGGCGAATGTCTGAAAGAGTGCACCGTGCTCCGTTTTATCCTCCACATGTTGATGATGAAGGCCCGATATGGTTGGTCTGACAACAGCTTCAATGAGCTGTTAAGTTACCTTGCTAGAACGTACCCGAAGGGTAACAAGTTTCCTGTGAATACTTATCGGGCAAAGAAGTTGATTCGTCCAGTGTCGATGAAAGTTCGAAAGTTTGATGCCTGCCCTAACCATTGCATCATGTATCGGTCGGGCACTAAGTATGAGACAATGACGAGCTGTCCGCATTGCAACGCAAGTCGTTACAAGAAGAATGTTGGCTGTCGTGCGGATGCAGACGGCGACGAGTCGTTGCGAGGTGGTCCGAAGAAGAAGAAGGGGGGCAAGAAGAGCACTGCTGTAGAGAATCGCATCGCGGCTCAGCAGGACGACGAGGAGGAGGGCTACACGCAATGGAGAAGCCCGACAATGTCGGTGTGGTATCTGCCTATGATCGACCGCCTGCGTGCACTATTCGGGAACCCAGAGGATGCCAAGATGATGTCATGGCATGCATCAGATGACCACAAGAAGGATGATGGCATGCTTCGGCACCCATCTGATGGCCAACAGTGGAAAGATTTTGACAAGGCATATCCGAAATTCGGCAACGAGTCAAGGAACATTCGGTTCGCGCTCAGTACTAACGGGATGAACCCTTTCGGTGAGCTTAGCAGTTCGCACAACACCTGGCCCGTCATACTCACCATGTACAACCTACCTCCCCATCTGTGTCAGAAGTGCAGGTATCTCATGCTGACCATGTTGATCTCAGGACCAAGACAACCCGACAACGATATTGATGTTTTCCTAGAACCGTTAATGGAGGAAATGCAGGAGCTATTTGATGTTGGGTCGAGATGACTGATGCGTACCGCAAGGAGAAGTTCACCCTAAGGGCCATCATATTTTTCACGATCACCGATTACCCTGGTCTCTTCTCACTGTCAGGGCAGATCAAAGGGAAAACTGGCTGCGTAAAGTGCATTGATGGGACATGCCACCATTACCTTAAGGCATCGTACAAGACAGTTTACATGAAGCATAGGCCGTTCCTAAGCAAAAGTCACAGGTATAGAAGACTTGCTATGAATCAATACTTCGACAATCAGGTAGAGCTGAGTGAACCACCGGCGCAGACTTGCTGGGGTCCAAAGGTGTATGAGATGGTGAAGGATATGACTACCATCGAGTTTGGCAAGAAGAAGAAGCCATCAGAGGAAGGGACAAAACAAACAAGAAAGTGAAAGCGGGTCAACAAGACAGATGAGGAGGAGGAGGAAACACTAGTACATGTTCCTTTCAAGAAGAAGTCGATCTTCTTCGACTACCTGTCATACTGGAAAACACTAAACACACCCCATGCCATCGACTGCATGCATCTCGAGAAGAATGTCTTCGAAAGCATGATCGGTGTATTGCTCGACATCAAGTTCAAGACGAAGGATGGTCTCAAATCACGGATGGATCTTCTCCATCAGGGCATCAGGCATGACCTTCACCCGGGACCGCCTCATAATGGTAAAGTTGACATACCAGGTGCAGCATATAACCTAAGACGCGATGAGAAGATATCTATGCTCAACTTGTTGAGGGGTATCAAGGTACCGACTGGTTTCTCCTCAAACATCAAGAGCCTCGTTTGCATGAAAGACCTCACAATGTCTGGCTTCAACTCACATGACTGCCACATCATGCTGGCGGTATTCCTTCCCATCGTTATCAGGGCTATCGGTCCAGAGTACGTGAAGATGGTAATCACTCAGATGTCGTACTTTTTTAACCGCATCACACAGAAGGTCATCAGCAAAGTTGAACTGGTTGCCCTGAAGGAGTTCATCGTGGAAACCCTTTTCCCTTCTTTCTTTGACATTATGCCTCACCTAATGATACACATGGTTGATCAGATCGAGCAACTGGGCCCCATGTACCTGCACTAGATGTGTACATACGAGCGGTTCATGTCAACCCTGAACAAATATGTCCATAACCGTGCTTACCCAGAGGGCTCTATGATCGAGACATACACAACTGAGGAGTCCGTCAACTGGTGTATGAGGTACATAAAGGATGGGAGGGCGATAGGATTGCCTGTTCATCAGCACGAGGGTAGAACCTTCGGGAAGGGGTGCAGATGACGGCAAGTACGCACCGATATACCATACAAAGATGTGGAAGAAGCTCATTACAACATCCTTCATCAGTTGGCATGCATGGACAAATATGTTGAAAAGCACCTAGATGAGATTCGCGCCGCACATGACAGACAACGCACGGAGGAATGGGTCCAAAAACATCACAAGAGCAGTTTCATCGAGTGGCTTAAAGGGCAATGCATCCCACTGGAAGGAAGCCCTGATGAAGATACGAACACCATTAAGAAGCTGATACAAGGGCCATCCACTCAAGTTACGACTTGGCAAGGGTACGACGTGAAGGGGTACAGGTTCCACACGAAAGACAAGGACAAGAAGAGCGCGTCACAGAATAGCGGTGTTCGATACGAAGGAGTCGACGGGGCCACAAACAAGAAGACACAATGCTATGGACAGGTTGGCGAAATATGGGAGCTTGACTTTGGAAAAGACCTTCGCCTAGGTGTCTTTCGTGTCGACTGGGTTAACTCAAAAACAGTTGTTGTCGACAAATTAGGGTTAACCACAGTGAACCTCAAAAGTACCGGGTATAAAGATGATCAGTGGGTACTTGCTACAGACATCGCGCAAGTGGCTTACTAAATCTACCCAGAGGACACAAAGAAGCACGTGCTCGTGTCTAGAAAGCAGAGGATCGTGGGAGCTGATGGTGTCCAGAGTCCAGAACAATACAACAACTACGAAGAGCTCCAACTTTTCACCGATCTACCACAGAAGGTCAAGGCTGTTGAAGATCGTTGCAACAAGAGCGGTCTAAAGCCTTGGGCCCGCCTCGATGGTGAGGTACGATCCGTGAAAGCGGCAGTACCAAAATGAGATGTAATAAAGTAGTGGACAAGTCATTTTTGTAACAAACTAGTGGACAAGTATGAATAAACTAGTGGACAAGTCATTTTTGTAATTTACATCTCATATATAAATATACTTATATATTTATATGAATATATATCAAGTATACTAAATTTATATCAAGTATACTGAATGAACTGATGAAACTGAAAATTTAAATAAACTGAACAGATCTTGGTTAACCGCAGCGGACATTATAATCCACCCGTTGCGGTTAATATTTATCACAGCGGGCATTATAAGGTGCCCGCTGCGGTTAAGGTTTTCTATATATAGGGTGCGGGCCCCCGCGTGTCTTCTTCATCGCTGCGGTTAGGGTTATATTCTCCCCGAAGGGCTGCCCAAGTCCAACGCCGCCGCCGCCGGTGCTCCTCCCCGCTCCCCGCTCTTCGCTCCGCTCCGCTCGGTGCCCCTCTCCGCTCCGCTCGGTGCTTGGTGATCTCGGTGGTCCACTACACCCTCGCCACCCTCTCTGGTGCTCCTCCTTTCCCCGGCCGCCGGTGATTCAAGTCCTCTCCCCGGCCTCGGTGCTCCTCCTCTCCTGGTGCTTGGTGCTCGCCTGGTGCTTGGTGCTTGGTGCTCGGTGTGCGGTGCTTGGTGCTCGGTGCCCCTCTCCGCTCCGCTTGGTGCTCGGTGCTTGGTGCTTGGTGCTCGGTGCTCGCCTGGTGCTCCTCTCCCTCTGCTCCATCCCCTCGGTGATGCCTGTGATTATTTCCTCTGTGATTATTTCCCTCTGTGATGTTGCCTGTGATGCTGTGAGATATGCCTGTGATGCACTGAGGATGTGACAAAATTTTATTTTTCACTGAGCATATGCCACTGAACTGATGAAATGAAATGTTATTTTTAAGTCACTAAACTGATGAAACCTGATTTTCACTAAGCAAAGTGTCTTAGGTCAGTGATGTTTTTTCAATTTGGGAATGATGATGGCTATTTGAATTCGTACACACTGAGCAAATGTGCAGTAGTAATATGATGTTATTGTGCTTCCTGAACATGATGTTGGATTTTTTTATTTGTAAACTCTTGTTGGCGCAGGAGAAGCACCTTTAGGTGCGGCAGCCGCGCCATAATTGTTTACTAGAATCTTGGCTCTAATAAGTAAACCTGCACATTGCAATGATGAAAATTTGTAATATGAACTGAGACCTAAGGCACTTTGCAATGATGTTGATTCTAAAAATCCAATATTGGGAACACTTTGTTGTTATCTTTCTTGTACACTTTGATTGTTTTGTTGCTCGATGATATAAAGAGGTGTAGTGAGAAAATGTGACAACCGAGAGTTCTATAGTGTTTGTCATGACTCTCATCAAAACGTGGTTCACGTCCATACCTAAGCAAAAGCATAGTCATGTTGTGTTGATGGTTAGGTTGGACGTGTGCCACGGTTCCATGATTGTTATGATTTGAGTTTTCCTATCTATGGTAAGTAGAGTTGTCACATTAGTCGAGGATCAATGATCACCATAAGCGTTGGAAGGGTGCGTTGTGCACAAACCCGCTATTTTGAGAGCAATTACGCTACTACTACTCCTAGTCTCTACTACTTGTCTACTATACTACTATACTGAAGCATCTCATGTGTATAGGTGACCTCTAGTTTGACTTCAAATGGCGGCAGAGGACCCGTTCAACGAATGGAGGGACCCTACCCCTAGTCCACCTACTTCAACTGAATACGCGAGCCAGGTGTCCATTTCACCACCACGGCCAAAGAAGCCCCGTACCGCTGAGGACGATGATCCTACCTATGATGCAGAGGTTGAGGGTGATGATGACTCTGCCGATGGTGAGGGTGATTACTGCATGAAAGGGAGCACATACGAGTATAAAAGAAGAGTTCCACGAATTGAACGAGCAACTGCCAGCTCCAAACGTGAGGTAGAAGCCTGTTGTACCTACTTATTTGGGATGTACAAATCAGTGTGTCATAGAATTAATGCTCAAACCCCTGAACAGATCCCAATTACACCTCTTCAGTTGGAGTTCAATGAGGCAGAAGGAGTGCCTCCCACTCCCCCTCCCACTCCCGCTCCCTCGACGACATCATCCTCAGCGAAATCTAAGGGGAACAAACAGAGGAGGGGGGACATGGGAGGCACCAGAGGGATTTGACTGACGATGTCCATAGGATCCTTGAGGTAGGGCCAGAGGGAAATCCATTGCAGCCTCTTCAGGTCATCAGCCGATACAGCAACCAGGTGGGTTGCATAGTGAGGGAGAAGGTGCCCATCACTTGGCCGACCTGGCACGCTGTCCTAGACGATATCAAGGAGAATGTCTGGGGCGAGGTGACTAGGAAATTCTCCTATCCAGAAAGCGCCGACATGGCCAAATGCAAGGAGTGGGCACTGCATGTGGCGTCCTGTTCATGGCGCAACTTCAAGTCCATGCTTGCTAGGGATTTCTTTAAGAAGGAAAAGTCACCCATACAAAAATACACCATGGTGAAGGCGCACGTATGGGACGAATTTGTTAGGTTGAGGAGTACACCGGAAGTAGAGGAAAAGAGCGCAAGTTTAGCGCGATGGTGAAGAAGAACAAGCATCCTCACCACTTGGGCATGATTGGCTTTGCTGGTCATAGGCCCCGGTGGCGGGCACAAGAACAAGCTAGACAGGAGGCAGGAATCCTCGATCCCTATGAAGGGGTTGATGGTAGGGCAAAAGACTTCATTTTTGCTCGTATTCTGAAGAGGCTCAAGCCAGGCGCGACCAGGTTCAACGAGCCTCACTTCGAGCCGGTGGAGCAGGCTGTCATCGAGGCCAGCAAATCCAAGGACTCCATCGAGGTCCGCAGAGGACACGACATGCTGGTCGAGGTCCTTGGAACCCCTGAGCACCGTGGTCGCATTCGTGGAATGCAGTCCAAGATGAGTTGGTTGTCCGTTGAGACCTGGAAAATTGAATCTACCATGTACCAGTCAAGGGAAAGGTAAAAGAAAGAAATCTTTCAGAAAGGATACGAGGAAGGCGTGTCTGAAATGATTAGCCAAGGAATAAAGAAGGCCTTCACCAGCAATGACCCCGAGATGGTGGCTATGAGGTCACATATGTTTCGTCAGGCTGGTCTTCCCGTGCCTCCGAATCAAGTTCTAGAAAGACGATTGGTGCAGAGGCTACAAGACATCCAGCAATCCCTACATGTCCAGCTCCATATCCCGATCGGGCGGTCAGGCAAGAAGTTGTTTATTGTAGAGGGAGCTGTACTCTCCGTGAACGAAATTGCGGAATTCAACATAGATGACATCCCTGAGAACTATGTCGTCATGACCCCCGCCTGGATTGCGCCAAATCACGAAGATTATGAATTGGATCATCCTAGCTTACAACGACACCGAATTCTAGGGACAACAATGGGAAGCAAAATCTTGTGGAATCAAGAAGACGTTGAGCTCGTCCCGGACACACCAACTGCAACGCTGACCACCGGCGGATCACAACCATCAGTTGCCGGATCTTGTCCCCCTGAACCAGAAGATCCGAATGACAGCGGAGATGGTGACAAGGATGATGGCGGGGACAAGGGCAAGGAAAAAGGAGATGGTAATGGTGATCCATTGAGAAGTCTAGCTGCGGACCCACTTGCGGACCCACCGGGAGATGTAGAGGCACCTATGGGGGACCCACCTGTGGACCCACCGAGAAGTGCAGATGCACCAATAGAGGACCCACCTGTGGACCCACCGGGAAGTGCAGAGGCACCAATGGGGGACCCACCTGTGGAGCCACCAGGAAGTGCAGAGGCACCAATGGGGGACAGGGAAGGGCCAGAGGGGCAACAAGGCACGGAGGAGGCACCAAGGAGCCCACCAAGGAAGGATCCAGGCATGAGCGCCAAATCGTTGTCGTACACTACTACATTCGAAAGGTATGGTATCGTGATGCATAATATCATGTTCAACTTTCTATCCTAGCTATAAGATGGTAGTAACCTTTACTATACTCTCTTAACCGTTCTCTAGGCCTCCAAATACTAGCCGACCACTATTTCTGGAGGACGAAGACTGTCCTGACATCTATGAGCGTGGGAAGTTCTTGATTCCTAAGGCACAGCTCATAGATGAGGAACTATGGGAAACAAGGAGATTTCATAGGTGCTATATGGAAGCTGCAAAAGTCGTGATGTCAGGTTTTACAATCAAGATTCCCCCGAAGTACTTCCACTTGCCCGACACTATTACTCTCCCCGTAGACTTCCGCGACATGTGGCATCTATTCCGGGAAGAAGACCTAGATGTTGTCCAAGTCATCCTATTCACTCTGTAAGTCTCATTGTCAGTTTCACAGATTTCAGCAATACTAATGGTCAACTATATACTTAGTATGACTTGATGACTTCTCCGTGCAGGACGTCGGTGATAGTAAGCAACAAAAAGAGACATCCTGCTCTCTATCTCTCTCCAATGCATATTGCTGAGAGAGCCATCAAAGGGTACGAGATAACAGATCCAAAGTTGACAGCGCGGCAAAGGCAACAGAAATACGACGAGAATATGAAAGAGGAGAAGAAGAATTTGTCAAGGTACATAAATGGAGTGATGAAGAAGATTCACCCAGATGGGCCGCACTGTATCAAGGCGGCTTACCACTTTGGGTAAGTCAAAATTGTACATAGAGCTAAGTGGCTAGGATCATAAACTTACATCGTCGTCGTAACCTGTATTTTGTTTGAATGGTGTAGTAAGGGCCAAGTCGATGGACATTGGGTTGCATTTCTCATTTATCCTCAAGATGGTAGGGCAGTAATATTTGACTCGTTGAGGGTAGTAAATAGAAAAGGGTACAAGGCCTTTGAAGATTGCTTGAAAATGTAAGTCACCTAGCTTATTGATCATTTAAGGTTTTCTCGTACGTATTCAAATTATTGCTAACTAACACTAATGCATTTCGTACAGTGCTTACAGGGAATACCTAAAGGAGCCCCAATGCTGAGATCGAAGAAGTGAAAAGTTCAAGAACAAACATTCATACCACTTAAAGATCCGACGTGAATTCCCCGTAAGTATTCCAAAGATTCAGTCATGTTTTCATATATATGTATTGTTTTTAACATTTATGTTTTGATCGTGCAGTGCGCTAAACAACCATATGGATCAAAGACATGTGGCTTGTACACCTGCGCACACCTAAGGCAATGCAAGGAGTACACCAGCAGCTGGAAGAAGCTCAAGGCGGGAATCAACGATTGGGAATGCATTACGAGAGACAAACTTGCTTTCAAGCAACTCAAGGCCGACATCTGTAAGTTTCTACTAGAGAACTGTGTGCTAGAAGGACAAGAATTCTTCGATGATGAGGGTGACCTAGCGGTTCTACCTAAGTTCGAGAAGTTCAGGAAGTGGGATACCATGCTCCGTCCCACGGATTACAAACACCAAGTGGAAATTTAAATTTGAAATGTAATCCTGTGTTTCTTTTGTGTATATGGTGGATGACAACAACTTATATGTGTTTGTGTATGGATATTTGGCTATGTGAATTTGAATCTGTGTATGGATGTTCAATGTATATATATGATGTTTATCTCTGCTATGATGTCTGTGAATTCTGGTTGTTGTATGGAATCTGTAAATACTGCTCCAGATTCTGAAACTGCATTTTTATTTTTTTAATTAAAAAATTTAATTGTGGCAGAAATTGTAACTTGTCCGCTACGGTTAATACATTAACCGCAGTGGTTGGCGTAAGCGTCCGCTGCGGTTAATGCTATTTACCGCAACGGGCGCTGGTGACCGTCACAGTTAATGCTTGATTAACCGTGACCTTATCATCGCAGCGGACGACTTTAACTGCTGCGATAAACAATTTTTGACCGTCACCGTTAATATGTTTTGACGTAGTGGTAGGTTCGCGGAGATCGTGGAGCCGCCACGGGAAGGATACGTCCTGACGCTCAGGCTCAACTTCTCTGGCCTCACCCGGCCGAAAGGTACGTAGTACGTACCAAGACAACCGATTGATCGCTCTCTATCTGAATACATGTTCATAGATCGCGTGAAGGCCATTAAGCAGGCCAGTGTCGCTGCTGCAATCCGTGGTGCTGAGCTCGCTGCTACAACTAGAAGGATCCCTTCTTCGTCAGCAGGACGGTGCGTTCAATTCTTCACTTCTTGTGTGAACAACAAACTGAATATTTTCTTCAGACTGTCAGAGATCGAAATCAAGCAGGCAACGCAGAAGCCTGCATCAGTGCAATGCAAAATGTAGGTACATGCATGCGTCCTGCAGGCTGATCGAGGCGATAAGCGCCATCTTCCCCATGCGGTTCAGGGACGACACGGACCTGGCCATCGCCACTCCTTCCAGGAGCTGCAGGACGTCGGGAACTCGTTCGCGAGGGCGCCCAGGTGCAGGCTGGTCGCCGATCCCGCCGCCGGAGCTCCGCGGGGAGCACGTGCACCACCTCACCACCAACGGCGGCTTCGTTGACGCGGGCCCACGGGCCGGCCGTGTGGTTTCTCCAATTAAGAGCTTCTAGTACTGGGCCAGGCTTCTTCACTGACGCATATATCTCATGGGCCATTTGGGCCCGGATCCCGGGCCGCATGTGCAGGCGTCCTGTCGCGGCACGTGAGGGGGAAGCGGGCCGCCAAGACCGCGTGGATCCTGCTCAACTTCCAGTCCTATGTCTTTTTTTTTCGACGAAAGAAGAATTATATTGTATAATAGTTGGGTACATCAACCTATTACAAACACTCTGGATTACACTAGATATATCCAGAAACTGATTTTCATCTAAAATATACCCACGCCATGAAAAGCTCCAAATCTCAAAACCAAACATTTTTTACGCTTCGTATAGATGGCCGCACAGACAAATACTCGACACCAGCAATAGCGGCAAGCCTGAGAACAGATGTCCAACGGACGGCCAACATTCCTGTAGGTGGAATTGATGATCTTTTTTTTCTTGCTGGCGTCTTTCTTCTTCTTCTTTCTGCCACCGAAGAATGAGGAAGACTGATCTGAAGGATATTCTCTCTAATCTTTCATTGTGGTCAGATCTAACCACAGCAAAACGAAGAAAAGACCGGAGAAAATTATTCCATGGCAGCGACATCATCTCCGCCTTGATGCCACCGTCCGGAAACAAAGATCTTCATGTCGTCATGTCGATGAAGATAGTGACGCCGAAGTTATCGCCCTCGTCTTCAACGAAGCAGTCATGGAGAAAACGATTTCACCATTCTCCTTCATCATTGCTAGAGAAGAGGAGAAAGAGGAGATAAAACTCTAATACCAAGAACTTTGGCATGGAGAAACCCTAACCCTAAGGACTTGATCTACTGGAGAAACTTATTAAAATCAATGGATCCTCGCTCCCTTCAGCCCCCGATAAGATGCCGAAGGGGAAGGGGACCAGCGGCGACGGCGGAGGGCGGCGGCGGCGGCGTGAGGCCTGACGTCTTGCTGCTCTTTCCTGCACGCCCTTCGTGACTTCCAGTCCTACGTCAAGTACCACATCAAGGTTCTTGTTTTTCTTGTGTCAAAAAAAGTTCTTGTTTTTCTCAAACAAACAAAAAAATTAAGGTTCTTGTGCCAGCACCCAGCGCTCACGATCCGTCCTCGATCGTCCGTTTCCATTTCCACAGAAAGAAACGCCGTGGCTGACGCTGATTGCATTGCAGTGCACGCGGAGCCACGTCCAGAGCCGGATGCGGGAGCGGCTGGAGACGCTGACGGAGGCCGTGCAGAACGCGAGGCTGCGGGGGACGACGAGCAGCAGCAACGACAAGAAGCGGTCGTCACAAGGTACGTCGTCTCACCAGCTCCCCGGCCTCCTCGATTGCATGCGCCCATTGCCGCCATGCGTGCATCTTGCAGTTTGCTCCCAAGAGTGTTCGTCTTTCTTGAAATCAGGGCCTTGTATTCCCTCCATCCAATAGGTATGGCCTTGTTCGTATGGTGTATCAGCATTTACTAGCCAGCGATTCGGTAGTATTTTTATCTCACAACAAATCAGTGGCAACGAGAACCAACCAACCAGAAATGACCAAGACGAATTTAACTTTGATTGAGTTTATATATAACGAACATTAACATTTTGGTATCCAACTAGGTTTATAAAAATATTATTTTATAATTAATTTAACAATATTTATTTTTACCATAAATATTAGTATATTTTTATATAAGTCTAATCAACTTTTTTTTTCTCGATCGGGTAATTAACCTGTTTTTCATTAAGAGGAGTTGTAAACAAATGTTACAGAAACGATCAACTTACAACCGTGTTCCATTCTTGCTAGTGAGTTACCAGCAAGATCAGAACACTCGACAAGCAAGTCTAATAAAATATATTATACGGCCATAGAAAGGAGCAACTAAGGTGACTAACTCTCATCTAAGAGTCCGTCACAATCACACCCTTTGTACCCCACCTAATCGGAAGGAGCGGATCCATTGCGTCCCTTGTCGTGGGCGAAAGCGGCAAAGTGAAGGCACGCTGAAACTCTTCAAAGGACGCCTCATCGGGGACCTTCGTCGGTGTTTCGAAGCCTAGGCTCTTCATCATAACCTTCCTCACCTAAGCTTCTGGTTTCGACTCCCTGAACTTACTCTTGGCCGCTAGACGAGCACTACGCTTGGGCACAAAATCATCGTGTGCGGCATAGTTGATCTTCTTGGTCACCCTCAACCGAGGAGGCGACATAATGAGAGGTTGTTGCAAGGTCCGTCGGAAGGAGTCGATGAAATCCTTGACGACATCAACAGTCATACCTGGCGTGACGGAGGCGGAAGGTTGGACAACATCTGGGCCACAACCCAACGA
This sequence comes from Microstegium vimineum, assembly GCA_022036555.1. NCBI lineage: Eukaryota > Viridiplantae > Streptophyta > Magnoliopsida > Poales > Poaceae > Microstegium > Microstegium vimineum. The sequence goes on from CM039122.1 coordinate 60,354,609, forward strand.
CACAAGCACCCCATCAGAGCTATCAATCTCCAAAGGTGAAGGCAAAGGAGAGCCTGAGGTCGTGACAGGGGGGACGAACTCAGCATCAACCCAACAACAAGCTGTCGGATCTGAAACTTCAGAGTTCAGAGTTGGCTGCACATGGATGGCCGACACATCACTGTTAGGCAGACAGTCGACGGCATCGCCACCCAAACTCTTCCATGGGGCCAATCCACTTAGTGGGAGGGGAGGCAAAGCCGCTTCCTCCAGCATGGGGTCCAAGGGTGCGCACACAACCTGACACGGGGAGGGCGGAATCCAATCGCCAAAGTCACTCGGCTTTGGAGCAGCACAAGTGTTGGGCATCGCAGCAGCAACACATGAGTCTACTAGCAGCACCATGCCAGTGGGCAACACAGGTGCCACATCGAGCGACGGGAACTCAACCAAGCTAAGTCGCTCATGGACAGAGCGTCGAATAGCATGTTGGCTTGGGTTGGCCATGGCACGTCGCCGGTTATCGAGGCTGCGGCGCGCCGGGCAGTACCTTGACAGGTGCCCGCTACACCTGCAGCGGAGGCACTTGAGAGGATCCTGACAACAAGCAACCTTGTGGTCTCGCCCAAGGCACCGAAAGCAACGGCCGCGAAAGCATGCCATGGTGAAAGGTCCTATTCCAAGGCTAGAGGGGGGTGAATAGCCTAAATTGAAAACTTAAAACAAACTCAACAACAAGTTAGATACAAATGAGGCGAAGCTCGTCTTGCACTAGCAAACTAAGGGATGCGAAGCCTTCTAACCACAATTGCTATCCTAATATAACTCGGAACACTCAAATCCTACTCAAGTCTAGTAGCCCCCTAGGCACAACCAAATATACTAAGATAAGAATGAATAAGGTAATGCAAAGATGGGGAGAGTGATAATACCGCCGTGTCGAGGTAATGAGCCAATCAAGCGTTCTCCAATCAAAACAATCAATCACAATGATGAACAAGAGATTGACACTTGATTTTCAACCCGAGGTTCACTAGTTTGCCAACTAGCTACGTCCCCGTTGTGTCGGCTTACTCACTTGGAGGTTCACGCGCTAATTGGCATCACACGCCAAACCCGTCACCGGGTGCCGCACAACCAACACAAGATGAGGGCACTCAAAGACACAAGCAATTTACTAGAGTTACCTTTGCGATCTCCCGCGGGGAAGGCACAAGAACCCCTCACAATCAACTTGTAGTCGACGAAGCACAATCACCAAGCTTCTCGATCTACCTCCGCAGCTCCAAACCATCTAGGTGATGGCAATCACCAAGAGCAACAAGAAATCCGCAGCAAAAACGCCTCCCAAGTGCCACTAGATGCAAGCTATATGCGAAATGCACTTAGATCACTCAATCTCTTTTGGAAATTCACTAACCAAGCATGGAAATGAGTGGGAGGGAGTTTGCTCAGCTCAAAGGAGTCTCAAGATGTTCAAATGTGCGAGAGAGAGCCTCCCCAAGCCGGCAAACACATATTTATATACCCCCTCAAGTTTTCTAGCCGTTACCCTGTTAAGTTGGCGACGGACGCTCGACACGGGGGCGACGGACGCTCCGTCGCTAGCGTCCGACGCACTGTCAGAACTAGCCGTTGGGCTGTTTCACGGCCGACGGACGCTCCGTCTCCAGCGTCCGACGCTCTGTCAGAACTAGCCATTGGAAGTTTCACGGGCGACGGACGCTCCACGCCAGCGTCCGACGCTCTGACCTCCAGCGTCCTGCGCCTGTCTTCAATCTGCCCGCTTGCAGAGCTCTCTGGAAGCCCAACGGACGCTCCACTCGTATTGCGACGGACGCTGCGCCTCAGCGTCCGACGCCTTCTGGAAAAGTCTCTGGAGCTTCTGAGTGGCCGACGGACGCTCGGAGTTCACAACCCTAGCGTCCGACGCCCTTTTCTTCAGCGTCCGACGCCCTTTCTGCGTTTCTGCTTCTTCCACCTTTGCTCCAAGTTGCCAAGCACTAAGATACCTCATTAGTGGACACATCTTGGCATGTTTTACTTGATCTTTAGCATGGTGTAAATCACTGGGTCCTAGATGCATATGCAATATAGATAACACCTAGTGACACTCGACAAACCGCAATCACTTTTGCATTTCCCCTCTTAATAGTATGGTTGTCTAACCTAAATGTGATCACACCCGCTTGGTGTCTTGATCACCATAAGAAAAGCCCTAGTATATACCTTTGCCTTGTTTAGCTTAGGGTCATTCCATTTGCCTTCTCCTCCAAGTGTGAGCTTTAGGTTTCCACCACCACTGCTTGCTCCATCACTTGTCATCATCTTGAATGAGTGTACTAGACGTACTCAAACACTTAGAGCTAGGTTAGTACTTAGGCTTCATCAATTACCAAAATCACTATGGAGTCTTCACATGGTCGTTGGGCTCTTCCTTGAAGCCTCAGGGACTTCATGTGGATCAACGAACGGTTGCAACACTGGCTGGCCTTGTTGTCGGATGTCCTGCCACCCGTGCGCATCCGGCGGTGTGACGTAGTGGTGGCGAGACACCCTGGGCCCGAGCCGTCGTTGTGCAGGAACATGCTGAAGCGGCCAGTGGTTGTCAACTCTCCGGAGTGGTAAACCATGAACCAGCTGAGGCCTACTGCTCCTGCGGCCACGCTTGCTCTGCGATGAGGTAGCCTGAGGACCATGAACAGGGGCCTCATCATGCGCTCACACCAAGATAGACTTGAGTCGAGGCCTGCATGAAGCAACCGACGGCTGAGCAGCGACGTCCCCACCCGCAGCGACCTGAGCACGACACAGCTTAGGCAGCGGCGAGTCATGGCGAAGCTCGTGACGAAGAGAAGCAGCGGCAAACTGAAGCGAGGTATGAGAGTCGTAGTTGGAGCAGTCATCGAGTTCCTCATACCAACGAAGAGCCTTAGGGCATCCAACCGAGCAGATCTCAGTGAAGAAAGGGGTTGCCGATGGGGAGAGGGAGGAGCCTATGGCAGCGACGCCGGCGATGACCGCGCGCAACCATGGGGCGCCCATCACGACACCGGCGTCGGCGCCGAGGGAGGCGTCCGCGGCGGCGGGGTCCGGCGTCCGCGGCGGCGACGACGGTAAGGGAGCCCGCGCAGCCACCGTTGCAGCCGCAACGTCAACCTCGTCTTCAACCACGCCCTTGCCTTCCACGACGACATCGTCGACGACCAACGACTCGAAACTCCAACAGCTGCTCCTCCGTCTTGGGCACGGCCTCCTCGTTGTGGCGGAGGTGCGTAATAGCAGCTGCGCGAGGTGTGGGAGGCGTAGGGGCAGCCGCGGCAATGGATGGGGAACTTCAAGGTATGCAAAGCTACCGACTTCACACACATATATCCGTGTTGTCTTAGCTTTACTGTTTCTCTCCAAAACTTGATTGTTTTAGCTATAGGCTTCAGATTTTTACAGAGGCAGATAGTGTCTCTGTTCTTTAGCTAACGACGTGGCCACAAGGATCAACAAGCACATGCACAGCTAATAGAGTAGTTAAAGAAAATAAATAAATTGGTTGATGATTAGATTGTGCATCAAATCAGTACGGTAGAGCTAGAAATGTGGTGGGGGGTGTGTGTGCATGGGGAAGGGGCTTGCGTTGGTAGTATACCAGTGTAGTAATGTTGCAATATAGACAATAATCGCGGAGAACCATGCTGTTCATCCAACAAATATACTTCCATTCATTCTAACCTGTTACAGTGGCTATAGACGCATATTATTTCCTAGCTTGTTGATTTTATTGGCATGATTCTAGGTTATTGGTTTTGTTGACATGGTTTTGAATTAGTAGTTGTGACATGACTTTGGTTGGGAGTGTCCTTTTCACAGTATGACATGGTCAGTTTCATAATATGGTTCAGAAACGAGGAAGGAGCTTTACGTCACAGTTGGCAACTTTCGTAAAGTGAAGTGTAATATACATGCACCAATAACGGGTGCGCAGAAAAATTAAATCATCTCACAATATTTCAGGCCATGTCTAACTGAAAATTAATGCTCAGTTATCTTTCAAAAAAAAATGCTCAGTAGGATTTTTTTTCTTTTCTAAAAAGATGTTTAAGCGCTTATGTACTTACCTTCTGCTAAAATTAATCAGCTCAAATCGGCATGAAACTCATGAAGTCACGAACTTTTTATTGTATTCAAGCCTAAATTACCGGTAGTACTCCTCCGATCTTTCTTAGATGTCACATTAGGTTTGATTTAAGTCAAGAATACTATTTCTGACAATTCAATTTAACCGACCTTATTGTTTCATAACATATAAACTACATAGTGAAAGTACTTCTCATAATGAATCTAAAAATATAGATCTTATGTCAAATAGTTTCAAAATTACAATCCTTGCAAAAAAAAATTAAAAATTAAAAATATTTAATTTAGGACAAATATAATACGATATGTAAATAAAAACAGAGAGGTGTACATCCAAATGACTGGATGGGAAAATGAATGCAGAGGGATGAACAGACGTGCTGCCTTACAGGCTACAGCAATAACTTCAGAACGACAGAAACATATGAACACATTTACAAGCATTCACATCCTATCAGAACTGACCAAATTTGTGTTGAATTGACAGCACCGTTATACCAACGGAAACTTCTATTCTATCAATGGAGATGATACCTCACCCTCTCTATATGCAATATAAGAGAAAATCCTATCCTATACCATAGCTAAAAACAAGCTAAACTGATGTTTCTGGTTAGTGATCAGTGCGCTGCCCCAGGCTCCAGGCAGGCAAGACACTCGGCGGGCTCAGCGAGTCCGTAAACAGATTCAATGCACCTGCTGTGGAACACATGGTGGCATGCCAGAACTGCGACGACTGGAGGAGCATTGGCATCACGGCCAGCATCCCCTTGTGGCCGGAAAGCAATATCAAGCTTGCAGAGCTGGCACCTTGTTCCCAGCGGCTCAACCGGTGGCGGGTCATCATTCTCAAACACAGCTGAAATTGCAATGGAACCAGTTACAAAGAGGCCAAGAGACAGGAAATTCAACAACTATAGCAGAAAAACAAGATTGAAAAGCATACTCCAACAATTGGTAGAACTTTACCTGGCCCTTTTATGTAGAGCTGCTGTGAACTACCCAATTTAAAATGCTTAAGCAGTTGCTCTTGCTGCTTGATTAAAATCTCCCTTGTGTAAGCAGGATTTGAGAGAGGATTGGAACTGTCCTTCATGTTTCCGATTTCTAACTTTGGTGTAATCAAGCGAGCAGTCGCACCAGCCAACCCACTGGCCTGGTTAGCCATTGTCGGTACATTGGAAGGCTTCTTATTGTAATCATTTTGAAGGATCGGCCTTGGCAATGTAGCAACTGTAGCAGCCAACTGATTGACTTTACTTGTTTCATGGACATGCATGGTGACACTAGGTTTCTTTGCAGTGTCAGGTTGCAGTTGCTGCGCAGGTCGCAATTGCTGTGCAAGCGATGCGACAGCTGCATTATCTGACTCACTGATCTCATTTGTACTAGAAGAAATCACTTCTGCTGGAGCATTAGCAAAGCTTTTCCCAGTTTCAATTTGAGATTTCCCTGTGGGTGGTAGAGCATTTCCCTTAACACCCACGATTCTGATAGTTGATTTCCTTATTGAAGGTGCATCTGAAAGGCCTTTGCATATTTGTAGCTTCTTTGTGGGAGATGCCATGACAGCTCCATCTGACTGATCACCCAGGCTCACAATTTCTTCATCTCTGTACTTTTTGCCTGGAATAAGTTAAGGGTTAGGATTCAGAACATGACTAGTAAAATTATGTTGATAAAGCATCAAGTAAGCACCACTGGGAATGTTTGAGTTAGCTTTTGAAGCTGAATGGTTGATTGAATCTTTGACAGCTCGGGAAGAAACAACTCTGGAACGCTTAGCAGTAGGGTTGATTGTAAGGCTTGCACATTTCCTCTCTTCATTCAGAGCAACAGGTTGAGTAAGAGGCTTCCAACCAGATGAAGTCACTCTTAGAGGGGTCCGGGCATGAGTGGCAGTCGGTCGTGAGGCAGCTAACTGAGTGCTAAAAGAAGCATCTGAAGTACTTCTTCGTGTGCTTGTGCTAGCAGATGCTCCTGCCTTGAAACCAGGTGAATCCACAATAGGATCAGACACACGAGTCATAGAACGAGTAACAGGGCGAAACAATTGATACGCAGGTGCACTGCAAGATGGGCCAGAGTGTCCAGCATTTCTGCTCACTGAAAATGCAGAGCAAAGTAATAAAAAAAGTGAGTACAAGATTAAGCACAAAGCATTCTTTGGGGGTGTAGTGCTAGCTAATATTTACTTCATGAGCAGACATGTGAGACTGAGGCATTACTAAAATCATGCAGAATGATCCTATATCAAGTGATCAAACTAAATATCAATTCAGTCAAGATGCAGATTGCTAAGACAGGGAACATAGAACAGAAGAAATAATAAATGCACAACTCCATCTTGTGACATTTGCTAAATGAATCAACAGTCCAGCAGCTACATATCTTTCATGAGTAACATCCAAGCACAGATGGAAGGTGCACTTCTTTAAACTATACAGCATAGCCAACTTATAATATTTAATGGAATTGCCGAACCGTTACAGATTGGGGATATGTTGATATGACAACTACAGAAAATCAGCATATGTAAGTTCAATATAGGAGCGGATAACTTGATGGGGGATCCAGTCTCCATATGAGGCCAAATATCTGGACTAAGATTACGTCAGGCCAATCAATCCTATCCGAAACAAAGCAACCGTTTAAAGCACCAATGCGTTTCTTCACCTCCGCGCTTGCATTTAGTAGAAAATGAAATTCCATAAGGACCTAACAATACTAGACAAGACCAACCAATCAAGTGGGGAAACAGTTCAATAATAACCTATAATGAAACCTGCAACCATTAATCATTCCCACAGGTCAAATCCCACCCAACTGCAAAGGCACAAATCGGTATTCATGGATTTTCAAAAGAAAGAATTAACCACCTAAATGGAAAATTATGTTCTATCGTGTTCCTCAATCCCAAGGTAGTCCAATTCAAGAAAACCCTCCCCCAGCTTTGCAGAACCCCGGTGCAAACCAGAGCCATGGATGAACGGCGCCGTGCTCTGGTGTTACCCAGAGAGAGAACACAAACCCCCTATCATCAAGAGAGGTGTGCCCAAATTCAGGGGGGGGGGGGGGGGGGGGGGGGGGCTAAAACAGCTCTCAGCTGTGCGTTCCAGGGTCACAAATTCCACGTGTATTCTCACAGCCAGATCCAGGCAACATGTAGGTTCGATCAAGAGTCTCATCGACGATCCGTACACGCAACTACGCACGCCGAGACAGGGCCGCATCTCCCACGAAACCCCAATCCCAGGCCCAGCCGCCACCGTTTGATGATCAAGGACATCGCATTGCCCCCGAGAAACGGAATCGCCCGCCCGGAACCCTAGGAATTCGCCTGAAGACGATATGGAACACCCGAAAACCCCCCAACGGGACGGGGCCGCTCCTTACCATTCCTGGACGATGCGGCGGCGGCGGCCGAGGCGGCGGTCGGCGGGGAATTCGAGACCCCGGAGGCGCGCGACATTGGATTGCCGAATCGGTGGGGCAATCGCGGAGAGGATCGAGGAGAAAGCCCTAAGATTTTTTTTCCCTCTCTCTTTTCCCCCCTCTTCTCTCTCGCGAAGGGGAGAGAGAGAGGACCGCTTGGTTCTGCCTCTTTTCCTCTCGCGCACTAGGGAAGAAGCGGAAGGGGAGAAGCCGCAGGAGGTGCCGGGTTATATAGGCTTCGGCGTGAGGCGCGCGCGCCGGCCCACAGCTCAGGTGCCGATGGGTCCGCCAGCTCTTGGGCTGGGGTGGGGTCAATGTGGGGCCCACGTGGAGGTGGGACGGGGGCAGGAGGACAGGGTGGTGTGGTGTGTCCATTCGGCCCAAACCTCTTTTTCTTGACAGATTTTTTCAACCTAACAAAAGAATCTGTGTTTAGGTGACTTAGCACGTGCGATAATACTGAGAATGCAGCTGAAGCAGTGATTACCAATGGACTAGGGTTGAACATGTGTGACCTCCCACAATATTTATATTCAGATCGATGGTTAGTGATCTTGTTGTTTATAGTCTATCATTATATTATTATTAGGAATTTAGGATGTCAACAAGAAGCCAATAATAGTTACTTCCTCTGTCTTAAAATAGAATATGTGATTTAGCTTATGGTATTTAAGATTATACTTTGACCATTGATTTTTATTATTATGTGTAATTTATGGTAACAACACAAAATATCAAAAGTATCTCTAAACATAAATCTAGTGTTACCACTATTGTGCTATAAAAATTTATAACACTAGACCAGTTGTTAGTTAAAGATAATAAAATTTAATTTTTAAACTACACACATGCCTTATATTTTTTATATGACGGAGTGTTGTTTCATAATACGTGAATAGCTAGAAAAACATTGAAAGAGTTATGTATAAAGTTAATAATATCTTTTACTACAAGGTCCCTATGTTGTGTAAATAAACTATGGTGACTAATGATGATGCAATTAGTTAAAAGGAGTAACATGTTACACTGAGTATGAGTAGGTATTGAATGAAAATGATGATGCTATTACTCTCATCAACCTCTAAAAGGCAAAAAGGAGCACAACACGTAGATTTTGAAAGGATCAACAACAGAAAAAAAAACTCTATACTCAACCAACGGGAATGCATTTAGCCGAATTTACTCGACATCAATGTATGTTGTTGTTGGTTGTTGTGGAAGGTTTTTAAACACATTTAGACTTTGATTAGGCTGTTTTTGAAAAATTTCTAGATTGTTTGATTATTTTATACTTTTATAAAGCTAAATCCATTGTTTGAATTCATGATCTTCAAATTTTATTCAAATTCATCATGTTGCAATCTATCTTTAAGCTTAGAAATTATTGTTCATGGGTTTAAACCTTTTTTAAGTGTTTGCCATATAATTTTCTGAAACGTGAAAATCCATTGGAACCACTTCGTGCCCAAACAGGAGGTAACGTAAATGATTTTGAAAGATGATGAAAAAAAAACTTACTCGCTTTTGGTCTTATTGGAGTTTGATGAAGAAAACTAAGACTTCCGCCATAGCCTAAGAAGATAAAAACTGACTTCTCCTGGCCCAAGCCCATCAGCTCCGACATCTACAAGCAGATCTGAGGTGATGGGCCGTCACCAAACGCGCGCAAAGCCGAGCCAGCAGTGGCGGGTTTCCATCACCACGCGCGGCAAATCGGCGAGCTTATGCGGAGGGGGGCGAGGAGGCGCTCGGTGCCGCCCAGGAATCAGTAGGCGCCGCTGCGTCGGCGACTTCTCCCCCACACCAGCGTGGTCGCGTCGAGGGTTGAGGTGAGTCTCCGTTGCTGTGGTTGGTGGCGGTTCGTGCGGTGCCCTGTTCAGGGGATCGAGATTCGAGAGTGACGTTGATTCGAATCCCTGCTCTGCTCGTGGCATGTTAGTTTATTCGGATTCAACCGTTTATGTGATTGATCTATCGGCGATTGAAAATTAGGTCGAATATGATACTGCTTTGGATTTCGCAGTAAAGTTGTTCAGGGCAGTCGTTGAGTAGGTCGATGAAGCAGTTTTGCAGAGGTGCCAAGTCCCATTTTCTGACCGAAATGGTACTGATGGTGGAGCCAGGCTGACCCCCTTATTAAAGCTAGTACTGGTTGTATAGCATTGTATAGCAGCAGTTGATCATTCAAGAGCTTAGGTGTGTTTCTCTCTGTTCAGGCCCGTATTACTTACTTAGCCATATTGGCGAGCATTATCATGTCTCAAAGCGTACAAACAATCGAGCTCACCACTCATCAAGTACAAGTGTCCCACAGCTGCCTTTTTTGCTGACCATAACTTATTCCTAACGCTAGTAACTTTTATGTCTTTCAGGCTGTCACGAGATTCAAGAGTATTAGTGATATACAAAAGTTTGCTTTATGAAAGGTCAGGTAATTACAAATTATGGGCAATGGCAAGGATGAAGAGTGTGGTCTTTTAAAAGAAATTTGTGTTTCGGCGTAGCTATTACTAACTCATGATCTGTGTTGCCAGTGATGAGTGAAAGGTGACTAAGAGGCTTCTTTAAGTGTCAATATACAAGACTTCACTGACGAAATGGCAAGGTTCTTAGTCCTCACTTGTCGCTATTCTTGAAAAGAAAACAAGTACACATCCTCACATGCACTAGTTTGTTGGAATAGTAAAACTCCCCTGGTCTCTATTATTGCCTATCTAGTCTGTTCATGATATCACATAACAATGTTCGAGAGGCTATATGCTAATGATTGCATGGGTACCCAGTAACCATAGTCATAACTCCTAACGTCCTTTTTTCTTTCAAAGAAGCGGACGTCCTAAAAATCTACAGTACGGTGTATTAAGGAAAGACATGTTCAAGCCGATAATTTTAAATTCTAATCAGCAGTGCATTATCTTTTGTTCAATTAACCTACACACTTAGCGAGATTTGTTTGATGCGGCAGTGACACCCTCTTGACAGTCAAGATGCTCTTAGTTACTTTCTCTGTCTGTGAAGAAAAAATATGTGGAGAAAAGTTGTAACTAAACTAATGACAGATAACTCCTGCCCTGGTTGCTGTTCTCGGGCTGTTCTCATACTTTAGTCTCTTATTATCTGATCTATTGATTGGAAGAAATTCTGTTATTAGTTATTTTCTCGATTTCCTGGACAATGCCCATCTTGTCTTTCAGACCGATGAGTTACACAAATTAATCAGATTCTCTCCTGAAACCTTTTCTCTTTACTTGCCATTCCCTAATGTTATGGTCCCAGTTACATTTCTATTCTTTTGCAGGAGATGGTCCCAGTTACATTACATGGTTCTGTTGGACATAATGAAGCCATCCAGATATGCTATTAAAATACTGCCAGTCATTATGGCTTTAAATTGTACCATGTCTGTTCCATTTTCAGCTAGGCAGAGCATGAACTATCAAAGGATCATGTTACAGACAGATCACATTTGAGAAAATTCTGTTCAGTAGTTCTTCAAGGGTAAACTTTACTGTCTTGCACTCAATTGTCAGTTGTAGTGATTTTCAGAGCAACACGGTGTGTTTTAAAGGTTCAGCTTCTGCATTCCAGTAGCTATACCAACAACATGCCAAAACCAGTCTCAGCCTTCTTTCCTGATTTATGATGCCTCTCAGCCTGTAGCATTGATGACAGTGACTAGTGATACTAGTGATCATGCTGGCGAATGTTAGACGTCATCACCATACAGCAGGCCAGCAGCCAGCAAGGTGATGTATGAATCATTTGTATCTGCCGCGTTTTACCTTTATACATGAGATACCCTGCCCCTTGTCGTGTACACCCAGGAGCTCCACTTTGGCAGTCTGCTATTCTGCTTCTCCCACTCCTGAAACTGAGCCTGCAGGTGGTGGCAAAGCGTTGCCTGCTGGAGTCCTTATGCAATCAGTGAAGGCACTAAAACTCGCAAAGCCGTTGGAATCTGCGAGCAAGGTCATGCACATCTTGTTGGACGAAGTTAATACAGCATGCAAGATATGGAATCTGTGTAAGCAAGAGTATTCATGCCTTGTTAGCTGTTATAGCTTCCTTCCATATATCAGATTCGTATAAAAATGCTGACGAAGCCACTGATGATTCTGCTAACCTAAGCATTGTTGGCAAGCAACAGGAGTTGATCTCTTAGACGATGACTGTGCACCTAACCGCTTACCCCTTGGGACTTGCTTGTTTAGGCCCGGTTTACCACACCTAGAGCTGCTGCAGCTGCTCCTTCCTGCGGTCCTGCCCTGCCGGGTTGCCATCGTGGCTTGTTGATTGCTGGTGAGTTGCCAGTGCTGTGCCTGCATCCGTTCATTACGGGCCACCGGCTCTCGTGGGGTTCATGTAACTTTCCATTGACATCTTTGCAGCTGCTCTTTTTAGCTGGCCTGAACTGTCCACCGTCCCAGTCCCCTCCGATCACAATTCACAACTGCCTTCGCAGTCTGCGCACTGACAAGGTGCGTACAAGTCCCTCCTGCTTCCTCTTCTCCCTTTCACTTTATGTGCCTGCAAGAGCAAGGCCAGGCCCTATTGAGTAGTAACGCTGCTTCCTCTGCCCAGTCATGGCAAAGCATCCCGGTGTATGCAGCCAGCAGCCAGCAGCACCAGGTGTTGGTGTAGCCTTGGTGTAGCCTGGTGCTGGTGGTGACACGGCAACAGCTTGCGAAAACATTCACTTGCTAGGTTTGCAAGCAAGCAAGTCGCGCTTATGGACGCTAGTGCCGATTTGGTGATAGCTAAGGCTCTTGTGGAAACTTAGGTCCTGTTTGAAACGCAGGAATTTTTCTCCTTTCCTGCGTTTTTCCTGTGAAAATGAACTGGTTCCTGTGAAATTCCTGCGTGATTCCTGTAAAATTCCTGCGTTCCAAACAGGCCCTTAATCGTCTTAATGGTGTAAGGTCGCTAGGTTCGGTGCGGTGGTGATATTATCTGGCTATATTAAAGAGATCGGGTGAAAGGTCGTTTATTTTGCTAGAGGATTCAGAGCATGCTTTTGGCAATCTATCAATATTTCTATTCAGCCACAAAATCGAGATTTGTCAACGGTTTTGTGTATCCACAATCCAAATTTCTTGATAATACAGTACGAGATGGAAAGCTTTAGTCAGCATCGCAGCACAACCAAAAGCTAGGGCCGCATTACTAAACTACTGCAGTTTAGGCAGTAATAGTCTTTGTTTAAAGGGAAGAAGTTGTAAATCGAGCAAGAACTCACTGGGGGCAAGGGGAAATAGGGTGTGGAGAGAGAGAGAGCTTGCCGCTGACATTAGACTGTCCTTTCTCCACAACAGCAAAACAGCGTGCAATTGCAGTGGTTGGGGAGAGGGGGTTGCAGCTTCTGCTGGGGACGCGCCGGCCCAAATTTTTACAATTTAACCTTTTTTTTAACTATTTTCATGTTTAGACCCCTGAAGAAACTATTTTCAGAAATGGACCCAGGGGGTCGGCGCCGTGGCCTTCCTGCCACGTCGGTTGCCACGTTGGTTCTGGTCGCCGTGGGGCATGGCGCCGAGCTGTGTTACCTCGGCGCCGTGGGCCACGGCGCCGACCCCCTGAGCCCATTTCTGAGAATAGTTTCTCCAAAGGTCCAAACGTGAAAATAGTTCAAAAAAAAGGCTAAATTGTAAAAAAAAAATTTAGGACGCGCCGGCCACGCACCCATGCCGTTGTTCCTAGGGCGTTGGTCCGATCACTCATCACAAGCACTTATTAATCCATCTCCACATATCAATTCATGTCTCTTTTTTTCATTTTGTTATTTTGGAAAATATAGAAATGTACACCATGATTTCATTAGCACATCAGGTGGACAAAGGAGCAATCAAGTCATCATCAAGAAAAGTACTAGTATAAAAGGGAAAGGAGAAGAGGAGGTGGAAAGTGAAAACCGTACCTCTGTTTGGTTAATTTCCGGCTTTTGTGTGTTTATTAACCTCGGATTTCTTAACTTTTGCATTTATTACTACTGTTTTGTTGGTTTTACAGAAAAAAAAAGAATTCCTCATTTATTACCCCCTCCTCTCCTACGCGGAAACAAAAGCTCCTCCCCGCCGCTTTCTCAGGGAACCGCGCGCGAGCTCAGTCGTGACAAAATTCTCTCCTCGTCTTTCCCACCACCACCACCTCTCCTCGTGCTCCCCTCCCTCCCTCCGCAGCGCTTCCTCCAGTCTTTCCGGGCGGATCCCTGCCCCCAAAATCGGATTGGAGACGGCTCGCTGCGTTCAGGGCGCGGGCGGCAGTAGCGGCGGCGGTTCTCGGTCGCCGAGGTGGTCGGAGGTCAGGATCGCATCGTTTCTCTTTAAATTTTGGTCCCTGGACCTGGACGGCGGCATTTGTCGCTGCCTCGCCGAATGGTTTCCGGGGATCCAAGCTGCTTTTGTTTCGATCGCTTGTCGGGACGGTTGGAATCGGCGAAAGCTCGCGCAGGATCGATGCTGTGCCGTTTCCCTGGACTGGACGCTTGTCCTGCCCAGCGTCACAGCTCGAGAACGAAACCGCCATTTTTTTTTCTCTCCACTCTCCACTTCTTCCCCATCGGTTCCAAATTCCAATCATCTGGGGCGCACCAATCGTTGTTGCTTGCCCTTGGAATCTTCCAACCGCCGAATTCTTTTTTTGCCCTGCCTCTGGCTGTATAGAGTTTCTGACCTTGGATAGAGCCAGGGAGCAAAACGCTCGAACGCGACTCTCTCCCCTGCGTTGAAAAATTCGGAGAGCCGGAAATAGAATTTGCGCCAATTTTCTTTTCTTTTCTTTTCTTTTTGGCCATTTTGCTCCGCGGCGACGGCGAGGAGATGAGGCGAGGCCCCGCCATCTGCCGCGCTCTGGCTAGCCGTTGGAGTCGCACCAACGGGCACATTTCCTCCTGGCCCAGGAGCGCCTTCACCTCACCGGAGGTAATACTATATATATATATATTAATAAACAAATAAAAATGTCATCTTTTACCTCGCCCATCCTTTCTACCGCAAAGAAAAGTTTGGTTCCTCTCCCTCGTCCCAGTTGCATTAGTTTATGCTCCACTACAGGAGCAGAGCGACGGTACTTTTAACGGGTAATCATCATAATTAAGCCACTAGTTAGTCGTCCTCGTCTCTAACCGCGGTGGCCTGGTCGACCGGGCTGGGCAGCAGCGGGCACCCCTCCTCCACCACCATTTAATCCACTTCTTCGTTTCTCTCTCTCTCTCTTCCCCCATCTCTGCCTGGTAGCTTGGCTTCGCCATTACTTGGCTTGCAGGAGCTGGCCGTGGAGTTCCCGTGAAATGGAGACCAAGCCATGACTGACTCGCTCGCCCCTACCCGCACCCGAAAGAGACGCTTCGATTCCTATGCATAAATAGGAAAAAAGGAGAGGAGGAATTCGAGAAAATCACCGCCTCTCTCTCTTCCTTTCTTCATCGCCCTGCCCTGCCCTGCCCTTTCTTTTTCTCCTCTTCACCTACCGAATCCCGTTGCCGGGGTCCTCGATCTGGTTCGCTTGCTGCGTGACTCCGAGCCTCTGAATTGTCTTGTTGTTCCAGATGGATTTGCGTGTCTTGACATTGGATTGCTGCTCGTGTTGTTGCTGTGTTGGCAGGTCTGGACGGGCGGTAGATTGGTGGTGGCTAAGGCTTCGTGGCGCTATCAATGCTGGTGGATTTGAGCCTGGGCGGTGGGTGCGCGGATGGACGCCTGCGAAATCCGGGTCCCCGGGGCAGTGCTGCTCCGGAAATCTGACCTGCCGGCGGAGAAGAATTACACTAACGGCCATGCTGATGCCGCCGCGGTGAAGCGCAAGGTAGCCGCGATGCCAGCAGCGGCACCTACTACTCCGAGGAGGCACCCCTCGCCGAATGCCGGCGGTCGGGCGTCTTCCCCGACGCCGGCTGGGTCACAGGCGAAGAGGTCCCAGTCCACCGAACGGCGTCCGGCGACTCCGTCGAGGGCGTCTTCCGGCGGCTCGCGGCCGACTACCCCCTCCAGGATCTCTGTCCCGGCGTCGCCGTCGTCTGCGCCTTCCAGCCCGTCCTCCTCATCCTCCAGCTCCTCGACGCCGGTGCGTGATGCCCTTTCAGAAAGGGAAAGCGCTCCGAGGAGGTTGTCGGCTGGCCGGGCTCCTGATGGGTTGTGGCCTTCAATGCGGAGTCTGTCTTCTTCTTTCCAGCTCGAATCAAAGGGGAAAAGGATTTCTAGTAGCTCTTCTACAGATCAGGCCAAGACCAGGGATGCAGCACTGGCTGATAGGAAGAGGAGCCCATTGAGAGGGAGAGCTGCCCCTGAGCAATCGGAGAATCCACATGCCAAGGTTATTGATCATCATCGCTGGCCTGCTATGATGGGGGGCAGGGTGTCTGCAAGCACAATGTCCAAGAGCATGGATCTCACTGATAAGATCAGTAGGTCTACTCTTCCATCAGTTCCGTCACGAGGGGTTTCACCGAAGCGAACAACAATGTCCTCCGCTGCAAATACCTTGTCAAGAAGTATTGATCTTGCTGATAAAATTGACCGGCTGGTCTCTTCGTCAATGTCATCACAAGGGGGATCACCAAAAAAGTCACCTTCTTCTAATGGTGCAGATGATGTGTCCAAAAGGGTCGGTGGTGTTCGTAAAGATCTCAAACTTTCATCCTTGGCAATTTCATCAAGAAGGGTGTCACCAATAACACCAGCTGCATCAGATGGCACTAGGACCCTATCAGAAAGCATGGATCTTACTGACAAGGATAACAGTACACTCTCCTCGTCAGTTTCATCACCCAGCATTTCACCAAGTGCATCATTATCAAGTGTGTCTAATGCTGCATCGCAGACTACTACAAAATCATCCGAGAGATTAACTGGACCTGTTTCCAACCTATCTTCATCCAGAGGACTTTCACCTAGAAGAACAACTTCAGATGGCATTGCTGCTTTAATGAAAAGTGTTGATTTTCAGCCTGAAAAAGATAGGAGACCAGCTTCATCAAGAGGGGTTTCGCCTAGAAGGAGATTAGCCTCTGATGGTCTTAATGATATTGTGAAAAGTATGGATTTTGCTGAAAAGGACAGCAGAGTAGTCAGCCCGTCAATTCCATCTCGAGGGGTTTCTCCAAGGAGAAGACTAGCCTCTGATGGTGTTGATACTATATCAAGGAGCTCGGAGTTCTCTGGAAAGGATAACAGGCCATCCACCTCATATTCCACGGCACGTGGGATGTCTCCACGAAGAAGGCTTTCTTCTGATGGCATAAGTCCTGTAACCAAAGGCATGGACAACTTTGGTGATAATGCTAACAGACCATCAACCTCTTCAGCGGTATCACGGGGGATTTCACCAAGACTTCAATTAGCCTCTGATGGTGTTGGCACTGTATCAAAAGGCACAGGTCTTGCTGATGGACTGGACAGGCCATCAACCTCTTATGCAACACCACGAGGTATGTCACCACGACGCAGGGTTGTATCTGATGCCAGCAATGCCACTTCAGAAAGGATCAAGTTCACTGAAAAGGATTCTGGAACTGTGTCCTCTTCAGTTGCACCTAGAGGGGTCTCAACATTAAGACAACTTGCCTCTGATGGTGTTGAAACTATATCAAAAAGTATGGATCTCTTTGAGAAAGATACTAGACCTACTACCTCATCAGCTGCATCACGAGGGCTTTCACCAAGAAGGCGACTTTCCTCAGATGGTGTCAATGTGATTCCAAAGACCATGGATCTTGTTGAAAACAATAACAAACCTGTCACCATGTCAGCTGCAGCACGAGGGGTTTCACCAAGAAGACGACTCGCCTCAGATGGTGTCAATGTGATATCAAAGAGCATTGATCTTGTTGAAAACAGTAACAAACCCTTAGCCATGTCAGCTGCAGCACGAGGGGCTTCACCAAGAAGACGGCTCTCCTCTGATGGTTTAGAATCTATATCAATGCACTCAAACATTACTGAAAAAAGTAGCAGACCTTCAACATCGTCAATGTCATCACGAGGGATGTCACCAAGAAGACGGCTGGCCTCTGACGGTATCAATGCTGTATTGGACACCGAATTTGCTGACAAAAACTGTAGACCATCTTCCTCGTCAGCTTCTTTGAGAGGGGTTTCTCCCAGAAGCAGGTCTGCCTCTAATGCCATATCAACAGGCATGACTTCTGCTGAAAAAGACAGCAGACCATCTACAGCATCAAGTGCGCCATGTCAGACTCTGCAGAGCAGTAGGCTTGAATCTGATGGTGTTAATACCCTATCAAAAGATGTGGAGATCTCATCAACGGTATCTGGTTGCACTTCAGACAGTAGACTTGATGGCACTGTTGGTCTAGTAAACAGCATAGATGTCACTGAGAAACTTATTGTGTCAACGGTAGATGGTGGTGATGGTGACGATCCAGGAAGAATGGATTCTAGTGACGTAGTTACTAGTGCAGTCTCATCATCCCTTGCATCTCAAGAGGTATCACCAAGACCTGCTACTGATGCCGTTAAGAATGTATCAGAGAATGTTGATGCAACTCAAAAAGGTAACAGAGCATTATCGGTGAAGGTTCCATCTCGAGGAGCTTCTCCAAGAAGGCGACTTGCATCCGATGGCATTGATACTATATCTAAAAGCATATATTTTGCTGAGAAAGATAAGAAACCCATGACAGTGTCAGTTCCATCACGTGGAATGTCACCAAGAAGAACAGCAAGATCTGACAGTGCTAATATAATGTCAAAAAGTGTGGATTTTGCTGATAAATGTAATGGACCAATATCTCCAATGGTTTCTTCACGAGTGTTTTCTACAAGAAGAGTACTAAAACCGGATGGTGCTAATGCCATGTCAAGAAGCATGGATCTAACTGATAAAATTAGACAGCAAATATCTTCAACTGTGCAATCTTCCAGAGCTTCACCAAGGAAAATGCCTCTTTCTTATAACAGAATAAAAGGCCCTGAAGTTTTATCAGGTGATTCCGAGAGCCCTGGCTCTGCTGATCGAAATGAAAGTCAAGAAGAGAATTCCAGTTCAAGTCCAATTGCACCTTCAAATAATTCAGAAAAATCTACACCTCCAAAGCAGCTAGCCAGGAGATCATCTTCACCATCACGTATTTTAATACGCCCTTCATCACCATCCAATGCTTCATCGACACCATCGTTTCCCTCTAGGAGATTACCAATCCCATCAAGGACTAGACCCTCAACACCTGTCTCACCATGTAGTTCTGCCAGATCTGATTCAGCCTCTTCAATTCTTAGCTACATTGGTGATGCTACAAGAGGGAAGAAGAACCCAGCTCACATGGAAGATGCCCATCAGTTGCGCCTCCTTCATAATAGGAACTTACAATGGCGTTTTACCAATTCTTATGTTGATGAAATGCTGTCAATTCAGAAAATAAGTGCTGAGGTAAAATCAATATCATTACTTCTTCCCATTAAATTTCTGATAGTATTGGTGCTGAACTCCCCATTCATCTGAGATTTAGATTTTGCCATAATAACCTGTTAGGGAGCGGGAGAAAATACTTTATAGATACCCAAGTTCTTTTTTATTTTCATCCTGTTGTATCCTTGTTCATATATGTGTGTAGTATCAGCCATTTATCTTATATGATATTGAGGAAGTGGAAGAAAAATATCTTTTTATCTTGGAATAAATGTATTGTGCAAACCTAAAACCTTCTTATGCTGGGTTACCTCATTCTAAGATACTTTTTTTCTTTATTTCCCTAATTTTAATATGTGGTCAATCCGTAAATACCATCGAGTTTATTTCTTACTTTATTTATTCATTTGAAACAGACTATGTTGTACAGTGTATGGGATGCTAACTCAAGGATGTGTGACTCTATGGTTATGCAAAGGAGCTATGTACAAAGACTAAGGCAAGAGGTCAAATTGGGAATAGTGTTGAAGGAGCAAGTAAGTTCTGTTAATTTTTTTGCATATATAAATACATTGTTTCATGCCAGCTGGCAGAAATAGATCTATTTGATCATCATGATCATGCATGCACTTACTTGGATTTGATGGTTACATTAAGATATTCAAGCTAAATGTAGGATACATAGAATAACTTAAGATGCAATTTTATGTTTAAATGATTACTTGAGTACTAACATTCAAACATATGCATGTTCAATAGTCACTACAGAGGCACAAGAAGATATTCATATTTTTATCCAACCTCTTTGATAAATATAAGAGAACAAACTATATTTTTTTCTTACAATGTTTTTAGTTTAGATATTTTCTGTCTCAAAGATGTTCTGATTTGTTTGTGAGCTACCAGCACCTTTTGGAATCCCTATGTGCTAATATGTTCAATAAATCAATTTTCTTGAAAAATGCATGTACTAGTCTTTGTGTTATGGTGTTACTGAACATTGATTGTTGCATCATGTAGATGGATTACCTTGATCACTGGGCAGCGCTGCAAACAGAGCATTCTTCTTCTTTATCCAGCGCAACTGAAGCTCTTAAAGCAAGCACATTGCGTCTTCCAGTTTCAGGAGGAGCTAAGGTATCAAAAATTCTCTTTTTAAAAAAAGATAAAAAATAGATCTAATGTAGTAATCTTGAAGTTAGGGTAAATACTTGGGAGCCATGACTCCTGGGAAAAATTACAAATTATTACATGCTAAATAAGTTCTCAACATCTCATTCAGAACTCCTTTTTACTCTTTTAGCAAAATGCAAAAGTCATGGTTATTCTGTTGTTACGTTCTCTCTTGCAGGCCGATGTACTTACTGTTAAGAATGCTGTCAGTTCAGCAGTTGACATTATGCAAGCTATGGGGTCATCCATTTGCCATTTGCTATCAAAGGTTAGTTATGGTCCTTTTATTTCTACAACTATTGCTGCGTAACTGCTCTACCATCACCCTGGTAGTTTTGATTGCAATTTGTGCTTTGACAGTGTGTAGACTGGTTTATTAATTTTTAACAACAACCACAGCAAAGCCTTCTAGTCCTATGCAAGTTGGGGTAGGATAGAGTTGAAACCTACCATGAACCACCAACAAAGAGGGAAACGGAAGAGAAAAAAAATTAAATAAATTTATTTGAGTGAATATATTTATAACGTATCAATAATAAGGATATTTTTTGGGGGTCTAGAGCCTGTTCGTGGTAGTGGCACACGAATGATGACCTATTTTGGTTATTAGACATTCACGGGTAGGAACAATGATTTTCAGGTCTAACCATTGACTTCTGTTCTGCAGTTACAGGCTTCACACTCTCTGGTAACAGAACTTTCAGCTGTTGCTGCTAAAGAAAGTACCTTACTCAATGAGTACAGAGAACTCTTGGCAACAGCAGCAGCACTACAGGTACAATCTTGGTTTTTTATTTGAAATGTCGTTTTTTATTTCTTTTGTTCTTGTGGGCTTATCAAGGGTACAGAAAAAAAAAGGCATGATATTTAAATTGAGATAAGTGCCTGTGGAGAAAGATTAGTTTATATGGCCACTGATGATTCCATGAGTACATTGGGCTAGAAAAGATATTTTTCTGTTTAGAAAAATAATATTGTGGCTGTCTGTTCCTGACAATATTTTCATCTGGTCACTGGGATCCACTAGAATGAATGTTACCCTATTTTGGGGCATCCTGTCTTTTTCTGTAGCTAATACGTATTTGTTGAGCAGATGATTACATCTGTCTACTATTTCGCTACCATGTACAAAAATATCAGGCTGCAATCATAATAGATGTTTTGAGTATAGATACAGTTTGGTTTGATGCTCGTCATGAATTAATAGCCATCTTACTCTGAACAGGTCCAAGAGTCCAGCCTAAGGACACAGCTCATACAACAAACAGAGTGAACAGGTTAAGGTCCTTTATTTTTAACTAGGAAGATAGAGGTAAACACCATTCATTAGTTTCAGTGACTGCGGTGCATATGTATCTTTGATGTCGTTTTGTTTTTCTTCTTCTTTTCCTTTTTTTTCACTTATTAGCTAGCCCATATTTCTTTACATTTCTACTCCCCATGTTCTTTTATGTTCGAACAACTTACATGGAAGAGAAGGGAAGCAACACGAAATCATGGATTTACTCCATGACAAAGCTGCCAATGTGGTCTTTTATTGCATCCGACACCAATGTGCCAAAAAACTGAAAGCTTTGCTTGTAATTTGTAAATCTTAGCAGTTGTGTCCTTCAGTGTAATGACTTCAGATGTATCTTTCTTAGATCGCCATCACCTTAGAATTAGAGACTCCAGTTAACAGATTACTTACCATTACTTCTGGTTCCAAATCCAAGCAAGGGGACGACCAGAAACATCTAACCGACACTACATAGTAAGTAGATGACAGGTATCCAATACTGGCTTCGTTGCTAACGCTTGTAAGTACTATATGTCCTATCAGGAGAATGCCATGTTTTGTTGTTCTCCACTTACTCTGATAGAAACATATTTCATTTTCATGCCGTGTTGTTGGCATTACAGCAAGTTGCTTTCGCCATTGCTTTCATTTGCATGTGCTATGCTGCTGCACATGCAAAGAGTGTGAGCGTTGTGGTCTTCTCCAGTGCATGGGTGAATTGTGCGTCGCATGCACAGCCTGATGTCGATATCTGAACTGAATATAATTTGGTCCCTAGAGAATGGACTGGTTTAGGCCTCACGGCATCATGGTGGATTGCTTAGGCTGATGGTTAGCTTCTATTAATTTTCAGCCACACTTTTGAGTTTAGAGGCGTGTGGGGCGCATGATGAGATAGCAGCTCATCTTCCTGCTTTGTTTTATTTCCGCGAGGACGTTTTCATCTTTTGACTTTGGCTGTATATTTTACTGTATCGATCATACCTTTGCCCTTTGGTGCAGTCGCCATTCTGTGCGCCTTTTTTTGCATGTTGTGCCGCGGCTGCTTTCTGTAAATTATGATCGGTACTAGAATTAGAGGCTCCAGTAATAGATACTGTATCACTGTATTTACCTCACAAAAATGTGTGGTGCATGCACTTGTACTTTCCATGAAAAAAACATCGTTCTCGCTTTTTGATGAGCCAATTGATCTCAAGTTTAGTTAAATATATATGAAAACATACTAATATTTGTAATATATAATAAGTATTATTGAATGGATTTTAATATTTTATATAGATATATTTTTTAAATAAATAAAATTAACAATCCCAACATAGAATAACATCTCCAACGATTCCAAAACCCCGTTGCCAGGACCAGATCAGCTCTCTGACTCTGGTTTCACGAAGCCCAAGAGCCTATTTGGGCTTCCGATCTGTTTGTAATCAGTAAAATGTCACCCTTTATACTTAGGGGGTGTTTGGTTTACCCCCTAAAGTTTAGTGCCCCAACTAAAGTTTAGGGGGCACTTTAGAGGGGTGTTTGGTAGTTTAGGGCCTAAAATCACCTAAGTTTAGCTACTAAAGTTTAGGGGCTGTAACCAAACACCCTCTTAGGAAAAAAAATGACAAGCTCAACTTCAGGTTTCTGTGAGGACAGCCAAAGGCCATTGCGTTCCGAACCCGCGAAATCACGCCAGTGCCCGCAACGGTGTGCTGTTGTGTTGCGCACAACTGCACACTTCCACTGCCAAAATGGTCTTGAATCAGCACCAGGAAACGTTGCTGTCTGTAGAACATTCGGTTCAGGTGGTAAAAGAAAGATAACCTTTTTTGTTTTATACAGATAACTCTTCCAGAACACATTGCTAGCCTCTCTTACAGGCGAAGTTCGAAAACTCGCAATAACATGTGTACTTGTCGAATAGATACATTTCGGCTTTCTCTTCTACAACAAGTAAAAAGAAAAAAAAAGATTGGAATGAGACCAAAAAAAAAGTGTCAAGCCCACCGTGCTGGACGATACTGCAAAATGTCTGTCCTATCAATTACTTTATTATTGTTACCGGATCCAATCTCTTTGTCGCAATCCATTTGTGCAAGGCGGGGTGATTTCTAGTTCACAGGTGGCCAGGTATCATCCTTCAATGCTAATATGTTGGAGCCTTGGAGGAAACCATAAAGCCTTATTTGTCACACGCCTTGGCGCCTAACAAATAGCTTGTGCAGATGAAGTTTAACAGATAATACTTGTTCTACAACAGCACCAGCCTTGTATTTACGAGAACTGCAATTCCACAGCAACTGTACCTGCGTGATACTGGAAAGTACATATAAACTCAGGAAACAAGAAACAAGGGATATGGAGTAAAGATAGTATTGTCTTCGAGTGTATGATGATACCTTGTTTCAATCTGAGCAAGGCACCTTGGCCTAGCTCTACAGTTCAAATCATACATTTGCTGAGACTTCTGCCTCAGGCTCCATACTTTCCTCCAGCACTGCTGTCAGAGGTTCATCACTGTCTGATTGGTCTCTCTCTTCTGGTTCATCACTGTCTGATTGGTCTTTCTCTTCTTTCACAGCACCCTTTTTGTTCAATTCATCCTGTTCTTTCTGTATAGCTATCTTATTGGGAACAAGAACCAAATATATATTCCTCTCCGCGAAATTTTTACTTTCTTCTGTCGCTAGCTGAGTTATGACAACAAAACTTAAAACTTGCAACTAGATGACATTTGCCCTGAAGTTGAATTGGTTGCAAAATGACAACCTAAAACAGATTTAAGACCAAATTACCTCACCAACATCAGTTTGGAATCTTCTAAGGAGTTCGATAGCTTCTTTTTTATACAAGTTTTCCCGTCCTTTCAAGTTCACAATTATCTTAACCTGAAAAAAGGCAGCCTCAAACAATAAGTTATACTACAAAATACACACAGTTACGTGCTTGTACAAACAGCATTCTCATCACCTTGTCGCCAGCTTTAAGAAACTTCTTTGCAGCTTTAAGCCTCACGCTGTAATCATGGATGTCAATGTTGTATCTGGCAGGCACATACATACAGAAGTCAACACCAACTTATTAAGTTATAATAAAGAGCTAAACACACATGTCTGTTGTAATTTAGGAGCCTTATGATGCCACAAACAATAACTTATTACACAATCACCATAAATAGATCACAACGCCAATCAATCTATCAATGAAATTTTGCATCTCCGATATGTCAAATAGCTGAAACCAGCTCTAGTCAAGTCTGCCCCAATAGTTCTTAGTTGTTACACGCTGGAAGTTACTTAGCTATGCAAGGTGGAAGTAAAACAAGACTTATTCTTCTGGTCTAATAAGAAGTTCCACAAAATGCAGCAGTTTAGACACAAGGGTGAATAATCAATGGAACTGAAACAAAAATAAAAGTGACATGATCCATACCCCATTTTCAATTCCTTCAAGCCCATGCGTTTCGCTGCAAGGATTAAACACAAATAAACATCAAACTCAGTGCCTT
The DNA here is from genome assembly GCA_022036555.1 of Microstegium vimineum. Lineage (NCBI taxonomy): Eukaryota > Viridiplantae > Streptophyta > Magnoliopsida > Poales > Poaceae > Microstegium > Microstegium vimineum. Next base: position 60,379,463 of record CM039122.1, read on the forward strand.
TGAATCTTTATTAACAAAGGCATCAGAAAAAAAAGTTCAATAATCATACCGACAGATCTTTTCTTCTGAATCTTTTTCTTCTTCTGTTGTTCATACCTATGTTTTCTGTACAAAACCAACAAAAATGGATTCATATGATCCTAACATGAAGAAGTCTGAATCAGATAAACCATGTGACTATACAAACTTTTTTTTTTTCTGAAAGTGTTTAAACTATAGGTTGGTATAAACATACTTGTAATCTTTCTCCTCAAAAAGTCGAAGTACTGGGGGATCTCCATCTAATGATAATATTGCCTGAAATTAGAAAAATATCAGCAATCCTAATTGGTGTATATTAATTAATTTACTACTGCACTAATAACAAGTGTCATCTGATGAATATCATCTAGTTTAAGGATAGCATATATCCTATTTATGAAGGTAGCTGTTAGCCCCTGATGGTTGTTCCCTGGGTGGCCGTCCAGTAGCAAGTAGCTAGCGCTAAGGCCAGAGTTTTTAGCCACTGCATGACAACTCACAACTGCTACAGTCATCATTGCATTACCAATGTATTTGTTTTCCCATTTCACAACTTGGAAGCACAGGTGGACTACTCTATTATTTAAATTTGGTAGTGAACAATCCTCAGTTACTCTGTACAACATTATGCTGAAATGTATACTTCTGGAGGAAAAGAAGCGTACCAGTATAAGATCATTATCGTCTGCAATTTGAACTGCCTCGCTTACAGATACTACACCAACCTATAGGAAAACAATTAAGTGGAATGACCAGATGAAAACACAAGGTAATGAAATCGAAAATGAGCGAAGCAGCATAATTAGAGAGACGAGTATTACCATTCTTTTCTGTTCATCCAAGAGTCTTACAGTTGATGTCCTAACAAAGACAAGCACCAGGCAACGTGAAGCATCAGGTAATATAGATTTGCAGCGAACGGCTCCATAAAAAAAATTCTAACGCACGCGAGACGTACTCGATGCGTTCAATGTCAAGGGCGGGGTCGTAGTCGGGGTCGGGCCCGCGGTCCCTCCTCCCCCAGCCTCCGCCGCCCTCCTCATCCTCCTCCTCCTCCTCCTCGCTCCCGTACGAGGGCGAGTACCGCGCGACCACCACGAGCCTCGCCGGAGGCGCCCGCGCCCACGGCCTCGCCGGGAACCGCGCTGACGAGGAGGGGCCCGGGGCGTGGAAGACGGCGCCGGGACGGCAAGGCACTCGGGACACTGCCGGCGCGAGGGCGAAGCCTGCGGCGACGCCGACCATGGCCGGCGGTGGTCGGGCGCGGGCACGGGCACGGCGGCAGGCCTTATCTGGTTAGGGGGTTTTGCCGCGGGAAGCGAAGGAAACGAGTGGAGTGTAGGGGATAGACTTACCCCTTTGGTGGGGGGTTCGGCCGTTTGGACGACGCGACGTGTGAAATAGGGGATGTGGGCCTTTCTATTATGGGCCTGGTGGTGAATTTATTTTGTTGAGCTGGATCTGGGCTTGAGTGATGACTTTACTTACGTTTTGAGCCAGCAAGGACTTTTCCTTCTTCGTAGACCTACATCTAGCTCCCGTACGTCCGGAGTAGATGAGGCGTCCGGACGCCCCGAGCATATTGTTTCCCCAGCCTAATCGTATTGGGATGCACGTGCCCCTATCTGCCTCGTCCGCCCCGTACGCGTGCAGCGCTCGCTGCACTCCTCACTCCTGTCTGCATCGCCCCGCATGCGCACCCCAGCTGCCTCTGACCCTCTGACCCTCCTTCCTCCCCACCAGTGGTGGAGCTCGGAGCAAAACAAAGGGGGTCAATTTACCATTGAATCTGAGAATATACATCAGTGATGGAAAATTTAGTCCTAAAATATTTATAACAACTCCATAACTCCATCTGTTTCAAAATTAAATGTTATTCTTAATTCACGAGATGTCAAATTGATCAAATATATAAAATTATTTATATTTATGATGTAAAATAAATATCATTAGATTACTTCTCAATATATTTTATAATAATAAACTTATTTAAAGATGTAAATATTATTAATATTTCTATAAATCTAGTTCAATTCAAGAAAGATTAATCTGTAGTGATGCTTATTTGGAGACAAAGGGATTAGATCATATTATTTAATAACAAAACACAAGTGACTTTGGTGGTCATATATACATATATACACTAAAATACATGTAAAATACAACACGTTAAAGAGTTTGAAAGTAAAATATAAAAAATAAAGGATATAAATAAGAACATAAAAGTAGTACTACCTTCATCTTAAATTATAAGACATTTTAATAATTTGTGGCATTCTAAATTTTTTGTAGAGTTAAACCATATCGAGCTTAACGGAATTTATATAATACTATAATAATATTTATGATGTCAACTAGCATAATTAAATTATTAATCAATTATATTTTCATAGTATACATATTTGATATCATGAATTTTTATAATTTTCTCTATAGTTTTGGCTAAACTTGAGATGTTTTAACTCTCCAAAATTCTTCAAATATCTTGTAATTTGGGATGGAGGAGCAGTAACTATAGGTTATACTTCTACTCCCTTGAACTTTTGAGCCCAACTTATCAAACTCACAACCATTAGTCGAACAAGACTATGATTTTTTGATAACACTACTACTATTTGGCCCTGTTTGGATTGGAGGGACTAGTGACTAGTGACTACTAATTAGTCCCAATTTTACCAAACACTTGGACTACTAGAGGGACTAGTAGTGACTACTACATAGAAGTCTCAAGGGAGCTGCTATTTGAGACTACTATATAGAAATCACTAGTCCCTAGTCCCTCCAATCCAAACAGGGCCTTACTATGTTATACACACAGAGGCAAATCAAGGCTAGGAGGCGGGAGCACGCCTACACAGCAGGCTGCTGATCATCTGACAATGACAGGACAATATATTGATGTGGAGTCAAGAAAGGCATGTAGGCAAGAAGAGGAATGAGCGAAGACACAGCAAGCTAAATAGAATTTAGGCTTTACAAAATTCATGGAGCCAATCACACCGGAGCCAAGGGGGGGCCGGCGCCCAGCTTGGCCCCTACATAGCTCCGTCTATGCTCCCCACCACTCCTTTCTCCCTCTGACCCTCTCCTTTCTCAGCTTGCTTGCGCCCGCCAGTCCTTCCCTCTGACCCTCTCCTCTCTCAGCTTGCTTGGGAGCGTGGACGAGGACAAGCAGACCACGCCCACAGGAAACGAGGCGCACCGTGTGACCCATCTGCTGCCCCTGGCTTGTCGTGTCCCTTCCCCAAGTGCTCGATCCGTGAGCCCATGACTCTCTGAACACATCTCTGAAACACGAATCACGTGCAACATGAAACACTTGAGAGTGAAATCAACGTTCAAACAAATGAATCATCTGACACATACACTTGCAACATGAGAACATTTGCTGCAACAGAAAAAATGAAATAGATGAAACATTTTACAACATACTATTGCAACATATGTGTGAAACATATGCATCATCCAAATCAAAATGCTTGCAACAATACGTCTAGAAGCAGATGAAACATTTCGAAAAAGCACTTGCAACATGCCTATGAAACACTTGCAACACGTACAACATCCCTCGATCTACTTTTACAACATCCATATTATTCAAGTGCAACATACCTTTTCAAACGTATGAAACAATTGAAACATTTAATTTCAACATATGGAAAAAGAGTCTGGAACTCTAGGCTGAGTCGATTCCGACCAACAGGGTAGGAGCCGACGGCGAGCGGCTGCGCGCAAGCACCACCCAGTGCCAGCACTAGCATGAGCGGCGCGTACGAGCACCACCACCAGCCGCGCTAACGACACAAGGCTTGGCTCCCGGTGACGATGGGGATGGGGGGCGAGGACAGCCATGGCCGACGGGATGAGGGGAGCTCTATCGCCGGAGTGAGAAAGGGCGCCACGCTGGGTGGGGGAGATCCATCGAATCCCCTGCAACACCACCAACCACCTCCATGGATCTCGCTTGGTGGGGAAGAGGGCCACTAAATCTACAGGTGTTGGGCGCTCTCAGTGAGTGAGCCGCTGTGGTGGGGGAGCACGGACGCTAGGATAAGGGGGCGGGGGGGGGGGGGGGTGGGTTGGGCGCTGCTGCCAGAGAAGCCATGGGCATGGAAGGGATAAGAACTAGAGAACTGGAGGAAGAAGCAGACACGGAAGGGATAAGAACGGGAACAAAGGAGTCAGCGGTGGGGGGCGCCTGAATGATGGGATAAAGGAGTGGTGGTTGGGAGCCTAGTGGGGACCACGTCAGGACTCGGGACGCGTGTGCGTCAGGGGGTGGAGGCGTCCGTCGGTTCCTTTTGGCCGGACGTGAGTAAAGGTGAAGTGCTCCTTTTAGGATTTTGTCTCCGCTTCGAATTCCATCCATGGTGGCGTACATAAATCTTCAGTACCGGACTTATATCGAGCTAGGTCTCCAGGACACAATCCAGTCACGAGGTTTGCCTGGATTTCCCGGATCAAGATTTGTGACATCAAATCTCCTCCGAACTCTTGAAGAAGACGGTAAAAGACAGCAGTGTTTTCATCTTAATTTTGTGGTGGGGGGTGAACCAAATCAAATGCAACTCTGAGGCATAGAGGAAACTTAATAAAGGAGTTAGCTTCTAGGGATGAGGTAATAGTAACTGATCATAAAAACAAGGAAGATCTTTTATGGGCAGAATTCAGAGAAAGAATGGGTACATCAAGCTTTACAGGCTTTACCATAAATCCAGGTGATCTGATTCAAGAACATATGAGTTTGCAAAGCCTTGAGGAACATTTTACTAGTGATGAGATTGATTATGTGATCAAGTCACTGCCAAATAACAAATCCCTAGGGCCAGATGGCTACAATAATGAGTTCCTAAAGGCATCATGGTCAGTGATAAAACAAGACTTTTATGATCTGTTTAGTAGCTTCTACAGTAACAATTGTTTCTTACAGAGTATAAACTCTTCCTACAATTGTTAATAGAAAATGGATTCCTTGGATGAAGGCCATCTTCAATTCTGGCACATCCTCAGTTTTGCTAAATGGTGTGCCAGGGAAGACGTTTCACTGTAGGAGGGGGGTTTTAGATAAGGTGATCCCCTCTCCCCCCTTGTTGTTTGTCCTTGCTACTGATTTTCTACAAGTCCTAATCAACAAGGCCAAGGATATGGGTCTAATCTGTAACACCCTAAAATTTGAAATAGAAATTAGATTTGAATTTGCTTTAATTTGATTTATTTCAAGCAATTTTGTGATCATATAATTAAATTAAATAAATAAAGCTAATATCACATGCTAGGGTTCAACTTGTTTGAGCATTGCATGCCTCTGCATTTTTCTTGTGTTGGTTGAATTTGCAAAACTTGAAAAGGATTTCAAAACCCTTTTAAAAATTTTAATTGCAAAAGGAAAGAAAAAGGAAAATAGAAAACCCTTTTCCCCCCTCTCTCTGTCTTCGGCCTCGGCCTAGCCGGCTTGCTTCTCCTCTCCCCCTCACCTATCCCGCATGGGCCGGCCTCCTCCCCGCGGCCCATCTCCTCTCGGCCCACACCACGGCCTCTTACCCCTCCTCTCTCTCTAACGTGCGGTCCCCGCGTGTCAGCCCCCTCCTCCTTTCTCCCTTCTCCGGCTCGGACTCTGCCGAGCAGAGACGCCGCCGCGCCGCGTCGTGCCGCGCGTGGACTCCGCTCCCGTAACCGCGTCGGCCTCTCCCTTGCCCTCCTTTAAATAGCACCGCCCGCGCTGCCGTTTTCCCCATCGCATCGCCTCGTCTCGCAAGCCGCAGAGCGCCGCCGTCGAGCAGAGCTCTGCCGCCGAGCTGCCAACCGCCGTTCCGCGCTCCCGGCCGCTCCAATCTCTTCTCCGAGCCTCGCATCGCCTTCGCGTACGTGCGGAACGTCTTTCCCCTCCCTTTTCCCCTCTCCTTTGCGCTCGGTTTGACCCCGCCGCCGCTGTTCATCGTCGACGGCCGTCCTCCGCCCTCGATCGAGCCCTGCCAGTGCCCTAGGTGAGTTCGCGGCTTCATCCTCTTGCTCCCCGACCAAATCCCATGCGAAACCGAGAACCCTAGCTCGAGATCACCTCGCGCCGCCGTGTGCAGGACCTCCGCCGCCGCTGTACCGCGCCGTCGGCCCTTCCCGACCGTCCTCGAGCCCCTCCGAGCTCCTAGGCGAGTTTGCCTCTCTCTCCTCTTTCTCCCGGTGCCCTCGGAGTCGAAAACCGAGCACCGTAGCCTCCGATCGACCCCCGCCGGCGAGCACGGGCTCGGGCCGGCCATGGCGCCGCCGTCCTCCGCCCCTGCTCCAGTCGCCGCGCCGCCCTCCTTCCCTCTCCTCTAATCTGGGCCGTCCAGATTGGATCGGATGGATCAGAATCTAAGATACCCCTTCGTCTGGCGTTTTTGCTGAAGAGCCCCTCGGTTCTTTTAAGTCTCAACCCGCCGTCCTTTGGCGCCAGTTAGCTTTACGCTTTCCCCTCGGGAAACATATTCCCTTTTCAAATCTATTTTAATTCGGTTTTAAAAGAAAATCCCTATTTACAGTTTTGCCACTGATCTTCAAATGTTTATATTTTGCTCGTTTTAAATCCAAATCGATCCGTTCAAGTTGCGTTTGATCCGTAATTTGATGCTCTATCCAGTAGTATAGATTTCATCTATGTTAATAACTTTTGAAAATCAAAGTAAATGAATTCTTTTAATGCTTTAATCTTGCCCTTTTCAAAATCTTGTTTAATCTCTAGTTTAATCGTTTTAGATCCGTTTTAGCCCTTTTCAGTTGTGTTGGTTTCATAACGATAAGATCTATCTGTTAGCAGCAGTGTTTAACATGTTTTCTTCTCTGAAATAAAATGATAATTGGTTAATCTATATAATCAATAGTTTTCCAATTAAAATGAATTAGGGTTTTCCACCTCGGCTTTTCATAAAACAAAACATACTTAGTTTAATCTTGTTTTTACAAAGCAAATGTAATGTGAATTAATTTAATTTGGGTATTTCTCTGAAGTATCTAATATATGCTTTTTATATAAATAAAATAAATGAAGTCTAATTCTCTTATAAAAGCTAATCTTCGGTAGACGTTTCTTTTCGTTATAGATCCGATTAGCGTGATTCTCTCGTCTGCGTGATCGTAGCAAGACGTAGACTTCTTTTAAATCTTTTTCATTGATTGGTGTATTGTTCTAAAGTAGATATATTGTATGCTTTGTATGATTGTTCAGATGCTTGTGTGGTGTTTATGATCTTGTCCAATCGGTGAGATTTACGTGGAGATCAAGAAGAAGTCATCAGAAGATCGAGAATCAAGTGAAGAAAGGATCTAAGAGTTTAAGGCAAGTTTAACATGGGATCATCCTTGTTACCTATTCACCCTAATTCATCTAGTCATGATTGCATGTGTCTAATTTGATTCCTATTTAGATCTATGCCATAGCTTGTTACCTTCTACCTTGTCACCATGGGTTTCTATGCATATGGGTAGCTTTGCTATGCTTTACATGATGAATACTGAATCGAATATTGATTAATGATATATGCAACAATGAGATAAAAGTGGCTTTTATAGCAACATGGAATAGGACCCCACTGTAGGGCAAAAGCTGGGATTCAAATGCAACCATGAGTGCTATAATGGCTCTGACTTTAGTTAAGTATGAAGTTTGGACTAGCATGCTTGTGGTTCGTGAAAGGCACCTTTGCCGAGCTGGTTATGGGGTATAGCTTGTGTGGGGACCGCTGCGTGTGGTACCATCGGGGTGTCCCATATTCCCCTTTGCATTGGGTCCGTAGGGTCCGCTACATGCTAGAAAGGACTTTTGAAAGACTTCATAGTGTACCCTGCCCGCTCACCTTGGAAGTGTTTTGGGAGTCATGATCCCGGGCATATGGGCAACACAGCTTGTGGGTAAAGTGCGTAACCTCTGCAGAGTGTAAAACTATTATGATAGCCGTGCTCACGGTCACGAGCAGCCTGGAAAACTCACAGTGTTAGATACTCCTGTTGTTGAACAACTTATGATGGTAAGATTGGAGATATGATATATGAGACTGTTTCATTAATGATCATGTGGTTACCAACTGGGTTAAGCATAACTAAATCTAATTGTTGTTAAAACTTGACCAAGTTAAAAGCAACCGCAGTAAGCCAGTGTCAGCCTTTTGAGCTTCATAACCCTGTGTTACTCTTGTTGAGTATTTTAAGTGCTCAACCTTGCCTTATCACCCATATCAGATTGCAAAGAGCAACAGTTAAAGGAGTTAGGCTTGTGATCAACCAGTCAGTTGTCCCTGTGAAGTTGGAATCTTCACCTGAAGTACGGAGTTGTCTTCCCGCTGTTCGCTGTGTTGAGGTTATCCTTCAACCTTATATGTTATGTATTTAAGTGTTGTCTTTTGATATCACCTTAATTTGTGGCTATATGTGAGATTTGACTTCCTGGGCTCACATATGTTGTAAATCTGGTTTTGTTCTTAAAACCGGGTGTGACATAATCAGCTTACCAATTCCAATCCAGACAAACATCAATTTCCCTATTGTTCAATATGTGGATGATACTCTAATAATCATGGAGGGGGACCCTAGGCAGTTAATCTTCATGAAGACACTCCTATATAACTTATGTGAATCAACATGTCTAAAGTTGAACTATAATAAGTCAATGATGTTGTCGATTAACATCTCTGAAGAAAGACTTGATCTGTTAGCAAGGACCTTTGGCTGCTCAAAAGGAACTCTCCCCTTCACATACTTGGATCTGCCTCATGGAGTTACCAAACCCAGAGTTATTGATTTTTTTACCCCTAGTTAATAAATGTGAAAGAAGACTTGGTGGGATTTCTTCCATATTGAATCAAGCTAGAAGACTGCAAATCACCAATGCAGTCCTCTCTTACCTGCCAACATACTATATGTGCACTTTGGAACTCCCCAAAGCTGTAATAAAACAAGTTGACAAATTCAGAAAGAACTATCTATGGAGGGGAACAAATATAAATCGAGGAAGTTTCCCTAAAGCCGCCTGGGAAATGGTTTGCACCTCAAAAGAAGAAGGAGGTATGGGCATGATCAACCTGAAGCTTCAAAACCAAGCCCTTCTAATGAAAAACCTAGACAAATTCTACAACAAGAGGGACATCCCTTGGGTTAATCTTGTATGGGAAAAACACTATAAAAATGACAGGCTACCTGGTAGTGTAACGAAAGGGTCCTTCTGATGGAGGGATACTTTAAAATCCCTAGGCCTCTTTAAAAAGATGGCCAATGTTCATATTGGAAATGGGCAAACTTGTTTCTTCTCGAAGGACAAATGAACAATCCAAACTCTTGAAGAACAGTTTCCACAGGCTCAGTCGTTTGCAAAGAATAAATTCATTTCTATCAAGAAAGCCTCTGAAGAAGAAAGGTTTCTTGATCCCTTTAATTTGCCTCTGTCTCAAGTAGCCTTCGAGCAAGCTCTAGAGATTCTGCAGATAGTTGATGCTTGGATTTATTCTGGGGGATCAACAAAATTCAAGTCAGCAACAACTTATCAAAAAATGCTTGGGCATACTGAAATTGACCCAACATTCAAGTGACTCTAGAGATCCAATTGTCTATCAAAAGACAGGTTGAGTAGAAGGAATATTCTTAGAAGGAAAAATAAAACTTTGAAATCATAAAATTGTGAAATCTGCTCCCTCATGGTGGAAGAAACTGTAGAGCACTTATTTTGGTATTGCCCTTTTGCCCAACAATGTTAGGGAATTTTAAATCCGCACATAATTCATGCAGGCACGACTTTTGAAAATGTGTTGGCTATAAACGAGCAAACCGCCTGCTGGTTGGCCGCTGCTTCTTCGCCGGCTAGTGCTCCACCACTAGCTTGGTTTGATGCAGCCTCAGCAGCCTTGATTGCCTCCACAATGAGAAGCAGCTCTATCCGGTGAGCAGCTGGGCGGCAGAAGGGCCAGCGCTTGTACTGGAGCAGCACGAGCGGTTGTGCCCCGATTGCGACTGTGACTGCTGAAGAGCCGACGACGGCACCGAAGGTCGCCTTTCACCTCGAAATGGTCCAAATAGACAGTCTCCCGGCACTGGACATGATTTCCGTGGGCTTTGATGACCCTGTAACTTGTGTCCTCTCTTCTAGGATCCTTGTCGTGCTTGTGACTACCAATCTGTTGGAACCAAGGAGAAACAAATAAGAATAAGACCGCGAGGTGGTCATTTTAGCAAGACACAAATATAAGCTATCCATTCAAGTCACTAACATTCCTAATTTCATTATGGAATCCACAATTGAACAACATGCATGTACTATGTGCTACATGATTTTGAAACAACACTCAACATATAATTAGAGCATTTAGCACAATAATTATAATAGGTGAACAGTGAGGGTGACAAGAGAAAATTATCTGCCTCTCAAAACGTTCAAAAGACACGGTTTAAAAGGATTACCTGATAATTCGGCCAATAATTATTTCCTCCCGCTTGTTGCCACATCTCGACAAACATAGCCAAAGGTATGAGCTTAACGCCCATGTCGTCGTTGAAGAGCCTGTTCTGGTACGACTCCTGCTGCAAAAAGGCTTCGGGTTAAGAAGCACGACGATCCCATCGTTACCGTTCAGCCACTGACGGTGTGCGAGCTTGTGCGCAACTGATTCTAAGCTTAGTGATGTATTTTTAATTATGTTTGTCTTCTTGTCTCTTATCCTTGCTCTGTGATGGATGTGCATAACATATTTATAATCGATTTGGAATATCACAAGTTTAATGTTTGATATGAAACTTTGATGCATTTCTTAAGTCTTATATGTTTGTTTTAAAACTTGAGTTATTATCAGAGAAAAAGGTTTAAGTTTGGAGTTACTTTGGAAAACATGACTATGATGTTAGATTTTTTTTGAAGTAATAAGTGCCCCTGAAGGTGAAACGAACTATAAGGCTGAAGTCAAGATATAATATACTTTTTTTGGGCGAAAAACAAGTGTTTGTCGTCTTTTTTCTCAAAAAGTAAATGTGTTTCTAACCGTTGACAGACTTGGTCATGTAGTGGACAACATGATAGGTGGAGGAAAATGTGCACTTTGACAGTTGAGAGGCTTGGGTCATGGAGTGGACAACATGACATGGGGAGGATGATGATTATATTGTTAAGAAATGGAGTTGTTCGGATCCCTGATCCGATTCCCTTCCCTATCCGCAGCAGATAAGACGTGAAGAAGCTATAGATGATCTCACATCTCCCTTCTCAATGATGAACACGGGAGAGCCAATATTGTGGAACTTGTATTCTCTTCTTCATTATAGATGAGTACTGCTTCTTTTATATATAGTCTTAACCCTTCAGGGGTATATTTGGTATGAGCCTATAATTATCTCTAAGGTTATTATTTCCCAACATATATGACCAGTAGACAAAAAATCCATCCAGGCCCAGTATCGAAAGAAAGCTACCAAACTGTGTACTCCGGGCTGGGCTGATAATCCACCTTCGGCCAGGCTTCCAACCAGAGCTGAAACCGCGCGACGGGCTGTCTAGGCACTAGGGAACTGGATTTGCTAAAAAAAATGAACTAGGGAGCTGGAAGAATCCGTGGCCCTTCTAGTTCTATGAATCGAGCTTTTCATGCTATATACATAAACATATTATAGCATATACATACTGAACATTTGCTACTTACACCATTCAAAACTATTTTGAGATTCGTATTATGTACAAAACTTACAGTATTTTCCAACACTTTTTTTTTAATTATTAAGGACGAATGGAGTAGGTACAATTGTCTGGTCCGACGACGTACGTACGGCGCCATGGTTGATCGTTGGTGACACAGTCCACAGTCGGAGGTTTTAGTTTAGGCGGGCGGGCTAATTAATACTACATGATTGGATTGCATGCATGAAAAACCCCTCCGTTAATTGATCACACGTAGCCTCCGTTGACTCGGATGACCTGCCCGTTGATCCACCCGGCGGCATCGGTACAAAGGAAGCCCACGACGGGCGCGACGTCCGCGGGCTCACCGACCCTCCCCATGGGGCACTCACGGCGCGGCGTTGGCGACGCGCTCCTCCGACTTACCCGCGTAGAACATGGGCGTGGCGACGGGTCCGGGGGCCACGGCGTTGGCCGTGATCCCGGTCCCGCCGAGCTCCTTGGCCGGCCAGCACCACCGTCATGGCCTCCACGGCCGCCTTGGTGGCCACGTACGCGCCGTACCCGGGCCGCAGCGACGCCACGTTGGAGGACGACAGGGTGACGATGCGCCCGCCCCCGCCGCGCGCCAGCCGACGCGCCGCCTCCCGGCAGCATAGGAACGTGCCCCGCGCGTTCACGCCGAACGCCCGGTCCCACTGCTCGGGAGACGTGTCGGCGATCCGCGGGTACGTCGCGTCCTGCACCCCCGCCGCGGTCACTAGCACGTGAAGGTCCGGACCGAACGCTGCCTCCGCCGCGTCGAAGAGATGCAACACCTGCGCCGGGTCCGACACGGCGCGCGGGGGCAACGAGGAAGGAGTTGAGAGCCGCCACGAGCTGCTCAGCGGGGGCCGAGTCTCCGATGGGAAAGTAGCCGACGACGACGCGGGCGCCGAGGGACGCCAGGTGCGTGGCCACCGCGGAGCCGATGCCCCCGGAGCCTCCCGTCACGATGGCCACCCGGCCTGCAAGAGGCTCCTGTAGTGCTGATCCATTCATCGTCTCTACCTGTGGGAACTGGGAACCCATGTTACCTAGCTATTCGTCCCAGGCCGGCTAGGCTAGCTAGTACGTACTGGTACTGCCTTGATAAACAGAATGCAACTGTCCGAACTCAGAGCCGCTCGATCGCTTTTTATAAACAGAATTGCAATTGCCACCGTACTAGTTGCTTCAACTTGTACGGCGCCATGCGCCAAGCTAAAGCTAAAACTTCAATTTATTACCTATAGCTAGCTACAAAATGGAGACTTTGGGTTCAACAAATTCTATCCACTAGTCAAACATATATATTTCCGGATCAAGATCGAAGTAGACAGACGAGACGGCGACATTATTCACGGCAAGGAGATCGATGCCCTATCAAGGGTCCGGTTTTGCATTATTATGCTGGCGATACGTACTACAGAGCCATTGTTCTCAAAGGCTCAAAGCAAAAGAGGAGGACTCTCTAATCATATATACCTTGTGAGTTGTGAATTGTGTGATCTAAAGCTATTGGCTTGAGCGTCGACTTTAAGAAAACTACGTTCCTGCGGCGGCTTTGGGTCGTTGTAAGCCGTACCCGTACGGGATGGGTGTCTGTGTCTCTGTGAACGCGGAACGACAAAAATGAAACACTGTATAGTTTGTATGCATGCGTATGGAACTGTAGGAAATTCTGGAGTCTTCAGTCACAAGGATGGGACTAATTCTCAAATCATAGCGTTGTTTTTCACGATGCTTGTCCTCTGGACCAATGGATGCTAGAATCAGCAAGTAAGATAGACATGCTCCGTTTAGGGAACTTTGGCTAGCGAGAGCCATTTTATGTCTCTTCTCAAAATAAATCTTTAATTGGTGAACTATTTTACCTCATGAGTACCGGATGGCTTCTCTGTGCATTGTAGCAAGAATCTGAGGCTGTGTTTAGTTTTCTCAAAATTCCAGAATTTGATACTACGCAAAAAGAAGATTATCTATCACATCAAAATGCCGGCACATACATGGAGTATTAAATATAGATTAAATCAAAAACTAATTACACAGTTTGGTTATGTTTGGACAATTATTCACAAATACAAACGAAATACTACGGTGTATTTTACCACCTTTTCACATCCAAAGTTTGACAACTAAAGTATGTTACTCTCCTGTTTCAGCATTGATTTCACATCGCATCGTGGCTATTAATCTGAAAGCGTGGAGCATTTTCTTCCTCACACAGCTTTGTCAACTTCCTGTGTGCGTTTTCTGTCTTCTTGCTCCTTTTTTAGCGTCATTTCTCCTTTTTATCTGTCTGACACTCGCCTGATTCTGCAAATCGTACCCCTATTCACCTCACCCACGTACGTTTTCATGATCAGGAACTGTCTCTAACTTTTGACAAATGCTGCGGTGTACTACTACTAGCACAGCAGGTCTCAGCAGCAAGACATGGAGCGAGTGTACGAGATCACAACAGAGGGACCGAAAACCACGCAACTACGCAAGGATGTCGTCTGTGATGGAGCTAGTCTTCGGGAAGTGTGATGGAGCTAGTCTTTAAGATTTCAGGGAAAAGTCCGGCGAACACGAACGCCAAAGGAACCAAATTAAGTTCAGGAGTTGCATTCCACCTGCACAAAGACAGCAGCTTACGCGGCTATAGGTGGCACTTGAGCTCATAGAATCCAGTAGAAAACTAATACGCATTCCATTTCCATCCGTCCAACAAAAGGATGGTTTTACAAAAGGTTAAACAGTTTGAACTTTTAACTAAACTTATATAAAAAGTATTATTATTTTAATATAAAATAAGTATAATTAGATTAGTTATATACTCGGTCAAACTCGAGCTTATATGTTTCTGTGGCACGGGTCTTATAGTTACATTCTTTTGTGGATTGTGTTTTCTTATTTTGCCAAATATTGTACTTAGTACCTTATATGTATAACCAGAAACCATTCAACATATGTTTTTTAAGTGTACATACACACACACACACACACACACATATATATATATATATATATATATATATATATATATATATATATATATATATATATATATATATATATATATATATATATATATGTCAAGTTTTTTTAGGGCGGTACATATGATACTGGGAATTAATTCACCTTTATATATTTAGATCCTTTTTACTATTATATAGGTATACAATGGGCTTTTCTTGATCAATCTAGGGCCACGTTTAGATCCAAAATATTGACACTGTAGCACTTTTCGTTTGTATATGATAAATATTGTCCAATCATGCTAGACTTAAAAGATTCATCTCGCAAATTACAGATAAACTGTGTAATTAGTTATATTTTTTTATTTATATTTAATACTATATACATGCGTTCAAAGATTCGATGTGACAGAAAATTTGGAATTTTGAAGGGATCTAAACAGGGCCTAGGTAACGAGGAATGAAATGATATTTGACAAGTTCAGATCACAAGCAACCAGTAGAAAACTAGTCGTAGGATTATTACAGTAGCAGCCAAAGTATTTACGCAATGCAAGAAAAAAAAAGTCCGGCGAACACGTTTTCGTTTTGCCGGCCGGCCGGTAGCACTCCAAGGAAAAACATGCACGGATCGAAATCGAATACAGCAGCTCAGTCGGCCATGCACGGAACCCTGTACTACCCTTGAGCTCGTAGAACAGCTCCTTGAATCTAGCCAGGCTCTTGGGCTCCATGGCCACGACGACGTCGAGGCGGCCGTCGCCGTCCGGGCCGGGGACGAGGTACACGAGGCCGCTGAACTGGAGGCACGCCCGGCCCATGAACGCCGGGCGGCCCCATCCGAAGTCGGCGTCGTAGATGGGCAGCCCCTGCCAGCTGATCACCCACAGGTCGGTCTCCAGCATCACCCACTCCCCCTTGCGCAGCCCCGCCGCCGCCGCGACGTCGCTCACCACCTGCTGCTCAAGAAAGTCCACCAGCGACCGCACGTGCTCGTCGTCCAGCCGGGCGGTGGCGCCAGACACCCTGCCCGCCACCGCGTGGAGCGGCTCCGAGACGACGTCGCCCGCCTTGGCCACCGTCGACGCCCGGAAGATGGCGTTGCCGAGGTAGCCTGCCGGCAGCGGCGGCCGCACGCGGGACCGCGCGTCGGCCGTCATGTACAGCCGGGTCTCGGCGTCTCCCGCGACCCCTCGCGCCGTGCACGCGCACCGCCACACGTGGGCCACCACGGCCTTGGACGTGGACACCTTCTTGCTGCCTTCGCCACCGCCGCCCTTGAGCGCGTCCAGCTGGGCCTTGGACATGGGTAGGATGGCGGAGTCGAACTGGACCCTCTCCCCGCCGAGACGCCGGGAGTACTCGATGTGGTCGAAACGCACGTCGGGAGGGGAGCGCGCGCGGAGGAGCGTGCGGTCCAGCCACGGGCGTGGCGGCGGCGCGGCCTCGTCGTCGTTGACGACGACGCCCTTGCTCGCGATGGCGGCCCACGTGTTGACGAAGTCGAGCGCCGCCAGGCCGTCCGCCGCCGTGTGGTGGATCGCCGCGCCCACGCACACCCCGCCGCACTTGAAGTACGTCACCTGAGTATACGTAGGCACGTCGGCAGATGCAAACGTCAGTCAGCGCTGCATGTCATGTCCGTACATAACACTACTACTTCTACTAGTACTAGTCTGTACGCGTACGTGCGGTCTTTTTTTTTTTTAAATAATGGCGCGCGTGAGTGACCTGGAACATGGCCAAGATGCCGGCGCGGTCTTCGCCGTCAGCAGCCGAGAGGACAAGCATCTGCCGCAGCTCATCCGACGGGGCGAAGCCGGCGGAGGCGGCGGCGAGGTCCTGGAGGGTAGAGTCGGCGCGCGCGGTGACGAGGAGCGCGCCATCGCCGGTGCAGTGGATCTCCGGGCGGCCGGCGGCGTTCTGCGCGAGCCGGCCGGCGAGGGGGTAGAAGGGGACGAGCGCCTTGGACAGCGCGGCCTTGATGACGTCCGGCGAGAAGAAGCCCGGGACGTCAGGGCTGGCCGGCAGCCAGTACACGTAGACGGTGGGCGTGTGGCTCCTGGCCACGAGCAGGTCGAGGTTGGAGAGCCAGACGACCGCGTGCGTGTGCGTCGTCGTCCCAGCGTCGTCGCTGATGGGTTTCACCATGCAGGACTCGAGGATCTCCACCGCCGCCATTGCTGCTGCTGCCAGTGCTAGGAGAGATGTGTGGATCGGTGGCCGTGGCCTCAACACACTGCACTGCAACTTTTAGTTGGTTGGTATTAAAGGATCCTCATGTGTTCGACAGGCTCGAGGGGCCGGAGCCGGTGAGGGTACGGTGAACCCAAAATGCAAAAAAGTTCATTTCACGGGGAAGAGGTCGGTGAGATAAACGACTCTCGCTGCACGAGCTGCCACAATGTTAGAATGAGTCGAACTCGAAGTTGATACAAAGAAATAGTTGGATCAGAGACATGAATCAACGATTCCCTATTGCTACATGTACGTTTAATTTTGCCGATCTTCGATCGTACATGTTCAGATATGGAGATCGATGCTATTTTCTATGCATGATTTTGTTGTTACGGCCACTGTCTGACTGTCAAACAAGTACAACGCCGCGAGCTCCAGGAAGAGGTGGTGGATTCGACAATAGAGTATAGATAATGAGCTAACAGCTAGCTCATTGAAGAAATAATTAAGCTAAAACTTTAGTTCAGTTTATTTGAGTCATCGTCTCGTTAGCAACTACTACAACCCCACACATAGCCTTTTTCGTCTATATACAGAGCTCGATTGGTTTGATTTTTGCGAATATCCCTATCTCTACTGCCTACAGACTACATGTATGTGAAAGTGGTCTTTTGGATTTGGAGCCGATCGAGAGTGGTTGGGGTACGTGATCGAGTGTGGTGGTTCTCGGTTTGTACGTACACACGTGAACATATTCTATGAATAGTGTACGTAGACGTAGTACTGTAAAGCACAGGAGCGTCTCTAACAATAATTTAAAGACGAGATTCTTCACGTCTCTCTCTCTCAAGATGCGAGAGCCACTCATTCATGAACAATGCTCGAATCGAATCGGTCCATGCCACAGGTAGGCCGTACCCCTGCTTGATCATCGATCGAATCAGTGTCATGGGCCATATTGCATGCATGGTCTCAGATTAGTTAACACTGATCTCAGTTAGCATTTATTACTTCTAATAAATAAACAATCGAAATCAGAGGAGGCCATGGCTCCTATTCATCTTAATTATCATCCGTGGGTATGGTGTTCCCTATCTCAGTTGTGTTAGAAACATTGCTAAAGAGTTTTATTCTCTCTAATTATAACTCTTTATATATAAATACAATGTAATGTCAGTATATTTAATAATCATGAAATATCTATTGAGAATGGTGTAACCAAAAACGAGAGATGACAGAGGAGCGCATGGGCACATTAATTGCTACCTATAGTACTAGTATGCGTTGCGTATACTTGAAAAAAAGCAGCAATTGCAATACAAATTTTGAATGCGTTCAAATTAAAGTTACCTTCTACTCCGTACTACTTTGGAAAACCGGGAATATTTACATTTTGTAAGGGACAAAAAAGAATACTAGCAGAAGCTACACTCCTACGGAGTACGTTGTAAAGACCTGGATGAATGGCGTGGTTAGTGTTTGTGGTCTTCCAAAAAGTTAGGTGTACTACACACTTCATTCTAGCTAAAACACTCACTATTATCACTCTTTGGTTCTTGCACTATGTATAGTATGACCTACCTAATTAATGCAGGATCCGACATGGCTCTTTAAGGGCAGTCCTAATAGTTGAAACCATCCACGCTTTTCAGGATGACAACTCAGCAAAAAATCATCTACTTTACACAATGGCTAATTTCTTCAAGTAATAAATGTTAGTCTTTTTTCTCTCTCTTTAACTCCTCCAACATCCGGTGTGCGTGAACTAGATATGAGCAGCAGCGGTACATGCGAGCAGCTAGCGGACGGCACCAGCAGCACTGACCAGCAGGCGAGTGCATTGGCTCCGACGAGCGCACCGCACCGCACATGCAAGCAGCTAGCGCTCAAATTTGTACAGTTTGGCCCTTTTTTCAACTATTTTCATATTTAGACCCCTGAAGGAACTATTTCCGGTTTTGGACCCAGGGGGTCGGCGCCGTGGCCCATGACGCCGAGGTAACACATCTCGGCGCCATGCCCCACGGCGCCGAGCGTTGAGCCCGCATCCAGCTGGGCATCCGACGTGGCAGGTGGCTCGGCGCCAGAGGGCACGGCGCCGAGCTCGGCTGCATAAGTTTCGCCTCCGCTCTGTCCCGCTCCATCTCCGTCTTCTCCGCCGAGCCGCGCCGAGCCCACCGCCGAGGCCGCCCTCGGCCGCCACTGCGCCGGCCGCCGCCCGCCCGCGACCGCCACCGAGTCCGACCTTCCTTTTCCACCGTCCTCCTGCAGGCCATAAGCTCCGTGTGCTAGGTAAATTCTTGTTCTTTACAAGTATAGTTATTAACTTTAGTTAGTAAATATTAGCAAATTTAGATAACCATTTTAGTTAGCAACTGTAGTTAGTAAATTTAGTTAGCAAATATAGTTTAGTTTACAAAAGTAGATAGCAAATTTTAGCTATAAAGTTAGATAATAGATCCACAAATAGATAGTTAGCTTATTAATTATTTAGTTTAGTAAAGACATAGATAGTAGATAGTTAGTTTGCTAATTATTTAGTTTATTGAAAGTTTCGTTTACCCATAGTAATAACTTTCGTGTTGTGTATATGAACTAGATGGATAACTTAGTCACCCTGTATCATGGAGGAACTGTGGAGGAAGAGGGAGATGGTTTTGGTAATATCAGTTTAGTTGGAATGCAAAGGGTGTCTCTGATGTTCGATGAGCGACCGTTGTTTTCGGAGTTGTTTGATAGGGCTCGTGATGAGCTTCAGTGCAATTCCATTAAAAATGTCATCTCAGTTGAGGGGGTAGCTCACTATGGTAAATCAGGCAAAAATTTTAGGCGGTTGTTCCCAATCTCATCCGAGGCTCAGTGGGAGACATATGTCAAAACTATGATGAAGAGTGAATTTCAATGTTTGGATTTAGTTGTGCGGAAGCTCTGCAATGATCCCACACCTCTTGGTCATTCATCCCCTATTAGGCATTCATCCCCTCACGGCTTCTCACCACCAGAATACGATCCTTTACCATTTGACCCTCCGTTACCCAATCGAGAGGTGCATGTGGAAGATGTGGTTGTGGTGTCCGATGCGCAATCCGCCCCAAATAAGGTTGGAATCTTCCCTAATGGCCCTAATGTTGGTGTAGCTAATGTTGCTACAGCTCCTCAGGAGATCCCTTTGACCCAAAATCATTCAAGTAAGTGTTGTAGTAACACTTTACCTTTTCTTATCCACTGTTGCTTGTAATCTTTTGTTCCAATGATGACATCCTCATTTATGGTTCTAATGTAGGAGACATTCCTGATAATGTTGCGTGTCCTCGTGTGCCTTCATCAGCCACCGTGGTGCATACAGGCTTCGCATCTAATAGTGTTGATGTTCAGATTGATGATGGAGAGGAGCCTTATGGGACCGCAAGAGATGTTCGTTCCGATGATGAACGTCCTGTGGCTGCATTGAGTGAACAAGAGATTGAGCTCATGAGGCAGTGTTGTCCCGATATTGATCCACTAGTGCATGAATTTAGCGATCTCAGACGCTCTCATGGTGCTTATGCAGTAGCAAGAGAAGAAGAGTTGCTAGAGGCCCCTGATGATGGGGGAAAGCATAGAAATTTTCAAGGGCATGATCTTCAAGGACTTGCCAACATTGAGAAGGTGGTTACAGGAGTATTCTGTGAAACGTAAAAGGCCGTTCAAGGTGCAACATTCTTATGTGGAGCGCCATTACACAGTGATATGTCAGAAAAATGATTGCAATTGGAGGGTATGCGCGAGAAAACAGAAGGACAGTGAAAAGTTCAAGATCACCAAAATTGTAGGTCCACATACTTGTGCAACGACGGATCTAAAAGAGAAGCATCGACAGTTGACCTCTACCCTTATTGCTAGAAAATTTTACACAACACTGCAGAAACAACCTAATTTGAGAGTGACGGCGCTCATGGACCTAGCTGAGAAGCATTTTCATTATGAGGTGAGCTATGACAAAGCATGGAGGGCAAAGCAACGTGCCTGGAAGATGATATATGGTGATTGGGAGGAGGGGTACGAGAAGCTGCCTGCATTGTTCAATGCAATCAAGGTAGTTAATCCGGGCATGCATTACGAGTACATCCCAAAACCAAATGAATGGAAGGACGACAGAGAGATATTCTTCCGTGCATTCTGGTGCTTTCCTCAGTGTGTCCAAGCCTTTAGGCATTGTCGTCCTGTGTTGTCCATTGATGGTACTTTTCTTCTTGGCAAGTACATGGGCACAATGTTGATAGCCATTGGTTGTGACGCGGACAATGCATTGGTTCCATTAGCATTAGCTTTGGTAGAGAGGGAGAACAAAGACAGCTGGGGTTGGTTCTTGCGGCTTGTTCGGATACATGTTGTAGGCCCTGGGAGAGAGGTTGGTGTCATATCTGATAGACACCAGGGCATACTTAGTGCCGTACAGGAGCAGATTCCGGGGTATGCACCATTGTATCACCGTTGGTGCACTCGCCACCTTGCAGAGAACTTACTTCGGAAGGACAGTTCAAAGGACAACTTCCACATGTTCGAGGAGGTTGCTCGCATGCTTGAGATTTGCTACTTCGAAGAGAAGTTGGAGCTGCTAAAGACAACAACAAATGCAGAAGGTAGGCAGTGGCTACATGGTTTGATGAGTCAGAAAGATAAATGGTCAAGGGACTATGATGATGGCGGGTGGAGGTATGAATTTCAAACTAGCAACATGGCCGAGTCATTTAATAGTGTGCTCAAGGGTATACGGGCCATGCCTGTCAATGCCATTGTGTCCTTTACTTTCTTTAGGTGTGTTGCATGGTTCAATGACCGGCATGCATCAGCAATGGCACTACAGAGCAAGAATCAGATATGGGCACCTAAACCAAAACACCATCTTGATAGGGCAAAGGAGAAGGCTAGAACACATGAAGATCATTGCTTTGACCATAGCACGGGAAAGTATGAGGTCATAGAAAGGGGTTGGACAACCTCCGATGGTGAGGTTCGGCCTTCAAGGGCTTATATTGTGGTTCTTAGTAATTTTTCATGCATGTGTGGGAAACCAAGGCAGTACCACTTTCCATGTTCTCATTATATTGCAGCGGCTCAACATCGCAACTATGTATATGTGAGTAGGATGCCACGGGAACTAAGTGTTGACAACCTTGTACTTACTTGGACTCCCCGTTTCGAGCCTTACCTAGAGGAGGAGCAGTGGCCACCATACCATGGCCCGAGTTACATTGTAGACCTAGGTGCTCGTTGGGACAAACGTGGAACTAGGAAGAGGACGAGATACAAGATGGTCATGGATCAGGTTTCAGGAAGAACAAGGAGGGGTAGAGCAACACCCTTTCTTACTGATCCCGAGCAAAACCAATGTAGCAAATGTGGCAGACTTGGGCACAATGCATGTACATGCACTTGGGCGCCTAGCTAGGTGACAATAGTTATATATATATATGTTACACTATTTATAAATGTTTACTCTTTGTTTGCTTTCTAATATTTATGCATGTAATTTAATTTCTTACTGACAATTTTCTTTTCCTCCAACAGGATGGCGACTTTCGACCTCCTCGATTAGTACTACGAGGCGAACCACTGAGGACGACGCATTTCCGAGGGGAGGTAATAACTGCAGTTTATCTTACTTAAGCATATGAGGTACTTACATTAAAACACGTGTAATGGTTGCAGGTGCTGGCCCCTCTTCGTCCTCGAACCCATGACAGGTTCCACGAGATGCGGTACGACGAAAGGTACACACCCTTACTAGAGAGGGCTGGACTAGACGTTGTATCGTATCAGGTTCGTCGTGGGTTGCCTGTCATCAACCCCGCGGCGATCACAGCTTTGGTCGATAGGTATAACCATGTCCAATACTAATTCATTACTACACACTGTTTCTTTGAAATGTAACTAACATCTTTACTTATCTACCTTCTGTAGGTGGAGGCCGGAAACTCATAGTTTCCACCTACCTTGTGGAGAGATGACTATCAGTCTTGAGGACATGCAGAAGTGGCTTGGTCTCTCCATTAGAGGTATTCCTGTCATTGGGCACTGCAGGTCTGAAGGTTGGAGGGATAGAATGGAGGCCTTCCTTGGGAGACCACTACCTCTAGAGGCGACGCATTCTCGCGGCACAGGTGTTTCCATTCCTTTGCTCAGGGCTGCCTTTGGTGCGTGTCCGGATGACGCAGACGATGCCACAGTTGGATACTACTGCAGAGCTTGGGTGTTGCACTTGTTCAGGTGTGTTCTCTTCCCTGACGCGACAGGAGACACAACGTCATGGATATACCTCCCTTGCTTGGGTAATTGGGACACTGCAGGCACATACAACTGGGGTTCTGCAGTATTGGCGTTCCTGTATCGCCACCTTTGCGAGGCTTGTCGACGAGGTGCGAAGACCGCTTCCATTGGGGGTTGTGTGTACCTTCTTCATCTATGGATGTTGTCTCGTATACCGGTTGGCCGGCCCACACTTCATACTCCTCGGCCTTAGTTCGTGGTAAACAACCCTCGCTGTCTTCCTACATATGCACATATATACGACCAGGTGACGACCCCCTACTCGAGGACAGAACGTGTGTACCTTCAGTACGCCAACGAGCTGGATGGTCTTACAGCTTCGATGGTGAGTTCATTGCATATTGTTATTTATTCATTCTTATACCTTATGATTGTTGCAACTTATGCCCTTCAATTGCTCTTTTTTAGGTCACTTGGGAGCCGTACAAGGAACTAAATATGGAACAGTTTGGCTTGAGCAACATGTGTGGCGCGGATGAGGACCTGTACATGATGATATGTCCGCTCATATGCTTCTATGCTGTTGAATACCACCTTCCTCGGAGAGTGGCACGACAGTTTGGCAAGGCTCAGGAGTGGCCGATCTCGCCATATTCGACTTCCGTAGAGCTGCACAAGTAAGTACCACCTTCCTCAGAGAGTGACATAGTTGATCATTTAGTTGACATAGTCCATGTAGTTGTTCTAGTTGACATAGTGCCTGTAGTTGATTTAGTTATTCTAGTTGATATAGTTATACCTATCGACCATTTAGTTGATTTAGTTGATGTAGTGTATCTAGTCCATTTAGTTGATTTAGTTGATGTAGTTTCCATAGTGTATTTGATGTAGTTGATGTAGTTGACATAGTGCACATGTTTCAGGATTGATCGTCAAAAACAGAAAAAGACGGTGGAGTTTAAAACTCTACACCGTGTGCACATGGATGCTTGGGACGATCAATATGACAATGTGTATGAAAACGAGATGCCACACAACGACTACAACTTTCGCTAATACCTAACTTGGTACCGGACAGTGACACGAACAAAGTTGAAGACTCAATGGA
The DNA here is from genome assembly GCA_022036555.1 of Microstegium vimineum. Classification (NCBI taxonomy): domain Eukaryota; kingdom Viridiplantae; phylum Streptophyta; class Magnoliopsida; order Poales; family Poaceae; genus Microstegium; species Microstegium vimineum. The sequence goes on from CM039122.1 coordinate 60,403,626, forward strand.
CAAATACGGACTACGCAGACATTGATTCTTCAGATGACGAAGACACGTCCTATGATCTTGAAGCAAGACAAAGGACGATTGTCGAGGCTGCACCTGTCTTGGACCGAGTGGTAAGTGATCTTAAAAAAGTTATGTAATTTTTTCATGGCAATGCATTGTATATGACTACCATTATGACTATAATTTGTCTCTTTTTGCAGGGCAACGCGCTAAAACAGTCTGTAGTGGAAATTGAACGGTTTCTAAGGACAAACGTGGACGAGGCTACGCTCAACAACTTTCTAGGAGTAAGTACTCATGAACACAACGACTATCTCATCGACAATGCATATATTACAATGCTTAATTTGCTCATGTTGTTATCACAGAGGCTAGCACGTAGATTGCGTCGAGCTGCGGCTCGTTGTGGTTGCGGAACTAGCGCGACGATGGAGTATGTAGCGAGTCCACAGAGAACACAGAGGGAGAGAACTATAGGACTCAGTACTTCTTCTCACGGAGGTAAACTTTCATTACATGTCGTCTAGTTAAGTGTCTTTCTTTCATACACACAAATGTACTTATATGCACATTTAATTGATACGTGACATTGTAGGTTACGACGGACAGAGCTCCTCTCATGGTACTCGAGATACTTTCCAAGGTGACGCCACAGAGGACGACGGCGGATATCAGGAACTTGGACCGTCCCAGCTAGATGATGCTCCTTTGACTCAGCCTTCGCAGCCTATAGGAACTAGGAGACGACGTCCGCCAGTTCACTACACTTCAGGCACTGACACTTTTGGTAAGGGTAAGGGTAAGTATAGGAGGCAGTGACGATGTGGAGTTGAGCTAGTGGTTCACTACTAGCATGTATGGACGTTTCGAGTATTTGTGGTTATCTTGTGCTATTTGGATAAATATATGTTGGATCATATGATGTTGTCTCTATTTGTCATTGTGGATGCTCCATATACAAGCGAAATTCTTGCGAATTTTTTTCGCGAAATTCTGGCGAATTTTTTTCACGAAATTCTGGCGAATATAGTTGATAACCTAATTCCCTAAACTTAAAGTGCGGTACATGATAACACAACTTTAAGTTTAACAATACATGCCGTTATTCATGGATAAAACATAGAACTACTGAGTGCAACGAGGCCACTTTCCCTTCCTCATCGCATCGGGATTCTCCTCCATCGCTGCCTTCGCACGGCGGGCGCGCTCAACCTTCTTATCCCTCTCCTCCCTGTAGGATACACCTCTTCTCTCTTCCTCCTCTTTCTTGTGCTCCTTCTCAGCTGCCTCCTCTTTCAGTATCTTCTCATAGGTCACTCGACGCTTCACGTCCCAGTTCTTCATACCTTGCAGAAGACGTTTGTCGGACTCCTTGATTTTAGTGTCGATCCACTGCTCAAAGTCACAGAGCGGTGGAGGGGTCTGTAAATCATGCAGAAGTTAGGCACACAAAATAAAATTATTATTTAATATGATATAAATCGATTTCCGTATAAGAGTAGATTCTCACCATTAAGTTAGTACGACGCTGAGCAAGTGTAGGCTGAAAAGCATAATTTGAACACATCCAATATCTATGCCTATAGGTTTCATGATCCTCAGAAATCTCTACCTTGTAAGGATCACCGCAAAAGCACATTGGAACCGGAACACCACTGGGCAGAGGCTTTGGATCGAATGCGATGCCGGTCAACGGGCCCTTCCTACAAATGAAAAAAAAAATCGTTCTAGTAACCGAAACAATTAGAACAAAAAATAAACCTAGCAGAGAATACCTTGCTTTACTAGTTTTCCCACGCCTTGGTATCCTATGGTTGCAAAATACAAATAACAAATCAATAATCGTCCCAAACCCTAAGTCAAAGTCTAACTAGGGTTTAAAAATACACCTAATATAGACCGAATCGATGCGTAAAAAATGAGAAGGGGAAGAAGGATACCTTGGTTTCGAAGATCGGTGGATCAAATCCAAGATTCCAAGGTCCAAAATGTCGATTCAAAGAGGTTAGGTGGGTGGAGGAGAGGAAAAACCAGAGCGCAAGGAAGAACAAATGGATGCAGCATCGGGTGGGTGGGAAAGCTGGCTGGAATATAAGGAACCGAGCTCGGCGCCGTGCCGTGTGGCGTCGAGCTCGGCGCCGTGCCCTCTGGCGCCAAGCCACCTGCCACGTCGGATGTTCAGCTGGATGCGGGCTCAACGCTCGGCGCCATGGGCCACGGCGCCGACCCCCTGGGTCCAAAACCGGAAATAGTTCCTCCAGGGGTCTAAATGTGAAAATAGTTGAAAAAGGGCCAAATTGTAAAAATTTGGGCAGCTAGCGCACGACACCAGCGAGCGAGTGCAGGGGAGCACGCGTTGAGGGGATGGAGCCTCACGGCGGCCGGCGAGTCCTCGGCGGGGAGCCTCGTGGTGGTCGGCAAGCGTGCGTCGCGGTGAGTCCTCGTGGCGGCCGGCGAGCGCGCGTCACGGTGAGTCTTTAGTGGGGAGCCTCGCGGCGGCCGGCGAGCGCGCGTTCGCGGTGAGTCCTCGACGGGGAGCCTCACGGCGGCTGGCAAGCGGGCATTGCTGGCGAGCCCAAGCGGGAGCCAGGCGAGCACGCCCTGGCGCCGGCGCACGTGATCAGGACGGAGTCCGATGGAAACGACTAGAGTCTCCCCAACGGAGTTTCGGTCGTTTCTCGGCGTCTCGGTGCTAGCGTTTCTACATTTTACGTTCTCTCTCTTCGTTACTTCTTTTGTCACATCAGCAAAAAGCTGAGCTATCAAGGTAATTAATAGACTTAGAAACTACCATAAATTCACCGTTGTAACTGCCCTAATTTGTACCAGACCAGTAGGGCAAACTGTGTTGCACTGATAAGCACTCTTTTGTCTTGGAGATCGAGTTGCAGGTCCGAATCCCTCACGTTTATCGTGCAGACAGGGAACATGCCATCTGCAAATCATTGTGCTGTGTGGGGCCTTCGCTCAGCATAATTTGGACACAAAAGAATCTTATACGGAGTACTACTAGTAGTATCAATATGTACGGAGTATGGGAAAGAACCGTGACCCGTTGCGGTGCCGCGGAGGAATCCTGTTCATTAATTGCTCGTTCCATATATAGAAAAATGGTATAATATTCTTTGTGATGAGTTAAGCCATCTTCTATTTGAGAATTTTTACAAGGGGCCCAACGGCTGAAAGACAGAGTTAGCGATGGGAGAATTTGTTAATAAGGACCTTGATGGATGAAAGCATTTTTTGGTGCATATATAGGTGTTTGGACACGTATGTCAGCCGTTCATACTTCGCTTTGAGATACGTGCAATACAAAAGAGTAGTATGAAACATTAGGCCAGTCTCAGTGGAGTTTCATCAAAATTTCATGGGCATTAAATATACTGATGTGAGATTGTATTGATGAAGAGAGAGATGATGAAAGTTTCATCATGCACTATTCTCCAAAATATAAGTGTGTTAGAAACTGTGACATGAAACTATCACCGAAGATGTCCTTAGATAATAAAGTGCATAACACGGGTTTAAAAAAAACACGAATCTCAAAGCCACATTGGATGATGTGGATAATTCATGCTCAACACTTACATGCTGCAATGCATTATTACTGTTGGTGGGATCTCCCAATAATTTGGTGCACGCTCTTCGTTCTAGAACATGACACCTCTTTGGTATACTCCCTCATTCTTAGACATTTTAGCTATGAATCTAGATAGACATTTATCTAGATTCCCTAAAGGAAGGAACTCTCATATGCATGAGTTTTTTTTTCAATAAAAAGACACGATGAAAGATGTCCTTCATTTAGTGTTCAAAGTTACCTTCTACTTTGAAAACAGATGGAATATTGACATTCCGTAAAAAAATGTTAGCAAAAGTTATGTTTTAAAGACCTTGATGGATGCCATGGCTAGTGTTTGGTGGAGTCTCCTAAGGATTTGGTGAATACATTTTCGTTCTAGAACGGTATTCGTCTGTGGTTGCACTGTGCAAGATCCGACGATGTGGTTCTCCCGGTGCCTGTCTTTCTAGCCATTATTAGAGCATTTCCAAGAGATTCTCTATTTTGTTCCTAAATACTAGGAATAGAAATTTTATTTAAAAAACACACTCCAACAACTTTTCTAAATGGTTATATAAATATAGCTATCTTCTATTCTAGATTTTCCGCTAGCTAAATATAGAAGACGAAGATAACTCTCTAAACTGTGCATGAGATATAGAGAAGCTGTTGGAGCAAAATGAGCTTTAGTCCCGGTTGTTTTTGCGTCCGGGGCTAATAGATCTTTAGTCATGGTTGGTAACACCAACCGGGATAAAAAGTCTCCTTTAGTCCCGGTTGGTGTTATGAACCGGGACTAAAGGGACCTTTAGTCCCGGTTGGTGTTACGAACCGCTACTAAAGGTCCCTCGACGCGTGGGTTCAAAAGGGAAGAGTTCCATCTATTGACAGATAAGTTGAGTAGGTGGGATAGTTCGGGCACGCGAGGTCCAAGGTTCAATTCTCATGGGGCGCGAGTTTGATGGGGGCATTAATTTTTTTTTAATGGAAGGGACCTTTATCCCGGTTCTACCAACCGGGACTAAAGGAAGGGACTTTTAGTCCCGGATTCCTAGTCCCGGTTGGTGGACCGGGATTAAAAGCCCTTATGGACTGGGGCTAAAAGCCCTTTATGTAGTAGTGGTTGGCTCACAATTTTTATTTCAACAACTCCCCAATTCCATCCCATTAATCGGTGATCACCCCCTCCCCAATAGAGGAGGACATGTAACTTCCCTAATAACCCACCCAATCCCAATTGTCGCATTTTCTTCCCGCGAACACGTTGATGGAAGAGCTAAGGAGGGGCGTCGAACGTGCATACGACTTAAACTAGCAATGGTGGATCTGGATCCAAATCTGAGCAAGAAGAGGAATCTCCGGAGGAATCGAGGATGATGGCGGCGACGAAGTGTGGAGCAGGAGGAGGGCAATAGCCTACAGAAGCGTGAGGGCGGGAAAAACGTAGTATTGTTGATCACCCATATATCGTCCTATTGGAGACGAATTAATGTTGTTTTTAGCAAATGAAGATGAATTACTTGTGAACTGCTGGGATGCTCTTAGGGCGTGTTTGATTTCGGTGTCGTGGTCAGCCAGGCCCGTGAGCCAGCCCTAGGCTAGCCATGACCAGGCCTAGAGATAGAGCACATGTGCTCTTGTTTGATTTACTGAACCAAATGAGTCTGGTTGTGTTGGGTCTGTGTTTGTTTTGCCTGTACCCAAGCCGAATCTGGTCCAAATGACACACACGAGCGAGCTCATGCGCTTTTAGCACGATTTTTGGAGCTTGGTATGGAAAAGTTGTTATCAGGCTTGGGCCTGGTGCCTCGTTTGGTAGTGCTGCACTCAAGAAGTGCTACTAAACGGGCCGAAATCAGCCGAGCTTGGACTCTGAAACCGTTCCGAACAATGCTCGGACGGGAGACTAAGGGAGCAATTTGTTAATTTTACAAGCAAAAAAGGAAAATAAGAACGGCAGGGTATACAAAGCAAGTCACAATCACGAACAGAAATGACACAGTGCATGACAACAAGCAATTGCGTTGTTTTGCACGTCGTTTGCAGATGTTGTTCAACCAAGGGTAGCCAACAAGTCGAGGTAAAACGTACGGAACGCCTCCATCTCGGCGCGCGGGAGCGCCAGCCCGACCTCGATGCCGCCGTCTCCGTGGCGGCCGCTCTCCGCCAGCGCCAGCGCACCCGTGCGTTCCACCGATGCGATCTCCACTTTCCTCGGCCGTCCCCACGCGCCGCCGAAATCCGCGGCCGCGTACAGCCCCAGCTTCGGCGACCCGGCCACGGTCACCGCCCGCGCCGAAGCGTACTCCCGCACCCAGCGCACCCACCCGCGAGAGCCCCGGAACACGCTGCCTGCCTCGGCCAGCCCCTCGATCGCGCGCCATATGGTAGCCGACGCGGACGCCGCGGTGAGCTCGCCCCGCTTTGCGTGGACGTGGACGCGGCACAGACCCAGGCAGTTGCCGAAGTAGTTCGCCGGTACCGGCGGGTTCGCGCGGGGCTTGCACCCCGTCATGAACCCGAAGTGCGCGTCGGGTGACGGAGCTCCGCCGTCCACGCCGCTGCGCGCGTGCACGATGCCGGCCCACGCGGCGCCGCACGCTAGCGCGTAGGGTGAGCACCGTGCCGAGGTCTCCGACTCGACGCGCCTCCCGAGCGCGCCGAGCTGCTTCTCGGTGAACCGGAACGTGGCGAACACGACGACGCCAGGGCGGCGGCTGAGGTCCCAGCCGTCGAGGCGCTCGTGGCCGCCGGATGTACCGAGCGCTCGGTGGTCGCGCAGGAACGCCTCACGGAGCCCGGCGTCGTCCCGCACGACGCCGCGGTCGAACAGCGGGGGTATGGCCACCGCCATGCGGCTGCGCTCGGGGCCGAGGCGGTGGGCGGTGGCCCACGTGGTGAGTAAGTGCGCGTAGCTGGAGCCGTCGGCCACGGCGTGGTGCACCGTCGTGCCGATGCAAATGCCGGCGCGTGGGAACACCGTAATCTGGACGGCGAGAACGCCCTGCTGCTGCGACCGAGACGTTGGCAGAGCGGGGAGCAGCGGTCGTATCCTCGTGGTGTCACGGGCGTGGTCGCCGGCGAGGTAGCTAAAGTCGTCGCCGCTGACGGCCACGGTGAGCGGGACGGAGTCACCGTCCGAGAACACGAGCTCCGGCGGCGGCGCCACGCCGTCGTCGGCCAACTCGCACGTCAGCTTCCCCGCCAGCGGATAGAAGTGGTGCAGCGCGACGGCGAGGGAGTTCCTGAACCGTGGCAGCTCGCCGAGCGTGAAGTCGGAGGCGTCGAGGAGGTCGGCGTTGTCGTAGAAGAAGAGACGCTGCACGGGCGGGATGGCCCAGAAGACGAGGTCGAAGAAGGTGAGCAGTAGCGCTCGTGGCTGCCCCGCCGCCGGTGCCGGCGACGGCGCGACGTGGAACTGGTCCAGGACAGTCACGGGGTGAAGAAATGGTGTAGGCGCCATCGGTGTCTGTCGTGGGTGGCCGACACACTCTTGGCTTTGCAATGCTGTTTTGCTCTGGCTCTGTTGTCTGTGCCTCTCTCTCTCTCTGCCTGTCCCAGTGAGTGAGTGGCCGATTATACTCTCAACAAATCACATGTGGGCACTCAGATGCTGCTTATAATAACTCGCCAATCGCCAACTAATCCATGGGCCATGGTGCAAGCGGCCACGGCCTATTAAAACGCGGCACCCCGTGCAGCTGATAACTCACACGGGCTATAGCTGCATAGGCTACCATTGAGCAGCAAAGCGCTTCTGCTTATCTCCCGGCCGTACGTACACACATCAGGCGCCGCCGAAAAATGTCGTCGCCGAACCTCACGGGCGCCGTCGGCGCGGAGCCGTTCCGCGTGTTCGTGGGCTACGACTCCCGCGAGGACATTGCATACCAAGTGTGCCGGCGGTCGCTGCTGCGGCGGTCGTCCATCCCGCTGGAGATCACCCCGATCGTGCAGCAGGAGCTCCGCGACGCGGGGCTGTACTGGCGAGAGCGCGGGGCGACGGAGAGCACCGAGTTCTCCTTCACCCGCTTCCTGACGCCGTACCTGGCGGGGTACCGCGGGTGGGCGCTGTTCGTAGACTGCGACTTCCTCTTCGTGGACGACGTCGCGGGGCTGGCGCGGCTCGCCACCGCCGACGCCGGCACTACGAGGCACGCGGTGCTGTGCGTGCACCACGACTACACGCCGACGGAGGCCACCAAGATGGACGGCGCGGTGCAGACGGCGTACCCGCGCAAGAACTGGTCCTCCATGGTGCTCTTCGACTGCGGCCACCCCAAGAACGTCGCCGCGCTCACGCCGGAGGCCGTCAGCACGCGCAGCGGCGCGTACCTGCACCGCTTCATGTGGCTGGACGACGACGAGGTCGGGGAGGTGCCGTTCGTGTGGAACTTCCTCGTGGGGCACAACCGCGTCGACCCCGCCGACGAGGCCGGCACGGCGCCGCGCGCGATACACTACACGTCCGGTGGACCGTGGTTCGAGAGGTATAGGGACTGCGAGTTCGCCGACCTCTGGGTCCAGGAGCGCGACGCCTACGAGGCCGAACTGGGCGACAAGGACGCGGATGGATCCATACAAGCGCCACCCGCCGGGGTGTCTGTGGAGGTGGATGCATGACGACGTACACGTACCATCGATCTCCCTGCTGCCAACGCTACACAGGGTGGCGGCTGGATTTACTCGTATCCCCCACAGCTCCCGCTTCGTTTCTGTGCTGTTTTTCGTCGTGTGATGTGGATATGTGTGTGTGTGTGTGTGTGTGTGCATGGTCGCAGTAGTACCGGTACCACATGTCCATGTATCGTCGTCATGTTGGTGAGGGTGAGCTATCCATGTGTTCGAATAAAGAGAAAAGGCGATCGTTGCATGCTCAGCCACAACCTGGTCATCGTGAAGAGAGGTGAGAACTGAGAAAGATATGAGAGCCAACGCAAGTTCATTCCATTTTTGGTCTCTGGTGTATGACAGCATCTTCAAAAGTTCCCAACGAATTTTTTATAAAATCACGAAGTTTTTCAACTCGCAAAACAATAATTTCTAATAATTCACTCCTTAAATATATAAGACAATTTACATGTGAAATTCTATGTTATTCGTAAATTATTCTAATCACTTATATATATATATATATATACATTTCCATTAGAAACACTTTTGTACTCTTTATTTTAACCCACGGTTTTCTACTTTTACATTACCCGATGGATACACACGGGGGAGATGTGCGGATATATCGACGCGATCGGTTTATTTTTACAAACACGAAAAAAATTATGAGATGGGATTAAAAACTATTGGAAAGAGTTTTTTTATTCTTGCAAGAAAAAACCTAGATCGAGAACCTTTATTGTAAACTATCAGAGATGCTCTAATACAAGTATATCATGCACAATGTGCATGCCAACGGCTTATAACTAGAGAGAGAGAGAGCCTATTCTATAGGATCTCCATGCTCCCTGGAGACCAGGAATGTAAGCAACTGTGTGTACGATGGTTCCTAACTATAGATAGTCATCGTGTCGTGTCGTGCCGGCCCGTGTCGTGCCTCCTCGGACCGTTGTGCTTGACGGGTCGTGCCTGACTGTCGGTCGAAGGCACGGCCCGCCGGCCGTTTTGTCATGTCGGGCCACCCGTCGTGCCGTGCCGGGCCATGACCCATCATGCGAGAAACACTTCAAAATTCTCATAAGTGTTCGTCATTTTCAGTTTTTCACAAGTGTTCATCTTTTTAACAGGTCACAACTCAATTATTAGTTATCACAAATCATTTTAACAAGTCATTTTAATTGAATTAGCCGTTGGAATCACAATCACCGGCCGCTCCCGTGCCGCCTCTTAAACCGGGTCGTGCCGTGTCGTGACACGTGGCTAGGTGGCGGCCCAGGCACGACACGGCCACCGAGCCGTGCCGTGCTCGGGCCAGACCAAAATGTCGTGCCATGGGCTGGGCCGTCGTGCCTCGTGCCATGGGTCGGCCCGTCGTGCCTTGTGTGTTAGGAAACATGTGTTGCGAGAGAAAAAAAAGGAGCCGTCAGCTGCGCATGCAACATGGACCTCTAATGCAGAAAGTACTCCCTCCGTCCCTAAATTGATGTTATTCTCGTTTCTCGAGAAGTCAACATTTTTAAAATCCGGTAATGATGTATTAAAATATATAAATAATTATGCTAAGTAATTAGTATCATTAAAAAGATTTTTAAGTTTAATTTTTTAACAAATTTATTTAGAGATACAAATGTTATACGTATTTTCTACAAACTAAGTCAAAGATAATAAAGTTTGACCTACACTTATCCCATAACGTCATTCTTTTGGAACGGAGGGAGTATAGAGCATCCATTCAGCTACTACTTTTGTTTAGAGTTTAGACCGTTTAGAGTGTAGACCAAACAACCGTTTAGAGTGTAGACCAAACAACGGATAAGTAAACTAGACTGGTAGTCTTGATAAGAGCTAGTTTTATATACATATTTCCATATTATAAGCTATATATGCTAAAAGTTAGTACTATTATAAAAATTGACTTAAAAGCTTAAAGCTACCAACTAGTTTATATTGTTGCAGCTGCCATAATAAGCCAAGGACATACAACCACTCTCTGACTCACTACAATTTTTCTCTCAATGAATCATCAATCATCAGCCTCATGCGACAATTCATGAGGTGGATGGTTTGTTAGCCACACATTCTGTAGCGGAAACGAAAAATTGCTGAAGACAAAATTATGATCACATCGGATTGCAATAGCTTGCTCAGTTGATTAGATGGGATTATTATAGAAGGAGAAAGAAAGAAAGTGAACATGTATAAGTCCCCTTTGGAACGTTGGATATTTACTATTTTTATATTTTTTATTTATAATAATACACCGATTCATCTGAAATTTTTATATGATTTATGTGATCGTGCTATTTGCAAAGGGAGCCGTAAGCTTTCTGTGTACCAACCAACCCAACCTCACATGCAACAGTACTATGAACCTTTATCAAATAGTTTTTTATAACTATTTTGGAGTGCTATGTGATTACATTCTGTTTAACATTACAGAGCACAAAAAAAGGAAAGGGTGGTATTGGCATTAAAAATCTTAGGAGAATGAAAAACAGTTTACTTTGTAAATGGTGGTGTAAATTGGAAAATGGTGAGGGCATCTGGCAAGACATTGTCAGGAAAAAGTATCTGAAAAAGTATATGATTGGGCTTCTAAATAAAAATGCTAAGAATCTCCTATGTGGAATGATTTACTAAAAGTAAAAAATATATATATGAAACGAAGATCAATGATAGTTGGTGATGGTAAATCAACTAGCTTCTGGCATGACAAATGGTGTGGTCTTGTCTCCTTAGCAGACAAGTTTCCAAATCTTTTTGAAATTAGCAATGAGCAAAACTTCTGTGGAGTATATGAAATTGAAAAACTGACGTCTTTGTTTCAAAAGATGGCTTTATGAAGACCTCTAAGGTCAATATAGGAGGCTGTATGATATTGTTTTCATCTATACTCGGCATGTTCGTTTGACAGGATTATACACTGTTCTGGCAGGATTATACATTGCTGGCTGATTTCTTGTGAGAGAAAAACACTGTTCCGGCTGGATTTAAGCCGGCTGAAAAGCCAAGCGAACAGGCTAACTACCAATTCTAGTAAGGACTATGCAAAATGGGATTGGGAGAAGTCTGGAGTCTTCTCTGTCAAATCGACTTATAAAATCTTGTGCAGACATATGATTATGGTCAGAAGCATAAAAAGATTTGGAAGGCAAAAATTCCTTTGAAAATTAAGATTTTCATGTGGTTAATTGCCCAGAATGCCATTCTTACTAAAGATAATCTGATCAAACGTAATGGCAAGGGGAACAAATCTTGTGCTTTTTGCACTGAAGATGAAACTATTCAACATCTCTTTTTTGATTGGCCCACTGCTAAGTATGTTTGGAGCCTTTTGGCCTTTTCGTTAGGTACTAATTGCAGACCTAACATATCATTGAACAGTACTGGATGTGGATTCAAAACATCTTGCCTCAGGCTACAATGATGCATGCCGTTGGTTTAGCCGTGGTCTTTTGGGACTTATGGCACTCTAGAAACAGTGTGTGTTTTGACAAAAAAAAAAGGGTGCAATCTCCTACTGAGATTATCTGCTTAATGTGCTCGTTCTTGAATTATTGGGCAAGTCTTCTGAACGACGATCTTCAAAACCAGGTGAAGCAGGGCGTGGATGTGGTCAAGAAGACAGCTCTCACTTTCCACAAACAGGAGGTGCACGATCAAGTCAAGGACGGCCAGCAGATTGTGTTGTTTTCTGGTGATGGTTCGATGTAGTTTGTCGTGGCTTACCTATCCGATGGGTGTTGGTCTTGGTTGGGCCTCCCGGTGGTGTTTTTCTGGTGCATGTGTCGTAGCCTCGTAGGCGTTTTTCACTCCTGTTATGTCTTTTGGTTCAAGTAATAGTCCCCTTTGTGTTCTATTGCTTGAACATCAAACTGTTATAAACGTTGGCTCTTGTTACCTTGTTCTGGACACTGTAATTTCGTTGCTGCCAGTAATGAAAATCGTTGCAATGGTTCGGACGCTGCACTTAAGCTCGTTCGCTGGAAAAAAATCTGGTGGGTTGTAGATTGGTGGTTCCGTGGAGTTCTCCGGCTGCGATGTCAGTGCCATGTGCTGCCAATACGTCTTCCCGAGCAACAACTTGCAGCGCCATGTTCCCATGTACGTCTTCCCAAGCAACAGCATGCAGCGCGAACCGGCAGTTCACGGAGACGAGCGACGGTGAGGATCCGATGAAGTTCTGCACCAGGACGAGCGGCCTTTAGCTCGGTCAGTTGCGCCGCCGCTCGTATCGTCCACGGCCACGCACTCGGGAGCCGAGCCGAGCCGTTGACCGCTATGCAAATGCGAACGAGCCAAGAGACACGTCGGAACTCGGGAGGAGCCGCGCTCATGTGACCGTTCCATTCGTTTCTGCGCCGCGCGTCCGCCATCGAGTGTAGGGGCGTCCGCCATCTACTGTCGAGTCCACCTCCTCGTGGAGCTCGTGGCGTTGTACTTGTTTCATGACAGTTCTTGCACTACTAGAATTACATGCTTTGTTGAGTGTCGCACTCGCTAAAGAACGAATCAAAAAAATCCAAAAAATAATAGTAAAAAAACATTAAATAGTTAGATGCCTCCCATCATCCATGGCCATCTATCACCAACACATTGCAAAGTCTCAACATTTTTTACACTTAAATCATGGATTTGTAGCAAGCAAGATTCAAACCTGCAACCTCTCCCTCACTCACCTTCTCCTCTAACAACTACATCGCACTATCACTTGTGTCTATAATTTGTTTTAGTTTCCCATATTATGTACTAAACTGAGTGTAAATCAACTATTTGAGGATCTAAACAAATTTAAATAAAACAACGGTAAACTACTACTCTCTCCGTTCCAAATTATAAGACATTCCAAATATCTTGGAGAGTCAAACTATCTTAACTTTAATCAAAGTTATATGTCAATATAATAACATTTATGATGTCAACTAAGTATTATTAGATTTGTTATCAATTATATTTTCGTAACATGTCTATTTAATATCATAAATCTTTATAGTTTTCTTTATAATTATTAGTCAAACTTGAGATGCTTTGACTCTCCAAGATTCTTAGAACGTCTTATAATAAGTCTATTTAGGTTGTTTGGTCATTTGTTCATCTGACATAGTTGTTCTAATATTGTTCACAAATCTTATACATCGCTCTCGGAGTTTGATAAACTATAAGAGAGATATGTAAGATTGTGAACAAATTTAATTTCACTTTTATCATATGAAGAAATGAGCATTATAAACATTGTATATCTTGATGAGTTATACAACTTTGTAGTTAAAGCCTTTTTCATTCAATTAATTTACTGCTTCTTTTGAAATTTTCTTTACCTAGTGTAAAAAACAAACACTCAGCAAAGATCTTTTTGTCGAGTGTTTTTTCTTACACTCGGCAAAGAAGTTTTTTCTTTACGTTCGACTCCGCCATCCTGCCCATGTCCAAGGCCCAGCTCGACTTGCTCAAGGGCAGCGGCAAGAAGGTGTCCACGTTAGTCGAACGGGACCCTCGCCCCGCCGCCCCGCCGGGAGTACTCGCTGTGGTCGAAGCGCACGTCGGGAGGGGAGCGCGCGCGGAGGAGCGTGCGGTCCAGCCACGGTGCGGCCTGCTCGTCGTCGTCGACGACGACTCCCTTGCTCGCGATGGCGGCCCACGTGTTGACGAAATCGAGCGCGGCGAGGCCGTCCGCCGCCGTGTGGTGGATCGCCGCGCCCACGCACACCTCGCCGCACTTGAAGTACGTCACCTGAGTATACGTAGGCACGTAGGCAGATGCAAACGTCAGCTAGCGCTGAATGCCCATACTACAAAACATTTATTACTTGTCCGTACGTGCATGCGGTCTTATTTTTTCCTCTTTTTTCTATGGAATGGAAATGGATCTACGTGCGGTCTTAACAAATAATCATGGCGCGCGTGAGTGACCTGGAACATGGCCAAGATGCCGGCGCGGTCTTCGCGGTCGGCAGCAGAGGGGACAAGCATCTGCCGCAGCTGATCCGACGGGGCGAAGCCGAGGTCCTGGAGGGTAGCGTCGGCGCGCGCGGTGACGAGGAGCGCGTCGTCGCCGGTGCAGTGGATCTCCGGGCGGCCGGCGCCGTCCTGCACGAGCCGGCCGGCGAGGGGGTAGAAGGGGACGAGCGCCTGCCGGACGCCAACGCCGGACATTGCGCCGGACGCGCCACGCGTCCGGCCAGTTCTCCGGTTCGAAAGCGAGCCTTCAACCTGAGATCACAACGCGCCAGACGCGCCCAGACAGCGTCCGACGCTTTTGCACGCCTGCGTCCGACACTTGAAAAACAACCAATTTCAAGCGCATTGTTGGCGGTCCTTAAGTCATATTTTATACCCCCAACATCAATATATAAATCACCAAAAACAACATAGATAGGGCTTTCGACTAATCATTTCCATACGTTTTGGTGTTTCACTTGTTTTGCAGGGCTTACATGAAAAACAGAGGAGTTAGGAAAGAGGGGGCCAGCTGCCAGACAAAACAGAGCCTAGCGCAAGGAGATTAAAGCAAAACTACATCAAACTGAGCCCAACTCCAAGAATACCCAACATGGGCCAACTCAGGAGGCCGAGAGGAGCACGTGTACCAAATTTGGGCCAATTCGGCGCCGAACCAGGTGCGGGTGCGCCCCAGGCACGCGCGCCTGGCTGGGCCCCGCTCTTGCCCAATTTTGTTCGTAGCTTCCTGCTGACAACCCAAAGCAAATGGCGGTGGGGATTCTATACATGGAAAGCGAGAAACCGCCCTATGAGGTCGGTTTTGAACCTACCATGTGAGGATGACACTTTTGCAAAGAGCCCCCTCCTCTCCACCTATAAAAGGAGGGGCATTCCTCCCTCATTCAGCAGCACACAAAGGGAAGAAGAGCACCAAAGCAAGAGCTCCACTCCATAGGGGCTATGCCCCAATAGCTAGCTAGAGTTAGAGAGCGAGATGTGAGGGTGAGAGCGGGGAGTTGTCGGCCTATCAACGCCTCCCCAATCTTGTATGAGCGGGGAGTTGCTGGCTTGTCGGCGCCTCCTCAACCTTGTACCTCAACGTACATCTACTTGGCTCCTTCACGGGATCTAGGCTAAGTAAGTGTTCGTGATTCTTATAATATTTATGTCCTTTGAATAGTTGACCTTGATCTTCTCTTATTTGCGGGGTCGTTGTTCGTATTCATTGCGGATGCCCTAATAGAAGGGCCCTGGGAACGGGTAACCCTTGGTACCACACTAGAGTAGTAGTTGTCAGTGTAGACGTGGTGTCTAGGCTGCCGCTACCTTCGTTTGCTCCGCTCTCGCACGGATGAGGGGTAGGTGGCAGGTGGTGATAGCCCTGTCCATCCCTGGTTTCCCCCACGTTTGGGGGTGGAGTAGAGCCGTGAGCCGGTATCGCCTGGCAGACCAGGTGCGCTCCGGTGCCCGAAGTAAGCAAGTATAAGTAAGGCAACGCTATCCTTAAGACCCAAAAGCTATAGGAATCTATCTCTACCACCTTTCTATCTATACCCTTGTGTTGTTCCTTGGGCGAATTAGCTAGCAGAAATACCTCCGTTCCCTGTGGAAAATACGATACCCTGAATACTTCCGGGTGAAGGCTACAACGGTACTTTCGTACGCTTGAGGATTCTCTGCATACGTTAAGAAATACCAACACCCATGTCAACACCTCCTTTTTCTCAAAAAAATTGCATCCGGCGCAATAGAAAATAAGCACTTAATTTTCTCCAAACCCATCTCAACCCTACAACCATCGACACCTTTGCAAATATGATAACAACACCAAGTGTACATCTCCATGTGCTCGTGTGTTAGCATTTTCATAGTCATTTTTGTTGATAAAAAAAGCGTCGGATCTGTGAACACCTCAGGCTTATACCCGAATTCGATCTTCCAAGGTGTGCCAGTCGATTTGACCAATTAATCGACAAGGATGATAACTAGAACACCGATGAACGAAACGATAGCGATACACCCGGACGTCAAGGCTCAGATTGCTCAAAATACGGAACTCGCGAAGTAGACGGAGATCTTGTAGATGCAGCCCGCCGAGATTGTAAGAACTCGTAGATAAACTAGAACTAGTGCAATAAAAGTAGATGCTGAAAAGTAGACGAAAAATAGTAGATTTGATTGATTGTATTGGATCCTTTTTTCACGCTGTCCCTAGGTACATATTTATACCCCAGTAGGAGGAGTTGTACATAGACACGACTCATACCTAAACAAAACTCCTATTTTTAAGGAAATAAACGACTCGTACAAGAGTCGTACTTAAACTAATATAATAATACTGGTATAAAATCATCAGTTTCCTTATCTATTTTCTTCGCGATGACACTTTCCATCGGCATATATCTTTCCATCTACACCTACCCTTAAGGCCATTGGCAACATTTGCTGACGTCAATCCTGTCATCTTGCATCCATCAGCATATTCTTCCATCGGCAAACTCTCTTTGGCAACCTTTCCATCGGCAAGCAATTTTCTTCTTCCTCTGACACCCTTCATCATCGGCAACCTCATTTGTTTCAATCATCGGTTAACCAGTAGTATTCCGATGCCGATAAGAAGCAATAACTATCCCTTTGCCGATCATCATACTCAATTCAATTTGACACGTCCAAAAACGGTGTCAACACATGCCCCCCCAATTTCGGAGTATAAAATATTTCATATGCCGAAATTTTCTCTTCTATGATCTTTCTTTCCAAAATATCTGCACGATTTCATCGATTCCCGCGCACCAAACCGCAAGTTACCAACAAAACCCCACAACTGTAGCGCGAACAGTCACAATCCATTCTCATAATTCCTCGACTATCGCGCGAATCCACTACCATACCCTTCCATATCTCTTCTTAGTGAAAGGGAAACTCCGAAATGCCCCTGACGCTTCTAGGCCTATAAAAACAACCGCTCGACCATCTTTACCCTAAGCTTACATCACCATTCTTTTATTTCACCGGCGCCCTCGAAGAACAATCCGGTGACCTCCTGTCGGCGATTCCTCTTCTCCGACAAGCACAATCTGCAAGAATCCTCTCAGCCCAATGACGATTAGTTTCAACGTCCCTGCGATCAGTTTCTCCTTCTCGCTTCATCTCTCGTGATTTTCTTTTTCGCACTGATTCCTGATTTCTTTCCTTCTCTCTTTACCTTCTGAATCCAGGAGATGCGCAACAAAATAGTAATTCCCACCGATCAACCACACGTTTGTTGTTTAGGCAGAGGTGAATCAGATTCTCTTCAGAGCCAAACACTTCGATCTGAGATTATGGTCAGATATCTTCCGTTCGTGGCCCAAACCAACCAAGGGATGAAAAAACTGGTATCTTAGGATGGCTAGATTGCAGCGAACGTATTGGGCAGAGCACCAACTAGATCAATGTATCAAGCTATCCATTGCTGATATGACAAAAAATGAATCCATGATGATTGCTGCATCCTACTTCTGGTCCGACACTATGAATGCATTCTTATTCAGACACGGACCAGCTACCCCAATACTTGCCGATATATACATGTTGACCGGCCTTGACATTTCCTCTGCCGATGATGCTACTCTTTTCAATAGGAAGCCTGAGCATCGGGTAAGTACCCGTAACATTGGCGGTTGGACGGGATACATCCAGGAATACCAAAAGAATGGATCGGTAGGCCAGAGGGAGCACGCCACTTTTCTAAACATGTGGCTAAAGAAATTCATCTTTTGTGGCAAGACAGTCGAGCCAACCAACATGTATCTTCCAGCAGCAGAACTCTTAGCCATTGGAGCTCGACTTCCTCTCGGCAGATATCTCCTTGGCGTAGTCTACCGTCTTCTGCATCAAGTATCAGAGAAATTGTTACAAGGTGAACCCATCGGCAACATTGGAGGTCTCTGGTGGTTTGTGAATATGTGGCTGAACGCTCACATGCACAAAGTCCTTCAATTTGATCTGTTCAACCAAGAATTCCCACGGGACTTAGCTGAAGACCATACGCTCGCCAATGACGAACCAGCAACCCGCTCTCCTCTCAATTTCGGCGAAGCCATCATAGTCCTACCTGGGACTGAGGCTAATGAAGATCAGATTGGCAGATTTTTCTAGAGATTTTACTGCGGAGTCCCTTCTGCCAACCGGGCTTGGTGGCCTTATACCAACGCCGATAATAGATTTCCTCTTTCTTTCAACATTGCCGATGCAGATTCGGACAAGAATGAGGAAATCATGAGGGCCATCCTCATCCCCCGTACAATCCCAGTGAACATCTTCGGGAGTGGGAAGAATACACAGGCTTCCTATGAGTTTTACTACCCATCGGTAGCAGCAAGGCAAGTAGCATTCGGGCAATTGCCGATCAAGCTATGCTACGCCAACGTAGTGAATCCTAGAGAAGCCATCATCAGTGCTATGGACTGGAACAGAATCGTCCACCTTTCCCCTCATGTCGATACAACCAATATTGACTTGTCCACTTGGGCACCAATCTCCTTTATCACTGAGTCATACTAGTCTTGGTGGCAAGAGTGGAAGGACCAACTGTTCTCTGTTTCGTCAAACTACTATCGGCACCTGATTGACACCGATCACGTCATTCCCGATACAGTGGTAAGCTCTTTGATATTACTCCTTTCTTTTAAAAGTATCGGCAACTGACTCTCTACCAACAGGTTGACGATTTAATCCCAAAGAAGAGCAAAAGTGGCAAAAACTTCAACCAGCGACCGACCAACCCCTCATCTGTAATCGGTAGCAAGGCTCCATCATTATCCTCCTTGCAACACAGGGCACCTCCCAAGGTCACCATCAAGCCAAAGTCAACACCGACCATAGCCGCCGCCACCCCATCGACCGCTGCCGCTGCTCTAATGCAAGCTTTTGCGGTAACAAATTTTTATCAATTTATACCGATTTCACATTTTCATTGGCAACTTCTCATCTAGCTTGTATTAACTGTTTTCCTGTAGTAGACAAGCTCATCGACAGTTACTCCCAGCTCTCAAGTTTTCCAAGTCCAAGCTGTCGATGCCCCCCAAGCGCAGCAGTCAAAACGCCAAGGTTCACCAAGTACTGCTCCTCGACACAAACGCCTAAGGCCATCATCAGCAGTATCTTATCAATCTCCTACTGATGTGCCAACACAAGAACCAGCATCGGTACCTGCTCCTGACCAAACACCAGTTGAAGCCTCCACTCAAGAGACAGCGCCGGTGCCGCAGGAACCAGCTATAATAGAACCGCCACCGGTGTTAGCATCAGTACTGACACCAACAATTCCAGCCACAGAAGCAAGTTCATCGGCAACTATCGCCGATGCTCAAGACATCATCGCACCAGCTGCTCTGCTGAGCCCGAGGCAATAGATCCGTCTAAAGATGGTAAACTGATTGTCATAAAACTCACAAAATACAAACTTGCGGTTATCAAATTTTAATCCTCTTCTTTTTAGGCCCAAGACTCCCCAAATAGTCTATTTTCTTTTGCTATCAACTTGCCTGACGAGGATGAAGAAGAAGAAAGTTCCGCCCAAGCTTCATACGCCATATCGGCAGAGGTGAAATCCAAACTCGAAGCACTGCTATCCTTATTGCAGCAAAGCACACCTCAACTAGTCCAAGACTCCAACACAGTAAGGGTAGCTTTCAAGGAAATTCAAGGCCAGCTGCCTGCCGATATCGAAGACACGCTTTTCCAAGCGGCGTATCTCGAGAGCCGACAACTTCAATATCAAAAGGCCTCACGTCGTATTGCTGATAGGGTCGCCCAATCAAAGCTTGAAGAGGAAATGCTCCAATTCAAGCAAACCGCCGATGAAAAACACAAGGGCATCAGTGACCTAGAAGCCTCTAGCATCGATCTTGAACAAGAAATCCTCCATTTATCGACAAGAAAGGAAGAACTGCTGGCAAAGCTGAAGAAAGTTGATGAGGCCTTAAATGTGGCTAACCAAAAGAAAGCTCAACTTCCTAATGTTGTCCAAGCCCTACAACAAGAAAGAGACGCTAATGCCCTGCAAGCCCTTCTGTTGAAGAGAAAGATTAAGCCCATTGAAGGCACTGCCGATGACGATGCCAAAGAGATAGAGGAAGCCGACCAAATTCGCCTTCGTGTGATTTTATCCATTGAATCTCTTTTGTAATCCGTTGTATCGATAACTTTAAATTCGATGATTAACTCGCCTGTACTATAACATCAACCCCTTTTCTATTGACGCTTTGTATGACAATCTTGTTATCGGCACTTGTAATATTTCATGCATCCATCTAGATACTAGGATAATATTTCTTCAAATGTTTATCATTAATTGCTCTGGAAAATGCAACCCCTTCGAGGGTTTACAAGATATAAGCGTTGCCAGGAACAGACTGATTTATCCGAAAAGGACCTTCCCAATTAGGAGACCATTTTCCAAACTTCGAACTCTTGGTTCCAATCGGTAAAATCAGTTTCCACACCAAATCACCATCGGCAAACTCTTTTGCCTTTACCTTCTTGTTATACCATTTGGCAACCCTCTTCTTGTTCTCTTCGATACTAATTAGAGATCTTAGCCGATGACCCGCCAAATCTTCTAACTCATCCTTCATAAGGATATCATATTCATCGGCTGTTAGCTGGTCTTGGGAAAACAATCGCCTAGAACCAGTTTTAATTTCCCAAGGTAGGACAGCATTGTGTCCGTACACCAGCTGATATGGTGAAACCTTAGTAGCACCATGACATGCCATCCGATATACCCATAAAGCTTCATTCAGTACGGTGTGCCACCTCCTAGGGTTCTCTTCAATCTTGCGCTTGATAAGCTTGATTATTCCCTTATTAGTTGCCTCAGCCTGACCATTAGCTTGAGCATAATAAGGAGAAGAATTCAACACCTTAAACCCCATACCGATAGCAAATTCATCAAACTCCTCCGACGTGAACATAGTCCCTTATTCAGTTGTAATAGTCTGAGGAATTCCGAATCGGTAAACGATATGTTCCTTCACGAAATCTATCATGTTCGCCAATGTCACATTCTTCAAAGCAATGGTTTCAACCCACTTCGTGAAATAATCGGTAGCAACAAGTATGAATTTATGCCCTTTACTCGATGGCGGATAAATCTGGCCGATGAGATCAATGGCCCATCCTCTAAACGGCCAAGGCTTGATTATAGGATTCATTGCCGATGCGGGTGCCCTCTGAACATTACCAAACCTCTGACAATCTTGACATCCCTTGAAGTATTCAAAACAGTCCTCAAGAATTGTCGGCCAATAATATTCATTCCGCCTGATCATCCATTTCATCTTGAATGCCGATTGAAGCGCTCCACACACTTCTTCATGAATTTCACTCATCAACTCCTTTGATTCTTCTTTACCAAGGCATCTGAGCAAAACCCCATAAATTGTTCTATAATACAATTCACCATTAAGGAGTACGTACTTGGTAGCCTGAAACCTTAGGCGCCTTTCAACCTTGTTAGACGGATCTCTCAAGTAATCGGCAATTTCTTCCCTCCATTCATCGGCAACCATCACCGATGTCATTACCTCTTGAATTAGCTGATACCCAGAGGCATGCTGAGCTAAACAATTAGCTTCCTCATTATGCAGTCTGGGAATATGCTTGAAGCGGTATTCTCTGAACTCCTTCAATAGCTGCAAACACCTCTCGTAGTGTATGATCAAAATTTCACTTCGGCATTCATATGTACGCATTAATTGATTAATCAACAACATAGAATCACCAAAGACTTCTACAACATCGGCGCACACTTCTCTAAGTAATTCCAACCCTTTCAGCAAAGCTTGGTACTCAGCCTGATTATTTATCGATGTAGCAACAATCGGCAACGAGATTTCATACTTCTGTCCTCGGGGCAAAATTAAGACAATGCCGATACAAGCTCCCTCTTTACATGTAGATCCATCAAAGAATAAAGTCCAAGGAGCAATTGTAACACCCCTGGTGTTAATCATCTTAATTAAAAATTGATCATGTCATCATATGCATTAAGCATCATCCACTCGTTTGAAAACCTGGATATGCATTGAACTAAAATGAGTTTACTTGATTGTGTTTAATCAATTGTTTGAATGCAGGTCATCTTTTCAAATTCTCAAATTTAAGTTTGAATCCAAACCCTAATTCCTAGAGGGGGTGGATTAAACCCTAAACATGAATTTCAAAATCTAAAAAGAATTTGCCTGTGGTGGTTTAAGCAAAGTTGTAGCTCTCTGTTTAAATTGCTTTTGTTGTGTTTACAGTTTTTCAAGTTTTTAAAGTAATTGAGAAGGGGGTAAATCCTTTTTAAAAGGTTTTCAAATTTCAAAAATGCATTTTCATTTCTAGGCCTAATTTAAAAAAGTGAGTATTGACAAAGTTGTAGATCATGAAATTTTGAGCAACTTTCGTACTCAAAGTTTTTTATGAAAACCCCTGGAAGCTTGAGCAATTTGCAAAATAGTCATAGGGGCAGTTCAAGCATTTCATCGAGCACTTGCATGGCGACGGTGAACTCGACGTCGACACTTGGACGGCCACCTGCTGACGCCACCGCGCGACTCCTGGCTTCAACGCACATCCTGTCGTGTGCATGGCAACGCCGCGGCGCCGTTGCCGTCTTCAAAACGGGACGCCGTCCACTCCTGCCTCTCTTTCCACATCCGCGCCATCGCTCTGCTCTGCTCCGCCGACTGCACTGTGACACCCTGTGTCAAGCTTGCATTAGGATCATCATTAGCCACTAAACACATAATTTCATTGCATTCATGTTTGCATATGCTATCATTCCATGTGTGTGTTTATATGTTTTGAAACTAGAATGGAATAGGTGTTTTGTGCTTAATCCTGTGTTAACCTGTTTAGTTAAACCTTGCTTTGCGTGGAGTAAAAGTGTGGTTTGTTTATGTTTAGTTACCCTGCTTAGTTTTATCAAATAAAAGAAAATGGAGAAGGAAATCAGAATCGAGACAGGCCGAGCACCACCCCTCGATGTCGACCCCCGCTCGATAGAAAAGTGACGGACTGAGGGTCTGAGCGAACGACCCCGGGCCAGAGGCTCGACCGAGTCGGAGGCTCGATCAGCTGATTGACCCTACCCTCGATATCGACCCCTCTCCCGCACGCTCGACCGCACGCACGTGTCGCGCACGCCCGCGCGCACTCACCCGACCGCGGCTAAGCCGTACGTCGGAGTCATCCGCCGCGTGGCCGCCGATGCCTGATCGCGGAAGTGGAACACGCCATCGCCGCCACTTCGGCTCTGCGCCGACATCGCTGTCACCGATCGCCCCGTCTCACTCAAATCCGAGTTAACGGCGCTAGGACCAAGTTGGCACCGCTTTTCCGCCGCTGACGCTCTGCTTCGCCGCCGCAAACCTGCCAGCCGCCCTGCCGCGCGCCGCGCCGTCGTTTCATAGTAACGCCGCCGTAGTGTCGCATCCGATCAGCGTCCCGCCTTGTCTTTTTCGCATTCAAGCGCGAATCCGAGCTAAAGGCGCGTCAACCAAGTCATGATCCGCTCTGCGCCGCTCACCGCAAGCACGCCAGCGCCGCTGCCACCACCGCGCCATCGTGTCACGTCCCCTCTAGCAGCGCCGGTCGGCCATGACCAAGCAAAGAGAAGCGCCGATACCTCCTCCACCTCCCCCCTCTCATCCACACTCATCCGCACTCGCGCAATCGCTCGCAGTTCTCTGTTCTTCGTTGCGCCGAGAGCTCCAAGCACCGCAATCGCCTTCTTCTTCAATCCACCACCACCCAAGCTCTGTTGCTCAATTCCTCTCGCACTAGCTTTCGCTTTTTGCCCCGCACCCACGATGCTCGCCTTTGTTTCGCCAGCCGTGGACTCCAGTCGCCGGAACGTTCTCGCCGTTCTTCGACTCCGAGTCGCCACCGCACCGCTCAACCAGCGTTCACCGTTCGCCGTCTCGTCTCCGACGCCTCCATCTTCGTGGAAGCTTCGCCAGAGTTAACCGAGGTGAGAACGTCGTTCCGCTAGCTTCAGTCCGACCCATGTTGTCACAGCACCGTTGGCCGTGCGCCATTGCCGCCGCCGCGGAGCTTGCACGTGGCCAAGGTTCCTCAGAGCCTCTTCGGCTCAACCGACCCTCGAGCCGCACTCACCACATCACCACGATGCTCACGCAACCCAGCGTCGAGCCCCACTTCGCCGGTGAACACTTCGCCGTGTCACGCCGCTGTGTTGCACCGCCACCGCACACCGTCGACCCCTCCTCACGGTCGCGTCAGTTCAACCAACACCGCCAGTGGATGCACGTAAGTCATCCCGAGTCTAGCACCACCAGTCCCACCGCTGAAGACTTCACCATCGGCGAGAGAAAGTCGATCGGCACCGTTCTCTGTTTCCGATCGACGGCCGCTGGACCTCGAGTAATCGAGGGTCACGCTCGTCTGTTGCCTCGATGTGCCTCGAGCCCGTTCCCGAAATGATTTCCTATTCTGTTTTCAGTCGTATGCCATGCTTGTTTGTCTATATCTAGAGTTGGTAAAGTCTTGTTGCTAGTTTCTGTTGAGTATAAGTTATAGCCTGTTTTGTCCTGCTAGCCAGTAGCTCTAGCCCTAGTAGCTTTGTGGTAGTTCTCTGAGTGTATGCTTAGAATCTCTGTTAGTGTGTTAAATCCTGTTCAAGCATCATCCCTGCACCTTTTAGTTCTTTATTTATGCATCGCAATCATTTAGGATCCATGGAGGAACATCAGGAGCCCACAAAGACCGAAGTCCAGGAGGTACAGGAGCTGTACGAGGAGTACCGAGAGCTCGACACTAACCTTCCTGAGTGCCCTGACCACCAACCCTCCACCTTCTCTCAAGGCAAACCCCGGAGCATTCTTAAGCCTCCCAGTTTTTACAATTAATCTACTTGAGTATTTTATATTGTGATGCATTAGGTGATAGGAGTTGTTTTGAATCCCAAATTGATGCATTACCTTCCTTGATATTTGTTTTACCTACCTTGTTGCCCTGTTAATAAGAAGTAAAAGCAATCGCTTAGCATGCTTAGAAATAATGGTTACCTTTCTTTTTATGTTTCGTATTATCCCTTGTGGGTAATACTATCGCGGTTGGCTATATTCGCTATCGTGGAAAGAACCTATGGTAGTAATGAAATACGGTCAACTGGAAGGCAAGTGCACCAAGTGGTTTAGACTTGGGGGCAGTCCGTCCGTTGGATCGTGTAGGTTTGTACACGATGGTGGCCCTCTTACATCTTTGAATGCGCCCTTTCGCATAGGGGCCGTTGTGAGTATCGACCCCGAAGCCGAGTAAACACTGTCTGGGCCGGAGCTCAATCTGCTGTGAGCACCCTCTAGACTGTAGATATGATCTGCCCCGTGGTTGCCATCTATTTTCTACAATTGGGTGGACCAATGCGAGCCCGCGTCGGTTACCACCTGGACTTTGTTGAGCGGTAACCTAATGCTGACCCGACGGGGAAAGTATGGGCGTGTGTTAAAGGTAATCTTACCAGCTGGTGTATATCGATTCGAATTGCCGCCCCCCACTGGATATGGGGGATTATGCTGAGCTTCACCACGGTACAACTCCATGTGACATCTTAATGGTTCTACTAAAATATTGATGAAGGAACTGGATATATGTTACTATATTGTTTGAGTAGATCAAGTGTGTGCTCTAGTATAGATGCAATAACCTAGAAATAATTAGTAGGATAAAAGATGACTGCTCATCGCATCACTAAAGTACACTCCTGTAAAGCTAAGCATTTCCGCAAAGTAAAGCTTACCCAACTCCAGATACAGCCATGCATATCCTTGGAGTCTTTATTTTTCAGTTAGACGGGTAAGTCTAGCTGAGTACATTCCCGTACTCAGGGTTTATCCCGTTTGTTGCAGATGGTCAAGTATACATCGGCTATTGTAAGCACTGCCTCTATCCTTTCTACGGAGAAGAGGAGTAGGCCTTGGGCAAGGTCTTCTACAAGCTCATCTTTTGCTGTTGTCGGACCTGACATCATGGGCACCCATGTCTTTTAAAACTTCATGTTCATTTTCAAACAATGTTTTATTTGGCCACAGGTGTTGTGGCGTAAGTACTACTTTTATTTTGAACAAAGTGTTGTAATAACTTTATTTCGTACTTTAAGTATTCTCGGTTGATTTGTGGCTCGTTCGAATGTGTATCCCTGAATGTACGCGATCCTGAGTTGATGTAAGAAATCCTTCGAGATTTCCGGACTACCGGGATTATATGAGCTCAAGTGTTTTAAGTGGTAGCTAAGTCAGCTACTTTAGCACTTGATCTCTTATAATTTGGGCGGTTCCGTCACATGCACCACCATCGTCGTCGAGCTCGTTCGAGCTCGTTAGCCACTGCCAACCGCTCAATCCACTGTCATTGTCTTCGCTTTGACCTCACGCATCCTCGGGTCGAGTTAGTTGAAGTCGTCGAGACCTCATTTGCCCGGCGCAACCGTTTCTTCCTCGGCTCCGACGAGAGCGCCGCCGCTCTGGTTCGCAGTCGTACCGGCTACATAGGAGCCACATTGTTCTTCTGGTTCTTGTTTCGTCTTCCTTATCCATCACTGATCCTTGTCGGCTTCTCCGTTTTGTATATGGTGGACCGTAGCTCCGGGAACATCATCGTTGCCGCTCGGTTCATCGTCTCCGCCGACACGGTCTTAGTCGCCAGCCGTCTCTGCTTCATCTCCGGTCACGCTAGCAAGTGCTACACCACCGGGGTAAGCACCTCGAACTCTCCCAGCACTCGGTTGTTCTTGAATCGAGCCATCGAGCTCTGTCCACGAGCGCCGCCGTGGTTCATAGCCGGCGCAGCGTTGTGTTCGTCGTCTGGTCGTTGTAGTTGATCATTTTCTGATCCGAGTCTTGCGCTAGCTTCGCCTAGCTGTCGTGAGTCCGTCCGCGGTGTTGGTTGTTCGAGCGCGTGCGTAGTTACATCGGCGCACGTCGCGCAGCTCTCCGCCGTCCGCCATGGCCGTCGGCGAGGGTGTTGCACTTTGCTCTTGGTTCGTTTTGCGTGCGCTTCGCGTTGTTTGGGGGCGTTAAGCATGCTGGGGTGGTTGGTTGAGCCGTTTACGGCTTGTGTTCGCCGGCGCATGTGCGGCCGCGTGCGGGTCGCCGCCGTTGCCGTCGGCGAGGTCACCAGGGTAGGTTTTAGTCTCGTTCGTGTTGGGCGTTTTGCTCGTGGTTGCTCCCTGAGTTGTTTGCGGGGCTTGGTTTCTCCGGCGCATAGCTGTACTCGCCGGCGTACGCGTGGCTGAGCTCGGGTCGCCGCCGTCGTCGACGGTGAGACGTTTCTGAGGGATAGCTTTGGGCGTGCCACACCTCGTTGGGATCGGAGTGAGGTGTAGAAGCCGATGCGAGAGTTAGTTGAGCGGTTTGGTCGCCGTTGATGACGCGCCGCCGTGTTTCTTGGTCGCCGGCGCCGCTGCTCTGGCGCTGGGTCGCTGACGCGCGGGCCCCAGCCGTCAGCGACTTAATCAAAGGGTTTTCCCCTTTTTCTTGTTTAAACAGTAGTGCTTTTTGTATTTTCATTTGTTTAAAATCTGTGCATGTTTAAATTCTGCAAAAATTTGTGAATACTCTCTATGATGTGTAGTATTTAAGAAAAATATAACATGTGCATATACAGTACATTTTTAATCCTGTAAAAATGCTCAAAGTAATTGAAAAACTAGTTTTCCATGAATTTTCATGCTCTATATATTGTTCCAAAAATTTTGGGAATTTTTGTGTGAACTATATACACTGTTACCTTGTTGTACAAAAATTTTGGGAATTTTTGGATGAACTGTTATACATGGCTATTTGTATAATTAATTATAAAATGTTTAGAAACCCTAATGACTTTAGTTTTTTTTAGTGATTTTGGATTAGTTGATGCAAATGGTCATTTGTCCAGTGACAACCACAAGTTGGACATGCTTGATGTAATGTTGTTGCTCAGTTCTTTTGGATGTAATTATTAACTTAGATAATCAAGATAAATAGGGTTTAATTAAATTTGCTTTATAATCTAGTTTTGCTTTCCTTCATGAAGGGAAGTTGTACTCAAGGTTGTAACTAGTTTTATTCATCTTTTAGTGCATGTTTGTATGTGTTAATCATCATGTTTACTATTCAAGCATCATCTAAAGCATGTCATTATATCGTGTAGATTGTTCGTTGGTTGGGTTGGATAATCCCTCTTGTGA
This sequence comes from Microstegium vimineum, assembly GCA_022036555.1. Classification (NCBI taxonomy): domain Eukaryota; kingdom Viridiplantae; phylum Streptophyta; class Magnoliopsida; order Poales; family Poaceae; genus Microstegium; species Microstegium vimineum. The sequence continues at coordinate 60,431,960 of CM039122.1, forward strand.
AAGGGATTTCTCTCTTGTTGCATCTGAGCCCGAGATCGTTTACCCCTCCAACCAAGACAAGCCCCGGTGCATCCAAACCTTTCCTTGTATTTAAAAATGTTTGTTTTAAATACACTTACAGTTATACTATTGCATTACAGTACTTTATTAAATTCCTACTTGATGCATAGTTTTATCCTTGTATTAATTGTACCTTTAACCTTGAAAATTGTTTAAGATGCAATGTTTCGCAAAAAAAATGCTTAGTATGCTTAGAACTTTTATAGTAGGTGATTTCCAGTCACCTACGCATAGCGTATTGCTTCGGCAAATGGTTATGTTGTTGTTGGGAAAGGGATGTTGTTGGAAGTAATAATCGGGACCGGGCGGACACGGTGTTTGGGAGCCACCAGTGGTGACTGGTGAGCGGGTTCTTTCCGCCTGTGTCATTAGGGCCTTGCCGTTGTAGATGTCCAAGGGTTGTGACTTTGGAGTACTTATCACATACTTTGGGAAGCTGGACTCTGGCTATCCCAGTCTTAGGAACGGTTAACCCGCACTGGGAGTGGAGAGATGGCGAGAGTAGTGTGTACCCTCCAAGTTAGCGAACTGGATGGAGGTGTACTATGCTCTCGGGTGGCGGAACTCCGGTCTTGACTGGAGGATCCAGGGAAAGGTAGTCATATGCGTGCTTTCGGGGTTGTATATGGCGTGTGATAGGGAAGCCCCAGCTGGGATAAACCGGTTCGAATCGTCGTGTTCCTCGGATATGGAAACATAACCCTGTCCTCTACCGCGTAGTAATACACTTAAACTGGATACTTGTTGAATCCCTTTATGGATGGTATATTACCCTGTTATCAATCATAAATTTAGATTGGTACTTGAGTAATCTTTGAACGAATTAAATGATTTTCAATTCTTTTTATAAATGCTCAGTTATGCAAAATACTTGATTCTTGCAAACCACCCCTTAAATCCTATGACTTGCATACTGTTTGTCCACCAAATATTTTTCTTTTGTCGGATAAGACTTGTTGAGTACTCCCGTACTCAGGGTTTGTTAACCCCTATTGCAAATGAGGACCACAATCCGGTTTGTGTGGCTTCGTGCTGCATGACCGTGGTCACTGTGGATGATGATGAAGAATAAAAAGTCTTTGCTTGACCCTTGGGCAAGGGTAACTCGGTTGTTTGTGTAAACTCTATCAGCAGCTTAATGTATTATTAACGTATGACACTTAAGTTATGTTTCAAAACTTATGGTTTGTAATATGACTTCAAATTTTCGCTACTTTGATGTAATATAAAATTTTCGTATTACTTCTGCAATGTTTGTAATGAGGAGATCCTGTTCGGAAAGAGGTGGATGACCCGCTGCAAAGTGGCGACACCTGACGGACTAATTAAGGTTTGGATCATTTGTTGGGATTAAGTTGGTTAATCCTGACAATTGGGCCCTATCTTAAGAGGTTCTGTCATAGCAATCCCTACAGAACTCACTGTGCCGCAATGCTGAGTGACAAAATCAGTCATCACCTGACCCTTAACTGCCTGGGTCGATTCATACCTCAAATCAAATTCAGACAGTGCCAGAATCCACTTGCCGACCCTCTCGCTCAATATTGTCATTGACAACATGTACTTAACCACATCATCTTTGCATATGACAGTACACTCAGTCGATAGCAAATAATGCCTCAATTATTGAAGGAATACGAGGTTGCTACGCTAGCCGGAAAACAAAACTTTTCGACCTCATAAACCAGGATTTACTGCTAGTTACAGGTTACGGGATTACCACTAGACGCGCAGGTGCAGCGGAAGACGACTTGATGTAGTCGTGCGCGTCGCAGCAGGCAGTGCAGTTGCGTGGTCGTCCGTCTCAACGTCCCCTTCGCGCGGTTCGTCCTTGTGCTCCAGATGCAGCACCTCCGAGGAATCCCACACGTGCAGGGAGGAAGCGTTGCGCCTCCGGACTGCTAGGTCCGCGAGGAGCAAAAGACGCGAGCGTGGGGAGGCGACAGCGGCTGCCAAAAGGCGTGGATCAATTCGCCCCGCGCCCACCCCTTGCTTATATAGGCGTCCTAACGAGCTCCCACGGTGGAGGCCCATTAGAAACCCTAAACCTAGTCTAATTCGGGTCCAACCCGAATTAGGCTTCCAGCCCCTTAAGCGTGCGACCCTATGGGCTCACGCATACATAGACATGGCCCAAGTACTCTTACTCGACCAATAGTTGATAGCGGCCTCTAGCAAGGCGTGTCAACTCCTATGCATACGCTATGATCATATCAGACGAACCACTATGACCATGTACAAGTTATTCCCTTTGCCACTCGATATATGTATCAACTCGTGGGTTAACACTTAACCCAAGCATGGCCATGCATTTGTTGATCCAATCACATGAGTGATCCAGTGATATCTCTCTCACGAAGAGAGGGGCAAATTCCATCTTGATTGTCTATGTCTCATAGCATGTTTCCCAACCACCCAAGGGCCACCTTTATAACTACCCAATTACGGAGTAGCGTTTGATAGTCTCTAAGTAGATCGTTTCACATCTTGAGTACATACCACAATCTCAGGTCTAAGGACATAACGTACATGACATGAATAGAGACTTTCTCTTGTTGGGTCAGTCCAGCCTACATGTCTCACATGTGCCCACATTATTAGTTTGACATCTCCATGTCTATGACTTGTGAAACATAGCCATCAACTAATACATGTGCTGGTCTAATATTCAAGTGTGCTCTTACAAGAATGCCGACCAGGGACAAATTTTAGAATAACCATTCAGGTAATTGAGTTCCACAAACAATTCACATAATTGTCAATCAATACTAGTTGTCTATAATGGATATTCTCAGAACACTTTATTAATCATGGATACAACCGGAATATAATCATCTACATGATTAGCTCTAGGGCATATTCCAACAATTATATCCACGAGAAGTACAGACACAGACACAATCTCTCGACGGCCGAATACCTGGTTTCAGCATCCACCAGCCTTCTACTCAAATAGTAAATTATGTGTTCCTTCCCTTCAAATTCTTGGATCAAGGCCGACCCGATAACACTGTCATCGGCAGACAAGTACAATCTGAAGGGTTTTCCGTGTTGAGATGGAACATAGACTGGAGGACTCACCAAATATCTTTTAAGTTTTTCCAAGGCTAACTGCTGTTCTTCTTTCCATACAAATTCTTGATCGGCCTTTAGCTTTAGCAACGGACTAAAAGATTTAATCTTACCAGATAAATTAGATATAAATCTTCTAATAAAGTTAACTTTGCCGATCAAGGACTGCAACTCAGTCTTCTTTGTAGGAGCAACCACCTTATTAATTGCATCAATAGATTTTCTGTCGATCTCTATACCTCTCTGATGCACCATAAACCCTAGAAATTGATCTGCCGATACACCAAATGCACACTTATTAGAATTCATCTTTAACCCATGTTCTCTTGTACACTATAGAATCTTCTTCAAATCGGCAAGATGCTTCTCGAAATCTCTTGATTTAACCACCACATCATCGATATAGATCTCAACTATCGTGTTGATGTACTTATGAAAGATGAAATTCATCGCTCTTTGATAAGTAGCACCGGCGTTCTTCAAACCAAAGGTCATCACGATCCACTCAAAAGAACCGACATGACCTGGACATCTAAAGGCAGTCTTGGATATATCCTCTTCAGCCATGAATATTTGATTATATCCAGCATTACCATCCATAAAACTAATAATTTGATGTCCAGCAACAGCATCAATCAGTAGATCGGCAACAGGCATCGGGTAACCGTCCATTGGCGTGGCTCTATTGAGATTCCTGAAGTCAATACAGACATGAAGCTTTCCATTCTTTTTATACACAGGAACCACATTAGAAATCCATTCGACATATCGACATTGCCGAATAAACCCAGCTTCAATCAATTTTGTGATTTCAGCTTTAATGTCGGGCAACACACGAGGATTACATCGATGCGCCATCTGCTGGTATGGTTTGAAACCAGATTTAACAGACAACCGATGCTCCACTATTGATCGGTCTAGATCAGGCATCTCTGTATAATCCTAAGCAAAACAATCTTTATATTCCTTTAATAAACTGATCAACTGTTGTTTACACTGGGAATCTAACTTGGCACTAATAAAAGTTGGTCTAGGTCTACTACCATCGCGGATATCTACCTCTAATAAATCATCTGCCGATGTAAACCCCTGTCCGAGCTTTCCATCATCGGCGAATTGATCCATTAATACTCTTCTTCAGAACCGACTGCTTGGATCGGTATGATTCGATAGTCGGCAATCTTGAAGGATTCTGTATCCCAAACTTCACCTGACATGCATTTAGTTTGCTCATAGGTTTCTGATTCTGCCGATGCAATGACTGATGAAATCTCACTTTGAACGACTTCAATCTTGTCTCCAACCCATTGAACGAGCCTTTGGTGCATCGTGGAAGGGATACAACAATTGGCATGGATCCCATCCCTCCCCAAGAGCAAGTTGTATGCGCCTTTACCGTTGATTATGAAAAACGTCGTCGGCAAAGTTTTACTGCCGATGGTCAATTCAACACACACTGCTCCCTTAGCTAGTGACACATTGTCTTCAAAATCTTTGAGCATCATGTCTATTTCGGCTAAGTCCTGGTCACCTTTTCCAAGCTTCCTGAATATGGCATATGGCATGATATTGACTACCGCTCCACCATCCACCAGCATCTTGGACACTGGTTGTCCATCGACTCTGCCTTTGACAAACAAGGCCTTCAAATGCTGCCTCTCATCATCGGCAGGTTTTTCAAAGGTAGTTGTCATTGGATCCAGCATTAACTGTGTCATTTCAGCATCTTCCTCCTCAGCATCAGCGGGCGCCATGAACTCCATCGGCAATATAACAACCATGTTGACGCCTGCCGATGAACCTCTCTCTTTATGTTTCAGCCTCCACTGTTTAACCGGAGATCTTTCCCTCGGAGGATTTTTGCCATCATGTAGATCCATCTGACGTTCACGCTAGATCCTTCTCCTCTGAGTCTTTGTCAGACCCTTGGGGCACCATTGAGGAAGTCTAGTTTTCCAAACAGGTTGATATTGCTTTTCACCACTTCTTATGTTTGGATCCCGAGAGAATATTTCTTCATCGGGTACTCTTGCATTGGCCATCTCCTCAATTCTTTCCTGACGGCCACGCTTGCCAAGCCTATCATGCACGCTAAGCTTGCCCCCCAGCCGAGCATGTACCGATCCCTTTTCTTTGATCGGCCTGGCATAATCTGACGATCGATCATCAAAACGGGGTTTCTTCTCTGACCGATCGGTAGGATAGTATCCATTGCATTCAGGGCAGTTATTAGCAGTGGGTAGTTTGATGCCCTCTTCCCAACAATGAACAAATAAAGGGCATCTCCAATGATCTTTATGCCGATACCACTCTTGGCGCCTTTCTTCCTCTTGTTGCTGATATCGCTCTTCCTGCAATTGCCGATAATCTCGCCGTGGCTGCCGGTGCGTGATCACAACGCCATATGGTGCGCGCCCACAGGGATTCCTGGAACTGTCGCTTTCATCGGCAATTCTCTTACCCTTTCTATCATCGGCAATATCCCTCACATCATGCACAGATATCTGATGTTTTGGATCTACCAATGCACTTTTCTTAGCAGCTTGTGATGTTAACACTTTAGCCTTCCCACTGATCTCCATCATATTATTTGGAAACGGGTGCTGATCGATCTTCATCGGTTTCTGGGCTTTAGAATTTTCAAACTTAACCCGTCCAGACTCGATCTCTGACTGCAACTGCTGCCTAAAGACTTTGCAATCATTAGTATTGTGTGAAGTTGCATGATGCCACTTGCAATACCTTATTCTTCTAAGCTCTTCAGCCGATGGAATCACTTGATTAGGCACTAACTTAATCCGCCCTTCCTGAAGCAACAGGTCAAATATCTTATCGGCTTTAGTAATGTCGAAGGTGAACCTTTCGGCCTCCTTCTGGCCAAACGGACAGGATATCGGCTTCTTGTTCTTCACCCACTCGGCAGCACCGATACTTGCCTCCTCATCGGATTCAGAATTTTCCTCCTGTTCGACAAAGGACACCTTTTTACCCCAAGTCTTTCTAGGTTCAAAAGCTTTAACCTCTTGATTATCAACTCTTTGCACGAGGTGACTTAAGCTTTCAAACTCCTGAGATGCATATTTATCTTTGATGTGTGGCAGTAATCCCTAGAAAGCCAAGTCAGCCAGTTGTCGATCATCAAGTAACAAGCTGTAGCACTTATTCTTCACATCTCAAAGCCTTTGGACGAAGCTTTCTACCGATTCATCATTACGTTGTTTCAACTTCATCAAATCGGTAATCTTCTTTTCATGAACGCCAGCGAAGAAGTACTTGTGAAACTGCTTCTCTAGATCGGCCCAGGTGATCACAGATTTTGGAGGTAACGAAATAAACCATGTGAATGCCGATCCAGATAATGATGATGAGAACAATCTTACCCTCAGTTCATCCCTGCTGGCTGCTTCGCCACACTGAATAATGAAGCGGTTGATGTGCTCCATTGTCGACGTGTCATCATGGCCAGAAAACTTCGTGAAATCCGGCACCTTGTACCGATTTGGGAGAGGAACCATATCATACGTTGGAGGATACGGCGTCCGATAAGAGTAAGTATTGACCTTAGGCTTAATACCGAATTGTTCTTTCATCACTTCGGCAATCTTGTCGGTCCAGTATGCATCCTGATCTTGCCGATACACCGGTCGGATGTTGATTGGCTGGGCCGGTTGATAAGCTTCCTCATACCTCTGTGGCAAATAAGCCGGAGCAGCTGGTGCAGGCGCGACATTAGTCCGTTGCATATCATACATCGATTGATTTGCCGATGGACCGTTTTGAGCGCCTACTGAGAGGTATTGCGGCGTCATATTCACCGGCTGATATGCCGATGCCTCATTTTGAGCGCTGCTCGGGTATTGATTCCACCCAGGATTATAAGTTATCGGCATGCAATTTGCTGATGGCCGATAACCACCCGACATTTGGAGCGCTGGCACTCCAGTTTGAGAGCTCGCCATTGTCATGGGCTGACTCAAAGCTACCATGTCCCGTTGCATCGACAAAGAGTTTGTCGATGGTTGCGCGTAAGGCATCTTGGGTACCATCATCTAAAGATTTTCTGATGGTAACTGCACAGTTGGAGAAGACGTAGAATAATGTGACGTTGGGATCATTGGTTGTGCTGACATTGCCGATGACATTGGAGCCCTCCACACTGCATTGTTGTCTTGTGTCGATCCAGAATCATCAGACTAGCTCGGAGGCATACCATATCCCCACCAGCTGGTAGGAGTTGGCTGTCCGTTCGTCGCAGGCCCTGACATTGTCGACGCCACCGGATCTGTGCTCAATCGAGTAACGCTCACAGGGCTTGACCTAGGCAGCGTAATCTCATCGGCAATTGGGTTCCCAGTTTGGAGAGATGCTACTGGAACCGCCGATGGGATCATAGCAGATGCCGATCCAGGTTGATGATACGCTGGACCAACATAATAAGGTGCTCGTCCTTCCTTGAAAGATTGCATAACAGCATTGTATACGGTGTTGGACAACACGCTGGAGTGGTTAACTAATGCTTGATTTAATGCAGAATTAACCATCTCTTGCAATTTACCAGGATTGGCGTCGAAAGTAACTTGTCGTGGCAACGGTAGATCTTGCTTCTGGATAGCTTCACCGCTCCTGCTTAGGCTGAAGGACTTCAGATACAGCTGTTTGTACTCCTCCATAGCCTGCTCCATAGCCTGCTTCTGATTATCTTTCAGATCTGCTTCGGAGACTTCAATGACATTGCCCTGATGGATATCAGTTGCATCACCCATAACTTGTAATGGGTAAAAACTGTGATCAACAGATGTATAATTGGTCCCACCAGGTGTGCCAAAAGAGGTGTTAACACAAAAGGCGTCGGATCTGCGAACACCTCGGGCTTATACCCGAATTCGATCTTCCAAGGTGTGCCAGTCGATTTGACCAATTAATCGACAAGGATGATAACTAGAACAACGATGAACGAGACGACAGCGATACGCCCGGACGTCAAGGCTCAGATTGCTCAAAACGTGAAACTTGCAAAGTAGACGGAGATCTTGTAGATGCAGCCCGCCGAGATCGTAAGAACTCGTAGATAAACTTGAACTAGTGCAATAAAAGTAGATGCTGAAAAGTAGACGAAAAATAGTAGATTTTATTGATTGTATTGGATCCTTTTTTTCACGCTGTCCCTAGGTACATATTTATACCCTAGTAGGAGGAGTTGTACATAGACACGACTCATACCTAAACAAAACTCCTATTTTTAAGGAAATAAATGACTCGTACAAGAGTCGGACTCAAACTAATATAATAATACTGGTATAAAATCACCAGTTTCCTTATCTATTTTCTTCGCGATGACACTTTCCATCGGCAGATCTCTTTCCATCTACCACCTACCCTTAAGGCCATTGGCAGCATTTGCTGACGTCAATCCTGTCATCTCGCATCCATCAACATATTCTTCCATCGACAAACTCTCTTTGGCAACCTTTCCATCGGCAAGCAATCTTCTTCTTCCTCTGACACCCTTCATCATCGGCAACCTCATTTGTTTCAATCAGCGGTTAACCAGTAGTATTCCGATGCCAATAAGAAGCAATAACTATCCCTTTGTCGATCAGCATACTCAATTCAATTTGACACGTCCAAAAACGGTGTCAACAATTTTAAAATGTTTTCATGATCACTAGGTTATATATGCATCTACATGATATGATTAACCTGATGGCACCCTTGCATTGAATAACCGATAAGATTTCCCCTCTTAATAGTTCGGCTATCGATCCTAAACCACTCACACCCTCTATGGTGTCTTGAGTGCAAAACAAAATGGTCCTATAGGTTATACCTTTGCCTTGAGCCCATTTTGCCTCTATATGATATGAACACTTCACGTCGTCACTTGTCCATCTTGATCCATCAGCCTTGACTCTACTTGCTCTTCACCTTTGCATCGGTCGATCGGCGCCAAGTCTTGCCCAAGCTTCACCGTCGCAACGGTCCATCACTTCGAAGCCTCAACTTGCCCTTCTCCTAGAAACCGATCCATCAAAGCCAAGTCTTGTCTTGATCTTTACCAGCTTGGTCATATGACATGTGTCATGCTTCATATTCAATAAGCTCATCACATAGACCACCTTTCTCTAAATAAATCATCCACTTAGATAAACAAGGTTAGTCCAAGGTTTCATCAATTAGCCAAAACCAAACTAGGGACTTTCAGCGTGGCGCGCAGAGTGGAAAAGGGGGGATAACTGTAACAAGTACAATGACGGCCCAACAGAATTGGAGAGAAATTAGGCCAATTCGGGCCCGGAAGAGGAGGAGCCGCTGCAACGGACCGCGTCTCGTGGGCCAACGCGCCGCACACGCGCTTCGGAAGAAGGGAGGGCACGCCCGCACCGCCACCATCGCCATCAATGGAGGTCGCCACGTCATCTAGGTAGCTTAGGAAGATAGAAAATTAATAAAATAGGAAGCACCGGATTCCATAATCGCAGGATGCTTAGGGGTGAAGTCTTGTCAGGACTATAAATAAAGACCCCCATGTACTCATTGCAGTCAAGAAAGGATTAGGTTAATTCCAAACCCTAGCTCTCAGCTCTTGGCTCTCTCTCTCTCTCTCTCTCTCTCTCTCTCTCTCTCTCTCTCTCTCTCTCTCTCTCTCCAGGCGCCGCCGCCGCCCCCTACCCCAACCCTAGTCGTCGCCGCACCCCCGTAGCCGCGCGCGCAGGTGCGCCGCCGGCCGGCCAGCTGCCGCCGCTCTGCTGCCACGTGCTCCCCTATGCATGACCTGGTATAGTTGATTAGCCATCATAAATTGATTTCTTAGTCAGAAAAATTTCTATTACAGATGCACACATTTTTTTTGTCTTTTTCAGTAATGGTACGTGGTCCATCATTTCCTATTTGCACCAGATAGAGAGAACCTCTGGCTAATCCATCGAGCCATGTTAGCATTTGCTCCTTGTGGCAGCTAGCCAATTGCATTTTGGAGTGCAATCCTATTTTCTGCCCCAACCTGTTGCATTTTAGGAATTGCAAACAAAAGAAGGAATATTGGAAGTTTGGCACTCTATATGACCTGTATGAGAGCCTAGCAATTGTTGATAGTTTAGGCACAAGGAGGCTTGACAATGATAGTTCAGATATTAGTTCTATATGTGGTATTAAAAACATTTCGGTCCTTCAATACTAGGGAGACGAGTGGCATTTACTCTTTGGTATACTCAGTTTGAAATGATAGATGTCTTATAATAGATATATATAATTCAATAATGCTATACAAGATTATATTTTAGCTTAGTTTACTTAATGATACGTCTTAATTAATTAACTGGGAAATGGATTTTTTTTTCTCTTGATGGCTTTATGCTTTTCTTAAACTAGAAGAATTCCCCATGTGTTGCACCGGGTATGCAAAAGAAAATACAGATAAATTTGATTAGCTGGTAGTTTCATTATAGAACTGGAACTAATAAAAGAATTAAATGGATATGAGAGTTTGATAGTGGATGGAGTCATCATGGAAGTGGCTTTGCATATTAAAGTAGACTATACAATGACTTTTGATGGCTTGGCAACTAATGTGATCTAGTCTTTAAAGTTACTCCTCATGGTGCACTTAGTAACTTGGTAGGGCCCACGTAATGACGTGGCTTTACGAAATCCAAGAGAAACTAGTAGGTGTCCCCGTGACGGGCTAGCAAGCCAAAGTTATAGCACAACATCATGACCATACATGAAAAAAATAGATTAGTATCATTAGTTACAGATGGGTTCTCATGATATGACTATACATGGAAAAAAAGATAGTGTTATTAGTTACAGATGGGCTATACATGGAAAAAAAAAGATTAGTATCATTAGTTACAGATGGGTTCTCATCTGATTGGATAGTGTTGGTATAGTACATGGCTTTTTCAGTTGGCTATGCAGACTCCTTTTGTGTCGAGTGAAGCTTTGAAGAGGAGATATTTGCCGGCTTGCACACATCCAATATGAATCCTGCAGCAAGAGAGTATTATATATTTGTCAGCACTGCAATACATTGCTACTGATCTTCACAAATAGTGTCGTGGTATATGTAAGCTGAAGAATTGGACTCTTTAATTAGTTTGTAGTTGACTTACAACTGAATTAAGAAGCTAAAAAAGCATTTGCTCACACTGAAGGCTTTTAGGGTTGCAGTATATCACCAGGAAATCCAAACCGATGGCTATTTCATCAATTGAGAGACAATTGGATTTGTTCATGTGCTCTGCAAATGCAATCTCTTTTTTTTTCGGAACTCCAATGCAATATCTTAGTAGCGAGAACAGAGTGTATGAAATGAAGACAATCTATTTTAGTCACCGCTGAATATACACACACACAACTAAATCAGATTTTCAGTAATTACTCAGAGTGCGTGCAAGGTCAGACACTTGATATATAAGCCTTACGACCCAAAAAAATTGTGTTGATCTAGACCATCATTAAAGAGTAATAGAACATGCCAGTAAGGTACCCTGTCCTCCAAGATCCATAGCATAGCCCATGGCAAGGATTGGACTATTTCATTAATTCGCCGCTATCACAGGTGTGAAATAATAAGGCAAATGAAAAATCATTTGGTTAAGCTAAAGGGCTTTACGGTCGCATCACCAAGAAAACTTAATGGGATGATTATTTGATGAGTTTGGAGGCAACTGGATTAAAAAGAAGAGCATACCTGCTACCAAGGTTCCAGGGGCACGGTGGCGCTATGCCTGCCGTGCAAGAGGGCTATAGGCAGTGGCGAGTTGCTGGGCAACAGAATCTCATGTGCACGGGAGATGACTGCTGTAGATGAAGAGTTCCAACGCAATGGCACGGGCTAGGAAGCTGTCTCGCATAAATTTACTCATGAAAATAGCGACGAAATACATTTGGCATGTCAGTATTCACAGATTCTGGTAGCTCTGAGATGTAATCACATTTCACAATGTTGCCATCATAGAATACAGTGTGGTTGTTGCGACCTTTGAAATATTTAAATTGGGTTTTTTTTTGCACTAAAATTAGCTACAAATTTGGTACAGTGAAGACAACATGGAGACAGATGCAAACCTGTAAATAAATAGTGTCTATCTGTTTTGCTGTCGGTGCCTGTGGTGCAGTGAAAAATTGGGAGGCTGCTTTCGCGGTTGCCATCCTGCCGGTGCACCCTGCATATTGGGAAATTGAAAATGAAGCGAAAAGCCAAATTACAAACATCTCAGCGGGATTGAATTAGTATCCACAATTGATGCACAAACTCTTTTTGAGCATGCAACATTTTTAATGGTCATCTATATGATGAGAGGAAGAGGTGACTGAGGATGCTCATTAGGGTATAGGTTGCTGACTCAATTTGGGAAACAGAGAAACATGTTTTTACGAAGGTAGAAAAATATAATTTACATATAAAAAATGAGGATAAAAGTATATGTTTGGGGAAAAATAAGGGAGCTAAGCAACCTGTCATGTTGTCGACTAACCTTACTCTGACTTGAAGTGCAGAAATATAGGTACACCCATTGAAATTGCAACTCTAAGATGTCAGTGACCAGTCAGAACTGTCAATTTATATTCTATAAACATAGATTATGTGCTAAAGTTGACAAAAGGGGGCATAAGATCCTGACAGCAACTACTATTTTGTCAAACATATATAAGCTTTGAAGACCATATTTGAATGACCAAAGAAATTGGGAAGGACATTAAAAAACGAAGATGCAAGTAGCAGCAAGAGTGGAAACAGAGCCAGCATGGGAGATGTGCTGCTCTTCTTTGCCCGATTGTTCATGTGTGCACACCTGCAAGAAGAGAGTAGGAGGTCGTGAAGAAAAGAGACGATGGGGCAAGAGACTTAAGAATGTGCAACAACACAGGAAGAAACAGAGCTTGTAATATTGTATAAGGAAGATGGAAATACAATAACGTATCTACAGATATGTAGTTTCAGACTGCAGTAAGCATGACGTGAAAAGAATGGAATCCATAGAAATCACAGAAAAAATTAGAAGTAAATTAATTGAAAATATCAGATTCATATTAGGAGCTACTTGCATCACACTGGAGTCCATACAAATGACATTAAAAAATGGAAGCAAATAATCTGGAAACATCATCTTCGTATATGTGACTTTTCTAGCTCATGGAAACTTGTTTTGGCTGTATTAGAGTGGAAACCAATATTATGGAATAGATCAAGCCAAGTGAAACAAATATTATGGAATAGATAAAGGAAGCAAAACCAAGAAGCCCCAGCCCCACATATCACTTTTTTTTTGCGGTAGTACCAGTCTGTACACAGTCATCATCTCCCTTTTGGTTCCTTCATGGGGGAGAAACAACAGCTGTTCATTAACAGACGAACTGAATCAGCAAAGAATATTGGACAGAATGAAACCCATATGATGAATACGTGCATCGAATAACAGTATAGAGGTTTGTCCCAAATCAACATGGCCCTGCGATGTTACTGGAGAAGACGAAGCAGGAAAATCACTTTAAAAAAGAGATACATGGACAGATTAAGAAAACCTGAAGGTAAGAGAGGGAATGACACACGGAGCAGGCCAGTGGAAAGGGCCGCTCGTACACAGACACAGGGGAGGTACAACCATCACCTGCATAGAGATCCGGTGGCCGAGCTGAGCCGCTGCAGCCGACGGAGAAGAAGACGCCACGCGCAGCGAGCATGGGCAACCCCAAGTAGCACACGCGACGCAGCGAGGCAGGAGAGAAAGGAGGGCTCGGTGGCTGAGGAAGAGGCAGCTAAGGCCGCGTCGGCCGCGCCGGCGCTGCTGGCGACGCAGGGGGGCTGCTGGTGCAGGACGCGGCTGCCCGCACCGCGTCGTCGCGCGGGCCCACGCCGGCCGCGCCGGACCGTGCCGCGAAGTCCCGCCCGCGCGTGGTGTCTGAGAAGCGAAGGGCCGCCGTGGCCCGGCCATGACGCGCCGAAGCAGGCGGCGTCGCCGCCTCGGGAGGGAAGGAGACGGAAGGGGATATTTTTTTTTGGTGGGCGTCGGTGGATGAGGATAAGGGCGAGGGGAGGAAGCAGAAGGGGCGCGACGGGTGGATCCAGCGTGGCGGGCATCCATGTCACGACGGCAGGATCGGACGGGTAGGATTGGAGAACTGTAGGTAAACAGTAATCTGGGAGAGGGAACCGGGAAACACTGTAGCTAACTCACCAAACTTATAGATCTTTATAGATAGATTATAGATCTTTATAGATATGCTAGTGGCGTTTATTTATATATAAGAAGTATAGATTGTACTGAAATAACATTTTAAACGAGGGTCAAAACCAGGAAGGGAGAACTACTATGCCATATGCTTGGCAGCAAAGAATACTGTCTCTTGACACGGTAGTCTAAAATTTTATCTATTCAGAAAGTTTTCTAATTATTCATCCTACGATATTGATTTTTACAGAGACTAGCTGGGGCTTTGTTGGTTTCTACAAATAAGACATACAAGGGTTCCTAAACTAGCTGAAACAGACTTGTCAAATAAAAACTTGTCAAAAAAAAAAACCTAGCTGAAACAGTGAACGTGAGCAAACTTCAGTCGTACACATATATTACATACTTATATTTATTTATTTAATTTAAATTATCGTGATATATATATTAGCTAAAGTTGTAACAGGGAAGAAATGTAGTCGGTTTCTAACATAGTATAATGCCTGTGCTAACGCTACGGCCGCCTATGGGTATCTCAGAGAAATATTATTAAACACAAACAATTTACAATTTGGATAGTTTAACATTTACACAATTGTAAAGCTATAGAGTAAACTAGCAGGTACCCCTGCGCATTCGCGCGGGTAGTAAGCTTCGACGCATAAGTTATATCATAAAAAGAAAAGAGCAGAGTACATTGAACGTTGGTGTTTGTAAATATTAACACCTCTAAGATGCAATTACATTGTACTATGTTCCTATAGCTTTTGTAAACTTAAAAAACGCTTCTTTCCTTCTTGCTCATGCTCAGGCAATCTAGAATATGTTTGAAGCAAAACATCTTGGAAACTGAAGGCATTGGAAGAGAAAAGGATAAGTTATAAGATAAATGTGAATTAGTAAAGAGTAAGAACGCAAGAGTGACATGGTCATTGAGGTGACAGAACTATGCATATACTTGCCAAAATTACCTGAAGACAGGATGATGGATCAGTTTGGTCCAATAAATTGTATGCTCTGCAGAGGCATTTACCTGGCAGGCAAGGGTTGTCAAGGCAATGTTTTCACCACTCAGCAGTATGGGAAACAAAGAACAATTAATTCTCCTCCTTTGAATGTCTAATTACTTATCACTCCAAACGTTTTGATTTGAAAAAACAAATGATTAGGTAGGAAGGTAGTGAATAATCAACTGGAAGTAACATTGAAAGGAGGGATGCCTTTTAACTTTGCTGAGACTAAATACAATTTTGATGCACAATCATCAATTCAGCAGTTGAGCTGCAAGTTATTATTAGACTATCGGCAGTACAACTGACAATTGAAATGAGGAATTAGAAAGTTGGAAAATAATATCTATTTGTTGGAAGGAAGGAGTCTTTTTGCAGTCAATTTATATATACAACGACTAATTAATGATATAAATGAGCAAGTTTGTGGCAAACTGCACATAAGCATTTTAGCAGCCAGTCAAGTAGACGCAATGCATAAGACAAATCTTCAAATAGTTCATGCCTATGAGCCTCAGAAATACTAAGTTAGTAAAGTAAAAAAATAACGATGACACATCTATCTAAAAAGAGGTATTGCAAATTGCAAATATCAATGCAATCAATTTGGATAACTTACCGTCGTATCTCGTCAATGCTTTAACATTCCTTTTGGGGGCAAATCTTCGTGGCGTGGCAGACACGTATTGGTGGAAGGTTTAGGGAAGAAGATGTGTTTGCTGCAATGGAAGCGTCCTGGACTGTTTGCTGTGACATTGTGATTTGTAACCCAAAATACACTACAACCACAGAGTTAAAGCATTACTGCTTGAGATGTTAAGTGGGTACCTATCTTAATAGCCGGAGAAGAGTTCTTCTGTGTTGGTTGAACCAACGGTGCAAACAAATGTGAGAGAACAGTGTACACGGAGGTGTGCTGAGACATTTCATGAAGCACCTTGCATGTGCCGAGGTTGTCGTGTTCGAGAGACTCCGCTGTGCCCCTACCACGGACCACCGTTGTGCCGCCGTTGATCGACAGAGGGGCGGATGGGGGCAGGCCAATGCACCCTTCCCGGGGCTGTGGCTCTGGGGACTTCGTTCGTGTCCATGCCGGTGCGCCGCCAATCCGGGTAGTTGAGATGTGGTACAGATGTGGCGGCGGCCGCGGTTTGCGTCGGCAGACGCGTGCCGGACTCCGCGAGGACGGGGCGCGGTTAGCGTGGGAGTGGCGGCGGAGAACAGGCCAGGGCACGGTGGTGTCGTCGGGGACGGTCTGCCAGCGGCGACGGCAGCGGCTGCGCAGGTGATGGAGCGGCGGCGGCGGCCACGATGGGGACAATGGCGGACGCGGAGCTGGGAACCGTGGCTTGGTTTTCCTTTTCTTTTTTCTATTTTATTTCCCAGTTTGGAGAGGAGGCAGTCTCGGGAAGGATTCGGAAGGTACAGGGCGGAGAGTTGCATTCTGCGTTTCTGGAAGTTGCAGACGGAGGGAGGTGGAGCGGAGGTACAGTTTACTGTTACCACAACAGTAATTTGTGAGAGGCGCACGATCTTTGACGTTGCACAACTTTAAGAGTATAGTATAGATCACATTCTGCGTAATTGCGTTATCATTTCTTGCGTATCTTCACGATGTTGTTGAAAGATTCGTTTCCGTGAAACGTCAAAATGTCATCCACGAATTCCATCCTCAATGAAAAGGATAGCTGCGCATGGTAGAGAATAATATATTATTATAGTAGTAGAGATATGTAGTGTACGGAATATAGCTGGAGAATATATTTTATTACCGTGTTGATCGGTGGCAATGTTTCGCCGTCCCACGACTTCATGAAATTATAAACCAGAAAGTCTCTCAATTTCCTGGAGAAGACCAGTCTTTTAGTTGATGTACATAAATCAAATTTCTATCCCTGATATAGACAAGTTGAGTCAAATTCTAAGACACTTACCAGGAGATACGACCCACAACTTTTGTTACACATGTAGGGTAGTCTCGTTGCCACTCATAAATATTATGCGTGACTTCCATTTTGATAGTGCCATGGCAAGTCTTAAGATTTTAGTGATAGTGTGTACCGTTACCAAATATGCCATTTGTGGATGACAACCCTTTGCATGATCTGCGGCCATTTCCAATGGTCCATGATGTGCACAGTTTTGTTGTGCATGTACATTATGAATAAAAGGTATAAGCCATTTTGATAATACGCTAGTAGAATCTAGAAGCAAACACACAGAGTATAAATGGTAAATATAATTTTAAAATTTTACAAAGTACTACGCCGGCCATAATGTACCTGGCTACATTCCTGTGTTTTGTAATCCATATGTGGTCAGCTATCACATCCGGTCCGTTTGGCCCGTAGTGGCCCATGCGTGTTAAATGAGATATTGTGGAGGGTTTAGTTCCACCTTGGTTGTTTAAGGTGGGATAGACCAACATATAATGCTTCTAGAGTCCATCCCACCATTCTCGGGTTAATCCTTTTAAGCGAAGCGAGGACGAAAGCTTAAGTGGGATGGTGGTGGGTGTGGTTCGCTCAGCGTGCAGAGTGGATCTGAGCCGTTTGGACTCTGGGGCGTTACAAATGGTATCGGAGCCGACCTTCGCGGCAGCGGGCGCGTGCGGGCCAGGTGTGCGGGCATGGTAGGATCATTGCGCGTGTAGGCTCTGCGGGGCGCACGACATGGCACATGTGCCGACACTGGGCGCACGGTCGCGTGTGCTAAGAGGGAACGTTCCTGGTCATCGTTTGCCCGGTTGTGGGTATGTTGGGCTCGACGAGGACGTCGAGTTCTTTGAGGGGGGGTGTATGTCACATCCGGCCCGTTTGGCCCGTAGTGGCCCATGTGTGTTAATGAGATATTGTGGAGGGTTTAGTCCCACCTTGGTTGTTTAAGGTGGGATAGACCAACATATAAGGCTTCTAGAGTCCATCCCACCATCCCCAAGTTAATCCTTTTAAGCGAAGCGAGGACGAAAGCTTAAGTGGGATGGTGGTGGGTGTGGTTCGCTCAACGTGCAGAGTGGATCTGAGCCGTTTGGACTCTGGGGCGTTACACCAGCACTCGAGTACCTTTTTTAATTTATCATGGTATACCTTGTTAATGTCAACATCTGTGCATCTTGTATCTCGTCCAAACCCAGACGGTGATACAAACCGCCATAGATTCGGAATGTATAATGACCGGTTCCGATGGGGCTGTTATACCTCTGATCAATGGTAACCCCTAGACTTGTAAAGGAGAAATGCAAATTCATATAATGTATATTCTTCTGAAATATCTTGCATCAGCATCCACCTGACTTGTGAACAGCCTTTTGAGCTCTTGAGGAACCTCTGTATACATATCTGTACTTTTTCTTTTCTACAACAAAACCACGGTGTCTCATACTGAAACCGCATTGCTCCGCAGTGGCTGCAATTAGGGACTTGCCTCAATCTATGCCTTTGTGGCAGATTCTGGTAGATGAAGTTATATGGATCAGCATTGGGCACATTACTTGCAGCAGGGCCCTCAGGAACCACATGATATGACTCATATTCGCAACCTGTGTACATAAGATATTTCAATAGTCATAATTTAACATATTTTATCTAATATGGAAATCTAACACATAAATGTCAGCATTCCACCTTGTCCATGTTGCTGATAAACTCCATCCTCGTCGTATACTAAGTGTTCGTTGTTCAAACCATAGTGATCGCCATTAATGGCATGTTCATCTCAACCCAGTCATCATTTGCTGGTTAAAATAGTTCCCGATCGAACTCATCTTCGTTATTCAAAGCTGGGTGTTCTGTAAGAATACAGAAAAAACATGTACAATTATAGTTACACACAGTTGAATGTCTGATTTGTTTGATAATAATTAGCATGAAGTTGTGGTCACCAGTGACGGATGTAGGATGTAGGATTAGGGGGTGCTAAAACAATGGAGATGTTTATTTGCATGAGGATTTAATGGTGAAATCAAGTTTTTGCTACAGTAATTAGCATTGAGATCAAGCAATTAGGGGGGCTGGGTTTAGATCCGCCACTGGTGGTCACCAGGCTCACTGAAAGTAGGCATTGGTTCAGTAAGTGTAGGCCGTGGTCCTCTAGGTTGTGGTACAAAATCATCATTTCTATACATCCATCCTTCGCCATCTTGGGGCTCATTGTTTTTCAATATAGTCGATAATCCACTTTGTAGTATCACCCCTTCAAATATACAAATATATACAATACAATGTCAGGGTTGATGACATATCTCACGTGTGTCGTGCAAAATTGCATGAAGGCACAAAAATTTATTACATGCGGGTGAGGATGCGTGCACCATTAATCTGGCATTGTCTTGACTAACATCAGGTGTGTCACTATTATCTTGCATTTTAGCCCTTTGTCGTGCTCGATATTCTCGTTGGTACTCATAGTTCTTCGTTCTACTCTCTTTTGTCATTTCAGCTCTTCTTTTTCTTCATTGTGTGTTCCTTCTGTCCCTCACAGCATTAGAAATACAAAAGTTTTTGTAAAAAAAGACTATTTCATCTCAACTATATGAAGTGACATAGATCCTATTAACCAATGTATTCCCTCCGTTCCAAATTGTAGGTCGTTTGACTTTTTTGTCTCCAGTTTGACCTACTCGTCTTATTCAAATTTTTATGTAAAATATCATTTATTTTGTTGTGACATGCTTTATTAATGAATGATCTTTAAGAGCTACATAAACTTGACTATTTTTATATAATTTTTTTTAATAAGATAAGTGGTCAAATTTAAGGGACAAAAAAATCAAACGACCTACAATTTGGAAACAGAGCGAGTACAAAGGTAATAAACCTTCTGGCGTGTTCTCTTCCGTGACAAGGCCACCATGGCTACGTTCCACATCTATATAGGGCTGGACATTGTCACTGGTTAACATGATTGGTACATTATGAGTACCTGCATTATTTTTTTCACCGGTTAACATGACTGGCCGCAGACAATCTGACACTTTCACTCAAACAAAAAATGCAGTTATGTATCAGATTCTTACCGCTGGCCACAGACAATCTACTTGCTGTCATGGTTGCGGTGCCGATGTCACCATGAATATGACCCCCATTTGCAGTCGGTCGGATATTTCATTGTCCAAATAACTCGGGGAGTTTTGGTAAATGTCACTGTGGTTAGTACCTGCAATGTTATGTCAATACACGAATGATGGGTTGACCATATAACTATTTTTGATTAAAAAATAGATTGTACGGGGTCCCATCAAAGTACGGCTAGCGCCATCGTTTTGGGATTCGGCCTTCTTCCTTTCTCGGTACCGACGCTGGTACTCACGTTGTTTCCTCGTATCCTCCTCCCTTTGTTCCTCGGACTTCTCGGCTCGATGATTCCATAAACGCAAGTTTCGTTCCTCTCTTCGTTGGGCCTCTCTGCACATTGAAGGTGGATAAGACACACCCAAATTGTATTTGTAGTGATCAACAGAGATAAGACAAGGTGAATAAGCAACCTTTAATATTGGTTATATTGCTTAGGGCGCCGCTTGTATTTCCGAGCGTAGACATATATATTGTATGAAAGTTAAGATATTGTCAGTCGTACATTGACAATGTTTACATGACTGCGACATATAATTCTCACATGTGGTTCTGGATGTTGCTGCAGGTGAACATGCGGCGCCGGATGCTTGCACGTGAACTCGAGCGGAGGAGTCCACCATCGAGGACGAAGCAAAATCCCGTAGATGCGGAGGAGGCCGGCGATCGCGCGCGTGTGATCCTTTCGGTGTCCGATCGCCCGCTCGTTGTGACACCCTGTGTCAAGCTTGCATTAGGGTCATCATTAGCCACTAAGCACATCTTTCAGTGCATTCATGTTTGCATATGCTATCATCTCTTGTGTGTGTTTATGCTTTGAAACTAGAATTGAATAGGTGTTTTGTGCTTAATCTTGTGTTTAACCTGTGTAGTTAAACCTTGCTTTGCTTAGAGTAAAAGTGTGGTTTGTTTATGTTTAGTTACCCTGCTTAGTTGTCAAATAAAAGAAAAAGGAAAAGGAAATCAGAATCGAGACAGGCCGAGCTCCACCCCTCGACCTCGACCCCGCCCGGAAGGCTCGATGACGGACCGGGTCTGAGCGAACGACCCCAGGCCAGAGGCTCGACCGAACCCGAGGCTCGATCGACCAGTCAGTCTATCGACGCCCCACCCTCGAGTTCTAACCCTCGACTTCTACCCTCGATATCGCGAACCGAGGCTTGAGCAAACGACCCCGCATGGAAGACTCGACCGAGTCGGAGGCTCGATCGGCCGATCGACCCTACCCTCGATATCGACCCCTCTCCCGCACGCTCGACCGCACGCACGTGTCGCGCACGCTCGCGCGCACTCACCCGACCGCGGCTGAGCCGTACGTCGGAGTCATCCGCCGCGTGGCCGACGATGCCTGACCGCGGAAGTGGAACACACCATCGCCGTCGCTTCGGCTCTGCGCCGACATCGCTGTCGCCGCTCGCGCTGTCTCACTCAAATCCGAGTTAACGGCGCTAGGACCAAGTCGGCTCCGCTTTTCCGCCGCAGACCTGCCAGCCGCCCTGCCGCGCGCCGCGCCGTCGTTTCGTAGTGACGCCGCCGCAGTGCCGCGTCCGATCAGCGCCCCGCCTTGTCTCTTTCGCATTCAAGCGCGAATCCGCGCTAACGGCGCGTCGACCAAGTCGTGATCCGCTCTGCGCCGCTCACCGCAAGCACGCCAGCGCCGCTGCCGCCACCGCACATCGCGTCACGTCCCCTCTAGCAGCGCCGGTCGGCCATGACCAAGCAAGGAGGAGCGCCTATACCTCCTCCACCTCCCGCACTCATCCACACTCATCCGCACTCGCGCAATCGCTCGCAGTTCTCTGTTCTTCGTTGCGCCGAGAGCTCCGAGCACCGCAATCGCCTTCTTCTTCAATCCACCGCCACCCAAGCTCCTTTGCTCAATCCCTCTCGTGCTAGACTTCGCTTTTGCCCCGCACACACGCTGCTCGCCTTTGTTTCATCAGCCGCAGACTCCAGTCGCCGGAACGCCTT
This sequence comes from Microstegium vimineum, assembly GCA_022036555.1. Taxonomy (NCBI): domain Eukaryota; kingdom Viridiplantae; phylum Streptophyta; class Magnoliopsida; order Poales; family Poaceae; genus Microstegium; species Microstegium vimineum. The sequence continues at coordinate 60,454,316 of CM039122.1, forward strand.
TCGCCGTTCTTTGACTCTGAGTCGCCACCGCACTGATCAACCAGCGTTCGCCGTTCACCGTCTCGTCTCCGACGCCTCCATCTTCGTGGAAGCTTCACCGGAGTTAACCGAGGTGAGAACGCCGTTCCCCTAGCTTTAGTTCGACCCGTGTCGTCACAGCACCGTTGGCCGTGCGCCATTGCCGCCTCCGCGGAGCTTGCACGTGGACAGGTTTCCACAGAGCCTCTCTGGCTCAGCTAGCCCTCGAGCCGCACTCACCACATCACCACGACGCTCACGCACCACAGCGCCGAGCTTCGCATCGCCGGCGATCACTTCGCCGCATAGCACCGTCGTGTTGCACCACCACCGCACACCGTTGACCCCTCTTCACGATCGCGTCAGTTCAACCAACACCACCAGTGAATGCGCGTAAGTCATCCCGAGCCTAGCACAGCCAATCCTACCGCCGAAGACTTCACCATCGGCGAGAAAACGTCGATCAGCACCGTTCTCTGTTTTCGATCGACGGTCGCTGGACCTCGAGTAATCGAGGGTCATGCCCGTCTGTTGCCTCGACGTGCCTCGAGCCCGTCCCGAAATGATTTCCTATCCTCGTTTTCAGTTGTATGCCATGCTTGTGTGTTTTTATCTAGAGTTGGTAGAATCTTGTTGCTAGTTTCTGTTAAGAATAAGTTATAGTCGGTGTAATCCTGCTAGCTAGTAGCTCGAGCCTTAGTAGCTTTGTGGTAGTTCTCTTGGGTGTATGCTTAGAATCTTTGTTAGTGTGTTAAATCTTGTTTAAGCATCATCCCTGCACCATTCAGTTATTTGTTTATGCATTGCAATCATTTAGGATCCATGGAGGAACATCAGGAGCCCACAGAGACAGAAGTCCAGGAAGTACAGGAGATGTACGAGGAGTACCAGGAGCTCGACACTAACCTTCCTGAGTGCCCTGACCACCAACCCTCAACCTTCTCTCAAGGCAAGCCCGGAGCATTCTTAAGCCTCTCAGTTTTTACAAATTAATCTACTTGAGTATTTTATACTGTGATGCATCAGGTGATAGGAGTTGTTTTGAATCCCAAATTGATGCATTATCTTCCTTGATATTTGTTTTACCTACATTGATACCATGTTAATAATAAAGTAAAAGCAACCGCTTAGTATGCTTAGAAATAATGGTTACCTTTCTTTTTATGTTTTGTATTATCCCTTGTGGGTAATACTATCACGGTTGGCTATATTCGCTATCGTGGAAAGAACCTATGGTAGTAATGAAATACGGTCAACTGGAAGGCAAGTGCACCAAGTGGTTTAGACTTGGGGGCAGTCCGTCCGTTGGATCGTGTAGGTTTGTACACGATGGTGGCCCTATTACATCTTTGAATGCGCCCTTTCACATAGGGGTCGTTGTGAGTATCGACCCCGAAGCCGAGTAAACACTGTCCGGGCTGGAGCTCAATCTGCTGTGAGCACCCCTCTAGACTGTAGGCATGATCTGCCCCGTGGTGGCCATCTATTTTCTACAATTGGGGTGGACCAATGCGAGCCCGCGTCGGTTACCACCTGGACTTTGTTGAGCGGTAACCTAATGCTGACCCGACGGGGTAAAGCATGGGCCTGTGTTAAAGGTAATCTTACCAGCTGGTGTATATCGATTCGAATTGCCGCCCCCCACTGGATATGGGGGATTATGCTGAGCTTCACCACGGTACAACTCCATGTGACATCTTAATGGTTCTACTAAAATGATGATGAAGGAACTGGATATATGTTACTGTATTGTTTGAGTAGTCCAAGTGAAGTGCTCTAGTGTAGATGCAATAACCTAGAAATAATTAATAGGATAAAAGATGACTGCTTACCGCATCATTAAAGTGAACTCCTTAATTTAAGCATTTCCGCAAAGTAAAGCTTACCCAACTCCAGATACAGCCATGCATATCCTTGGAGTCTTTATTTTCAGTTAGACAGGTAAGTCTAGCTGAGTACATTCCCGTACTCAGGGTTTATCCCGTTTGTTGTCGATGGCCAAGTATACATCGGCTATTATAAGCATTGTCTCTATCCTTTCTACGGAGAAGATGAGTAGGCCTTGGGCAAGGTCTTCTACAAGCTCACCTTTTGCTGTTGTCGGACCTGACGTTGTGGGCACCCTTGTCTTTTGAAAACTTCAAGTTCAGTTTCAAACAGTGTTTTATTTGGCCGCAAGTGTTGTGGCGTAAGTACTACTTTTATATGGAACAAAGTGTTGTAATAACTTTATTTCGTACTTAAAGTATTTTCGGTTGATTTGTGGCTCGTTCGAATGTGTATCCCTGAATGTACGCGATCCTGAGTTGATGTAAGAAATCCTTCGAGATTTCTGGACTACCGGGATTATATGGGCTCAAGTGTTTTAAGTGGTAGCTAAGTCAGCTACTTTAGCACTTGATCTCTTATAATTTGGGCGGTTCCGTCACAGCTGGTATCAAAGCATTGTTCAGGTATCCTCATTCGTTTGAGCAACTTTTCAACTAAACTGGTATTTTCAAAACTATTTTTATAAACTACTTTCGAACTTGGGTGCCAGAGTCTAGTCCTTAAGCCCTATACTAGGAAATCAGGTGGCTTAGTTATACTAACTTGGTCTCTCGTTTTTCTCATGCTGGATCTTTGTAATTTGTCGGGATATCATTCTTGGGAAGGATGATACTAGGTTCGAAAACTTGCATTAAAAACTACTTGGGAGATGTGAGAGCAGACCTTCCAACCGTTGGTCAAGGGAAGTGATATCTTGATACTTAAGGATATGCGAGCTTTCACGCAGACATATCTGAGAAGTATAAAATGCTGGGTGGGTTTTCCGAGGTTGGTGCATAAGGTTTTGGTATCTAACTGGTATGTACTTGGTGCATATCAGGAAGTGCCCGGTGATTTTTCTGCATTGGGTTCTGTTCTTTTGGGCTGAAATGAATTTTCTGCAGGCACACTAACTACGCAACCGTGTACAACGAATAACTGTGTAATGAGAGATCGTCTTGCCACCGACTAGAACATTAGGACTTACGAGTCATTCTAGTTGAGTGAGAACGTAGTTACGATCATGCATCATGTTTATATTCTTGTATCATGCCATCCCCCCCCCTTAAATTGTAATCACCCCTTTTTGATAAAAATGACCAACTTATACCTATCTCACGAGAGTCGAAACCCCTTTTTCTTCAGATGCCTCGTACCCGTCTGACCGCCAGGAAAGCAACTGGAGGAGCAGGAGTCCCTCGTCACCCTTTGGCAAGGAAGATGACCAGGGGAAAGTTTTTGACGTACTTTGGGCTGCCAACTATCCTTTGGCGAGTTTTGCACGCCATTGGGTATTCTGAGGGCAGTGAACCCAAGTACTCTTGGCAGAAGCAGCAGTATGGTCAAGATTCTTTGGTCCAGGTTGAGGTCAGAATAAAAGTTTTGGAAGGAAGGCCCGACTGGTCAGGATGGACGATCGTTACCAAGGGAGCTTGTGCTAAGGATGGAGCCAACAGGGCAGCATACCTGGTGCTAAAGGACATCATCGCTCGTTTTCTCGCAGATCTTGCAGATGCATGGCCGGGAGTGTTCCCACGTGGATCAGCTTTTCCTGTGGATTGGATGCAGACTGAGGAGACAGCTCTGACAGGAGGCAAAGAGGAGTTTTTCTTTTGTGAGACCCCAGCCATGGGTGCCACTGGAGCTCTTGTAAGCACTTGTGAGAGTTTGGAGCGCAGTCTGGCAGATGTTGCAGAAATCCACAATGCCACAATGGAAAGCAAGCGTCAGTTGCAGCAAGAGTTCGAGACAGCAGTCGAGACCCTTCAAACAGAGTTAGCTCAGATAACTCTGGAACGCAATCAGGCTCAGGCTAAGTTGGAGGAGGAGATCACCGCTCGTGTGGTCAGTGAGCAGTTGCTTCTCGATGCCACCAACTCCAGGAATGAAGCTTGGACCGAGTCAGAAGATCTGCAGGCTAGAGTTGCAGAGTTGGAGGGAACCCTCAATGGACAGCAGGAGTACATCAACAACCTGCACGAGGCTTTCCACGCCCTCCACCAGCAGCAAGCAGCAGCAGCTGGAGCCGCCGAAGCACCTGTACCTGAGGAGCCAGAGCCACAGGATGGAGTGATCCTTGGTCCTGACTCACCGAACGAGGACTTCGCCGACGAGCCCTTCTACGACGACAACCTCGACGACAACATCGAAGAGCACGACTACTCCGACGGTTACTGAGCGCTAGTTTAGGAGTTGATCTTCCGCGCAAGGAGCTTTTGTATCTTGGTGGTGTTTAAGATTCTGTTATCTTTGGATCTTCGGATGTGTAAGCCTGAATATGGAATTTAAGTCCAGGCGTTGTTCTGGCGACGAATTTGGAGTGTTATTTGTATGTTTATGATGAGCAATTAATTCTGTGATGCTATGTAGAAAGATGAATAACTATATCTGGTCGTGTGCTTAATGTTACATTTTGTACAGCACAGTATTTATTCATCATTCAATATATCATCATCTGATTGTTGCTTGTTAATGGGCTATACAGATGACGGCTAACACTCATCGCACCAACCGGGGTGATGGAGAGGCATCCTAGAGAGAGGACTTGCCACCACCACCACCACCTGCTATGACACCGGAAGCGTTCTTTGGCCAGTTTTTGGGTAGCCAAAGAAGTGTCAAAGAGATGCAGCGGCAGATGAATGAAACTCTGCGCAACATCGCTGCCAACACAGCTCAGCAGCACAGACAACAGCAGGGGCCGCACCTAACCAGTACAGTTCTTATAAGGATTTCATGGACACCCACCCTTTGATCTTCAAGGAAGCTTCTGAACCGCTGGAGGCAGATGAGTGGCTGCACTCCATGACACACAAGTTTCGACTTCTGCGTCTAACGGATGAGTTGAAGGCGAAGTATGCCGCGCACAGGCTGGAAGGACCCGCAAGTATCTGGTGGTCCCAGTACTGCGATAACTTGCCGGCCGGTACGGCAGTTACGTGGGAGTTGTTCTCCACAGCTATGCGCCGTCACTACATTCCAGACGGTGTGATGGAGATGAAGCTTACCGAGTTCATGAGGCTGTCCCAAGGGACCAGAACAGTGATAGAATACCTCAGCAGTTTCAACAAGTTAGCTCGCTATGCCAGTGACTTTGTCAACACGGACGCCAAGAAGATCGCTAACTTCAAGAGGGGTATGAACGCCGCTCTTTTGTCCAAGATGGGAAACAGTCACCGCATCACCTTCAGTGACTTCATCAGCGACTGCTTGAACCAAGAGACCAATGACAACAGGTTGTTTGCAGAAACGCGTCGTCGCATCCCAGAAGGAGGATCCCACTAGAATAGAGGTCCCAGTGCTTCAAGGCCAGTGTTTCGTCCACCACAAGTTGGTGCACGTTTCCGACCACCTCAAGGGAAGATGACCAATGCCCGTGCTCGTCCCGCATACGAGAGGCCCTTCACTGTACCTCTGCAGCAGAATAAGGGTAAAGCCGCAGCACCTTCAGCTGGAAGTCAGAAGACGCCATCTGTGGTAGGACCGTGCTTCAATTGCGGACAATCAGGTCACCTCTCTCACTTCTGTACGAAGCCCAGAAGGCAGTTCAGCTATCCCCAGCAGCCTCGCACAGGGAATGTTCATCATACAACCTTGGAGGAAGTACCAGAAGGTGAGCCCGTCACGGCTGGTACGTTTCTTGTTAATCAATGTCCTGCAGTTATCTTGTTTGATTCTGGAGCATCGCATTCTTTCGTTAGTGGGAACTTCGTGTTGCGGAGTCAACAGAAGGTGGTAGAATTGGAAAAGGAGTATCAGATTAGTGCAGCGGGAGCTGTACTATATACTCGTAAGATGGTAAAGGATGTAGAAATTACCATAGGGACGACATCGATACATGTCAACCTCATCGTAATACCTGAGCTAGGTCTAGATGTAATCCTTGGTATGGAATGGATGAAAGCTTGGAAAGTGCATCTAGATATCGCCCAACGAGCAGTATCTATCACCAACCCACAGAATGGAGTTACCTTTGGAATCTTCTTACCTAAGAACCCAAATCAGCTTGGAGTCATGTTTGCTATCACTGCAGAGTCGTTGCATAAGATTCCTATAGTGTGTGAGTTTTCAGATGTGTTTCCTGACGATCTTTCAGGGTTACCTCCAGATCGAGATGTCGAGTTTGCTATAGATCTAGCTCCAGGAACAGCACCTATATCTAGGAGACCATATAGGATGCCACCCAACGAGTTAGCCGAACTCAAGAAACAACTCCGGGAGTTGCTGGAAAAAGGTTTGATCCGACCGAGTTGTTCACCGTGGGGATGTCCCGCCATCTTTGTGAAAAAGAAGGATAAAACCTTAAGAATGTGCGTGGATTATCGCCCTCTCAATGCAGTTACCATCAAAAACAAATATCCGTTGCCGCGGATTGATTTGTTGTTTGATCAGTTGTCTAAAGCTAAAGTGTTCTCCAAGATAGATCTACGATCTGGTTATCATCAGATTAAGATCCTAAAAGAAGATGTACCTAAGACCGCTTTCTCCACAAGATACAGTCTCTTTGAATATCTAGTGATGTCTTTTGGATTGACAAATGCGCCCGCGCATTTCATGTACTTGATGAACTCCGTGTTCATGCAAGAGTTGGATAAGTTCGTGGTAGTTTTCATCGATGACGTCCTGGTTTATTCGGAGAATGAGAAGGATCACGCAGACCACCTGCGAGTAGTGCTGAAACGGTTAAGAGAGCATAAGCTTTATGCCAAGTTTAGCAAGTGTGAGTTTTGGTTGACAAAAGTACCTTTTCTGGGTCATATCTTATCAGCTGAGGGTATCTCAGTGAATCCCTCAAAGGTGCAAGAAGTTATGAATTGGAAAGCACCCGTTAACGTGCATGAGGTTCGCAGCTTTTTAGGATTGGCCGGATACTACCGTCGTTTTATCCCGGACTTTTCTAAGATAGATAAACCTATGACATGGTTAACACAGAAAACAAGAAGTTTGAATGGAGCGCAGATTGTGAAACAGCTTTCCGTACTTTGCGGACACTGTTGACAACTGCACCAGTTTTAGCACAACCAAATTTGGAGGAACCTTTTGATGTGTTTTGTGATGCATCAAGTATTGGATTAGGGTGTGTGCTAATGCAGAATGGAAGAGTCATTGCTTATGCCTCACGACAACTCCGATCTCATGAAGAGAGTTACCCGACACATGACTTGGAGTTAGCAGCAGTTGTGCATGCTTTGAAGATATGGAGGCATTACTTGATGGGTAATCTGTGCCACATCTTCACGGATCATAAAAGTTTGAAGTACTTGTTTACCCAGTCTGAATTGAATATGAGGCAGAGAAGATGGTTGGAGCTAATCAAGGATTATAACTTGGAAGTGCATTATCATCCTGGAAAAGCAAATGTTGTAGCAGATGCTTTGAGTCGTAAATCTCATTGCAACTTGTTGCAACCCTTGTTAGAAGATGGTTTTGATCTAATGCACCCTTCGGTCATAAATAATATTGTTATCCAGTGTACCTTGGATCGTGATATTATTGAAGGACAGAAATCGGATAAAGAGCTTGTGCAAATCAAACAAAGGTTGGAAACCAGTGAATCTCTGAATTTCAAAGTGGATCAGAAAGGAGTCCTATGGTTCAATCAACGTTTGGTAGTACCTAAGGATCAAGTCTTGCGAGAAAGGATTCTCAATGAAGCACATAACTCAAAGTTATCGATTCATCCTGGTAGCAGTAAGATGTATCAAGACCTAAGGACAAGGTTTTGGTGGTCTAAGATGAAGTTGGATATCGCAGAATATGTCACAAAGTGTGATGCGTGTTGTCGCATCAAGGCAGTGTACATGAAACCTGTCGGGTTGTTACAACCTCTTTCTATACCTGAGTGGAAGTGGGAAGACATCAGTATGGACTTTATCACAGGTTTGCCTGCTACTCAGAAAGGAAACGACTCGATATGGATTATCGTTGATCGGTTAACAAAAGTCGCTCACTTCATACCAGTCAAAGTTACACATCGACCACATCAGTATGCAGAGCTTTATGTTCAGAATATCTTAAGGTTGCATGGTATTCCTAAGACCATCATATCCGACAGAGGATCACAGTTCGTCGCTCGTTTTTGGGAGCAGTTACATAAAGAGTTGGGAACAAAGTTGATTCGGAGTTCCGCTTATCACCCCCAAACAGATGGACAAACGGAACGAGTGAATCAAATGTTGGAAGACATGTTGAGAGCATGTGTTTTATTAGCAGAAGGATCATGGGAGAAATGGTTACCTTTGGCTGAGTTTTCTTATAACAACAGTTACCAAGAAAGCATTAAAATGGCACCGTTCGATGCTTTGTATGGACGCAAGTGTAGAACCCCTATCAATTGGATTGAATCAGGAGATAAGGGATTCTATGGTACGGACTATGCGAAGGAAGCAGAAGAGATAGTCCGCACTGTTCAACAACATATCAAGACAGCTCAATCGCTGTCGCCGCTCGCGCTGTCTCACTCAAATCCGAGTTAACGGCGCTAGGACCAAGTCGGCTCCGCTTTTCCGCCGCAGACCTGCCAGCCGCCCTGCCGCGCGCCGCGCCGTCGTTTCGTAGTGACGCCGCCGCAGTGCCGCGTCCGATCAGCGCCCCGCCTTGTCTCTTTCGCATTCAAGCGCGAATCCGCGCTAACGGCGCGTCGACCAAGTCGTGATCCGCTCTGCGCCGCTCACCGCAAGCACGCCAGCGCCGCTGCCGCCACCGCACATCGCGTCACATCCCCTCTAGCAGCGCCGGTCGGCCATGACCAAGCAAGGAGGAGCGCCTATACCTCCTCCACCTCCCGCACTCATCCACACTCATCCGCACTCGCGCAATCGCTCGCAGTTCTCTGTTCTTCGTTGCGCCGAGAGCTCCGAGCACCGCAATCGCCTTCTTCTTCAATCCACCGCCACCCAAGCTCCTTTGCTCAATCCCTCTCGTGCTAGACTTCGCTTTTGCCCCGCACACACGCTGCTCGCCTTTGTTTCATCAGCCGCAGACTCCAGTCGCCGGAACGCCTTTCGCCGTTCTTTGACTCTGAGTCGCCACCGCACTGATCAACCAGCGTTCGCCGTTCACCGTCTCGTCTCCGACGCCTCCATCTTCGTGGAAGCTTCACCGGAGTTAACCGAGGTGAGAACGTCGTTCCCCTAGCTTTAGTTCGACCCGTGTCGTCACAGCACCGTTGGCCGTGCGCCATTGCCGCCTCCGCGGAGCTTGCACGTGGACAGGTTTCCACAGAGCCTCTCTAGCTCAGCTAGCCCTCGAGCCGCACTCACCACATCACCACGACGCTCACGCACCACAGCGCCGAGCTTCGCATCGCCGGCGATCACTTCGCCGCGTAGCACCGCCGTGTTGCACCACCACCGCACACCATCGACCCCTCTTCACGGTCGCGTCAGTTCAACCAACACCACCAGTGGATGCGCGTAAGTCATCCCGAGCCTAGCACAACCAATCCTACCGCCGAAGACTTCACCATCGGCGAGAAAACGTCGATCAGCACCGTTCTCTGTTTTCGATCGACGGTCGCTGGACCTCGAGTAATCGAGGGTCATGCCCGTCTGTTGCCTCGACGTGCCTCGAGCCCGCCCCGAAATGATTTCCTATCCTCGTTTTCAGTTGTATGCCATGCTTGTGTGTTTTTATCTAGAGTTGGTAGAATCTTGTTGCTAGTTTCTGTTAAGAATAAGTTATAGTCGGTGTAATCCTGCTAGCTAGTAGCTCGAGCCTTAGTAGCTTTGTGGTAGTTCTCTTGGGTGTATGCTTAGAATCTTTGTTAGTGTGTTAAATCTTGTTTAAGCATCATCCCTGCACCATTCAGTTATTTGTTTATGCATTGCAATCATTTAGGATCCATGGAGGAACATCAGGAGCCCACAGAGACAGAAGTCCAGGAAGTACAGGAGATGTACGAGGAGTACCAGGAGCTCGACACTAACCTTCCTGAGTGCCCTGACCACCAACCCTCAACCTTCTCTCAAGGCAAGCCCCGGAGCATTCTTAAGCCTCTCAGTTTTTACAAATTAATCTACTTGAGTATTTTATACTGTGATGCATCAGGTGATAGGAGTTGTTTTGAATCCCAAATTGATGCATTATCTTCCTTGATATTTGTTTTACCTACATTGATACCATGTTAATAATAAAGTAAAAGCAACCGCTTAGTATGCTTAGAAATAATGGTTACCTTTCTTTTTATGTTTTGTATTATCCCTTGTGGGTAATACTATCACGGTTGGCTATATTCGCTATCGTGGAAAGAACCTATGGTAGTAATGAAATACGGTCAACTGGAAGGCAAGTGCACCAAGTGGTTTAGACTTGGGGGCAGTCCGTCCGTTGGATCGTGTAGGTTTGTACACGATGGTGGCCCTATTACATCTTTGAATGCGCCCTTTCACATAGGGGTCGTTGTGAGTATCGACCCCGAAGCCGAGTAAACACTGTCCGGGCTGGAGCTCAATCTGCTGTGAGCACCCCTCTAGACTGTAGGCATGATCTGCCCCGTGGTGGCCATCTATTTTCTACAATTGGGGTGGACCAATGCGAGCCCGCGTCGGTTACCACCTGGACTTTGTTGAGCGGTAACCTAATGCTGACCCGACGGGGTAAAGCATGGGCCTGTGTTAAAGGTAATCTTACCAGCTGGTGTATATCGATTCGAATTGCCGCCCCCCACTGGATATGGGGGATTATGCTGAGCTTCACCACGGTACAACTCCATGTGACATCTTAATGGTTCTACTAAAATGATGATGAAGGAACTGGATATATGTTACTGTATTGTTTGAGTAGTCCAAGTGAAGTGCTCTAGTGTAGATGCAATAACCTAGAAATAATTAATAGGATAAAAGATGACTGCTTACCGCATCATTAAAGTGAACTCCTTAATTTAAGCATTTCCGCAAAGTAAAGCTTACCCAACTCCAGATACAGCCATGCATATCCTTGGAGTCTTTATTTTCAGTTAGACAGGTAAGTCTAGCTGAGTACATTCCCGTACTCAGGGTTTATCCCGTTTGTTGCCGATGGCCAAGTATACATCGGCTATTATAAGCATTGTCTCTATCCTTTCTACGGAGAAGATGAGTAGGCCTTGGGCAAGGTCTTCTACAAGCTCACCTTTTGCTGTTGTCGGACCTGACGTTGTGGGCACCCTTGTCTTTTGAAAACTTCAAGTTCAGTTTCAAACAGTGTTTTATTTGGCCGCAAGTGTTGTGGCGTAAGTACTACTTTTATATGGAACAAAGTGTTGTAATAACTTTATTTCGTACTTAAAGTATTTTCGGTTGATTTGTGGCTCGTTCGAATGTGTATCCCTGAATGTACGCGATCCTGAGTTGATGTAAGAAATCCTTCGAGATTTCCGGACTACCGGGATTATATGGGCTCAAGTGTTTTAAGTGGTAGCTAAGTCAGCTACTTTAGCACTTGATCTCTTATAATTTGGGCGGTTCCGTCACACTCGTGGCCGCATCCGATCCCCTGCTCGTAGATGTAGCGACCTGATGAAGATCGCTCAGATTGGGAGAGTGCTGAGATCGGGAGAGCGCTGAGATCGGAGAGTGCTGAGATCGCTGAGATCGCCATCGTGCCCCTTTCCCGTGGAACGCCTGAGTTCGCATGCGACCTAAAGACGCGGAGTTAGCGGCGGCACGCGCGAGTGTTCAAATTTTAATCGGGCCTTGTCGGTGTTATGACCCGGGGGTCAAGACCACCAACGAGTAAATTTGTATATCGCGTGCTCCCTCTCTCAGACGTGATGCAAGATGGACATAAGATTTATCCTGGTTCGGGCAAAGAAGGCCCTACGTCCAGCGGGGGGAGGATGACTTGTATTATCTCGCACCCAAAGCGTGCTCGTACAGGGGGGGTACAAACTGTGTTACACGGAGTCGGCCACCCGAGGGGTCGATCGAGCGGCGCGGTGTTTGTGTGAGGCGTGGTCTAGGGTCCCTGAGAACCAAAGTCGGATCAGAGTCCTAGACGAAGTGGGAGCCGACCGAGAGAGACTCCAACCTCCTCTTGAAATCGGGAAAAAGAAGTCCCCTCACTCTACCTCGGCGTCCCCCTTTTATAGACCAAGGGAGAGACTGGAGGGTACAGGGTCCTAACAGTAGAAGTATGGGCGGCGCATCCACGACACAGTGTTGGCGAAGAGACTTCGAGCACTGTGGTGGCGTGGTCTTCCCGTCCTTCAGGCATCCCTGGTCGTGGCATCAGTAGAAGTCGTCGCAGTGCAGTGTCCGCAGGCGGGCACGAGTCCCACGGCCGAAGCGGGACGGGGCGGATGGGACGTCTTCTGTACCGGAGTTGTTGAAGAGGAGGGGGTCGAGCCCCCGGTCGAGGGGGGAGGTCGAGCCCCGTATGACTCCGTCACGTTCCCGAAGTCGTCGTCGAGGGTCGCACTGTTCACTTTCCTAGGGGTACTGTAGAAGTCCGTACTCGCGTAGTGGCGGCAGTGGCGGCACAGTTGACGGGAGTCGGGGACTGGACGGAGAGTTGGCGGATTTGACAGTGGACGCAGGCGCCCATGTCGTCAGGTGGGTTTACTTTTACCCATGCCGGAGTGGTTGGGTTAATCGAGCCCTCGTCCGTCGACGGCGCTTGGAAGGTCGAGGCGTCGACGGGTTGAGGAGGTCGAAGTCGAGGTAGAGGTCGGGGGGTCGTTCGTTCGACCCCTCGTCCGTCGTCGAGGTAGAGCCGGGGGGTCGTTCGTCCGACCCCTCGTCCGTCGTCGAGGTAGAGCTGGGGGGTCGTTCGTCCAACCCCTCGTCCGTCGTCGAGGTAGAGCCGGGGGTTCGTTCGTTCGACCCCTCGTCTGTGGCTGGTTTCCGCAGTCGGTGTAGCGGGGGCCCTCGATTGATGGGCCGCGTCTTGCCGAACAGTAGGCTGATCCTTGCCTTAAAAATGGTTGCTATGTTTAGCGTTAATTTATCGAAGGGTTTAGGGTACCCCTTACCTTCGTACCCGACAGTAGCCCCCGAGGCCCCAGAGGAGTGATTTAGAACTCCTCTGGGGGCTATGATACGCGTTTCTCGGGGGGAGCAAGAATTGTCCGGAGGTTTTATCCTCGGCCTGCAGGGTTAGTGAGAAATCCGATTCTCCAGAGGGTGCGCGCGAGCGCACCCCGCGGGGGTAGCCCCCGAGGCCCCAGAGGAGTGATTTAGAACTCCTCTGGGGGCTAAAATACGTTATGTAGTGGGGTCTTTAAAGGATACCTGGAGACGCGGTACCCTGTCGAGGGGTCGATCCCGTTTCTTTTCCTGCAAAGAGAAGTGTTCGAGGGCGGTTGTCGAACCCTACCGAGGGCCAGCCTTCGCTCCCTCAAGCACCACTGGAGTCAGAGCGCCCCGCCCGAGAGGTCGACTCTGTCTTCCAGGTTACGAGTTTTCGACCCTCTTTCGTCGAGGGGTGCCGTGCGTAGTCGGGCCCTCGAACCCTCGAATGGCTAGGCCTTCACTACCTCATAGCGTCCTTCCCACGGATCCTTTCGCTCGGATCGTAGGGTGAAGAGCATCGAGCTATCCTCGTTAGGACGACGAGCCCGAAGTCTTCGGTGAGCTGTTCTCGGGCATGAGTCCATTAGAAATGGTGCCCTGTACGGGTAAAAATCCGAGTGAGAACTCGACCCCGTTCGATAGGGATCGACTAGCGGCCCGGAGGCGTTCTCATTGTTAAGCAAGTCGTTCGGCTCGCTAAGCACGATCATGTGGACCACCAAGGTGCCAACCCCGTTCGATAGGAGTTGGTGGCTCGATGCCTCCCAGCGTAGGGATCCTTAGGTGTTCCTAGGTATGCCTCGGATATGTCCCAGGGAGCCTCGAGAGTTCGTTCTCGAGGTTCCGGGGACATCTCTGACTCGTGTACTCGAGGGCGGCTGTCGAACTCCGTTCGTGGAGCCAGCCTTCGCTCCCTCAAGATTTGGGGGTGGACCGGAGTCCGATAACCATGGGTCCTTCCTGACCTCAGGTACTCGAGGGCGGCTGTCGAACGCTATGTAAGGGCCAGCCTTCGCTCCCTCAAGATTTGACGGATGGTTCGTCATCCGACGCTATCCTCAGGAGGAGGAGTCCGACCTTGTGGACCGCCGAGGAGAAAAGCAGGTGGTTGTTGTATTGAACTTGGGGACATACCTGTGTCGGAGCTCTCGAGGGAGGCTGTCGAACCCCCGGACGGGCCAGCCTTTATCCCTTCGAGGCCATGTACGATCTGCAGTTGACGACCCGAGGCCCTTGTCAGGCCTCGAGCACTCGAGGGGGGCTATCGAGCCCGTTCGTAGGCCGGCCTTTGTCCCCTCGAGATTTTGGGGGTGGACCGAGGTCCTAACCCGAGGTCATTTCTGGCCTCGGGCACTCGAGGGTAGCTGTCGAACCCTCTTTCGAGGGCCAGCTCTCGCTGCCTCAAGATTCCTTACCCTCGAAGACGACGTTTCCGGCCGCGCGCCTTTTTAGGCGGTCTTCGTTCGGCGCAACAGTGCGGTTAGAGTGCGGAGTGCGGCGCGGAACCAGATGATGGGACGTTACGCCTTATCCTGGAGGGAATACGAGGAAGGAAGTACAGGCGAATTAAATGCGGAGATTCTCTTGCCTGTGCCGGATCCGTCCGTTGGCCTCCCGCGTATAAATAGTGAGGGCGAGGCGTTCGGTGCCCTTTACGCGCACTTGCCTTCCCCGCCTCCTTGCCTTCGTCTTCCTCGCCTTCCTCTCTCTGCCTCTGCCTTAGGCGTCCCGCGAGCAGGAAATCTGCGCGAGTGAGAGAGAAAGAGAAAGATAGGGAACGTACCCTCCACCTCCAAGCCCGAGCAAACCACCGTTCCCACGGCCACTTTCCAGCTCTTCGGCGCTGACGCCTGGCCTGCTTCCTCGGTCCACCAGTCGTATCTAGAGGGGTTGGTGGAGAGCGGGCTTCTCCGGCCCGTTACCTCGACGGAGAGGCCGGAGTGGATAGCTCCGCCGCCGGACCACGCCGAGCCCAACCCGCCGGAGGGGTACGTGGTGTCGCTCGAGGCCTTCCACCGGGCGGGACTGGGGGTCCCACCCAGCCGCTTCCTGCGCGCGCTCCTCTACCACTATGATGTGGAGCTCCAGCACCTCACTCCCAACGGCGTCAGCCAGGCGGCGGTCTTCGCCGCGGTGTGCGAGGGCTACCTGGGGATCGAGCCCCATTGGGATCTGTGGATCCACATCTTCAAGGCCAACCTCTTCACCGCCTCGGTCAGCAAGGGCGTCCGTTGGGAGGTCAGGGCCGGAGGCTGCAGCATCTACGCCAGGCGGTCTGAGCTTTGGCTTCCCGCGAACCCATCCTCGAGCCACTCCGGGTGGCATTCAAGGTGGTTCTACCTGAGGAACGACGACGGTCTGCTCCCGGCGTACACCGGGAGGACACTCAACGCCGAGCCCGAGCGCTGGAGGTACGGCGTCCCGACGGACAAGCAAAAACACCTCAAGGGCTTGCTGGACGCGCTCAGGCGTCTGAAGGAGAGGGGCCTCACCGCGGAGATTGCTGCGTCAGCGTTCCACCGACGGGGGGTTCTGCCGCTGATGGCTCGACCCCTCCGCCTCGACGAGATGGGTCCGGGGGTTGATCTATCGGGGTGCCGCTTCGTCGAGGAGGAGTTGACCCCAGACCGTGTGGTCAGCCGCGTCCGCCGCTTTTTCGCGGGGGGGTTCGCCCCCAAGGATATCGCGAAGGTCCCCATGAAGCCGGACGAGGGCTTCTATGAGCTGGTAAGATCTTTTCTTTTAGTTTAAGTCCTCGCGCCCGCCCCCTCCGTCCTTTCTGCTTGTTCTCTGACCCCCTTGCGTCTCGCAGGGGAATGTGTCCTACAAGCGCTCGCATCCGCCGGTACTGGAGGACCGGGCCACGAGGGAGGCAAACCGCCTCCGCGCGGAGAAGCAAAAGTCCGACAAGGACAAGAAAAAGAAGAAGAAGAAGACCAAGAAGGCTCTAGAGAAAGAGCAGAGGAAGCAGCGTCGGGCCCAACAGAAGCGGTTGGGCCTTGAAGAGGAGCTGTCGCCCTCGGAGGAGGAGGACAAGGAGGAGGATGAGGAGGACGAGGAGGAAGACGAGACGGCGCCTGAGCAGGCGGCCGTTTCCACTGGTGGAGAGGGGGGGTCGACCTCGAAGTCGGCCCCTTCTCTTGAAGTTGGGCCTCGGGCGGAGCGCCCCGTGGCCTCGCAAGAAGTCACGCCGCGGCAGACGCGGTCGTAGACGCCGCAGCCCTCGTCGGGGGGTCGATCGAGCGAGCCCCCGACGCCCGCTGCGTCGAGCGCCCGGGTGCCGGGCGCACCGGCGCAGGTGGAGACCGGCAAGAGGGCGAAGGTGGTGCCGCCGTCGAAGAGTCGATCGAGCGAGCCCCCGAAGCCCGCCGCGTCGAGCGCGCGGGCGTCGGACCCGTCGACGCGGGTGGGGGCCAGCAACAAGTCGACGGCGGCGCCGCCGGCCCTTGCTCGGGAGAAGGTGGCGAGTGCCGCCTCGACCCCCGCCCCCCGGGCAGTGGCGCCCCAGAGCTCGACCAGCCCGACGGGCGCCGAGCTGAAGCGTCGGGCTCCGAGGGGGTAAGTCGAGTTCACAGTTATTGTGCGTTTTTTTTCTTTTTTCGTCGGTGAGGACTTGTGCTTATTACCGCGTACGTGTTCCTTTTTTAGGTCGAAGCGCCGGCTGGGAGCTGCGCTCCCCTCCCCTGCTAAGAAGCTAAAGACGGGGGTCGTGGTGCAAGCAGCCGCCGAGGTTGGTCCGGCAGCCCCGCCCCCTTCGACGGTCGCCCCCGAGGCGGCACAGGCAGCCACGGCCCCGGAGGTGGTGGCGCGGGGGGAGGCACAGGGGGCCTCGGCGTCTACCCGGACGGTGGAGGAGGCGAACCCGCCGGCAGTGGTGGTCGTCGAAGCGACGGTCGCGGTGCCTGCGCGGCCGTCAGAAGAGGTCGCGTCCGGCGCCCCAGGGGGCACGGAGCCCCCGCCGACGGCGGCCGCGGCCCAGGAGGTGGAGGTGGTCGAGCCCCTGGGCCCCGCGAACGAGCGAGAGGCCCCGGCTCACCCGACGCCGGGGCGCTGGCCCGAGGGTCTGGCGGCGCTGGAGGCTCGTCTTCAGCTCGAGCGCATCGAGGGAACGTCCGCGCCGGCACAGGGCGGGATGCTGATGGAGTCCACCCCCGCCCAGGTGGACGAGATGGTGGCCGAGTTGGTGGACCCGGCGGAACTGGCCATCGTCTCGGCTCCTCGGGCGGAGCCGGAGGTGGCCCGGCCTCCCCTCGAGGTTGGGGGGCGCTGTCCCAAGGTAAGTCGCACTTCGATTTGCTTGAGACGCAGTGGATTCGCCCTGCTGGGTATTAACCTTTCGGAGTCCTTCATCGCGCAGGGCCGTCAACGTCCTCGCGAGGTGGCGCCGAGGAGGAAGCCTCGCCCCTTTCCGATTACTGAGGAGGGGGGACCTGCGCGATGGCGTCACCGGGACGATGGAGGAGAGGATCGCTACCCGCAGCGCGGCCTGAGGCCAGGAGGTTCTCTAGGTGGCGGACCCTCGAGACCCCGAGCGGGTCTTCCTCATGCTCGACGACCAATCCGAGCTCCGACGGTGGGAGAACGTCGAGGAGTATCGGGCGTTGTTTGAACGCTCGGTACGTCGCGCTGCGGAGGTCGCCGCCGGGGATATACGCGAGGGAATGGAGGTAAGATCTGTTCCACCTTAGATAGTGCTTTGAGTTGTCTGGTTGCCGTTTGTTGACGATCTCCGTTTCTATCCTTGTCAGTCGCTGCGGGTGAGATCGTACGAGAAGTCCCAGTACATTCTCCGGGTACAGGGGCAGCTCTCGACCCTCCACGCCTCTCTGGAGAAGGCGAGGGATGAGGCCTCTCACGCGAGGGCAGAGGCGGCGACTATCCAGAAGGATGCTGAGTCGAGGGTCGCCCACGCGAAGGCCGGCTACGAGGCTATCCAGAAGGAAGCCCGGGAGGCCTTGTCGTTGGCGCAGGCGAGGCTCGATGATGCCCTTCGGTCGACCATCGCCATTGGGCAGGAGCGGGATGCCGCCGTCGAGGCCCAGCGCAAGGCCGCGGAGGAGGCCGCCCGGCTGAGGGGAGACCTCGACGCCGTCTCCCACGAGCGCGACGCTCTGGCCACCTCGGAGGAGAAGGCTCGGACCCGCGCGACCTCCCTGGGCATGGTGGCGATGAAGCAGAGGGAGGCCCTCGGTGACGCATATAAGGCCGTCGAGGGTCTCGAGGCCCAAGTGAGGGACCAATCCTCCGACCTTGACGTCGTCCGCCACCAGCTCGAGGAGGCCGAGCAGGCCTACTCCGCCTTGGATGTGCAGGCCCAAGGTGAGTGTTTCGGGTGTTTGCGGGGTCTGTCCTGCCTCGACCCTTTTTCTACTTTCGGGTTTTGACCGTTATGTGCTTGTTTCGGCAGAGCTTGCGGAGGAGAATGCCCGCGCCCACAAGGACCTGGACAATCTTCAGGGCCTGCTGAGCATCGAGGCGAACCTCAACGCGACGCTTACGGCCGCCATCAACACCTTCTGCGACGACCTCTCGGTCGAGCCGGAGCCGGAGCTCGAGGGGGACGCTCGGGGGGAATCCTTGCTGCGCCGCTTCTACGCCATGACGCGGGGGGTGACGGAGAATGTCCGAGCCGCCCTCCATGTGGGGGTGAAGCGGGCCCTCGCGGTCGTCAACTCCTTCTATGACGTGGATCTCAACCTCGTTGTCGACAGGTTCGCCACCGACCCGGATCTGATCGAGGAGCAGAACGACGCGAGGTGTCAGGAGCTGATGGATCACGCAAAGGTGCCCGGAGGCCAGCTGGCGAAACTCTTCGAGCCCGACGTGATCCCCTCGGCGGATGAGTAGCCCTCTGGAGATGTCGACGGGTAGTCGCGGGCCTGCGAGCCATATCTGGACAAAAAGGTCCATGTAATAGTTAGGCCACTGTACCGATACAATGCCAACCCCCGAGGGCTTTTTGTATATAATGCATTTTGATCAATGTGCACAGAGTTAATTTCATTTTTTCGAGCTTTCCCTGCTTTTCTTTGCCTGAGTCGACGCCTGTGAACTAAGTGTTCGACGCACGCTCTTATCCTTGGAAGGGGGGTGGCGAGTAGGGATACCGTAGCCCTGGGGCGTAGGTGAGTCCCTGACTCGACGGCACCCTCGACCCTTAGGGAACTCGAGGCGTCTTTACTTAGTTCAGAAGCGTACTCGAGGGAAAGAACGAGAGGGAGAGTCGAGTTTCGAAAAAACGTTCGAGTTTTTCGGAGACCTAGGAGGGGGGTGCCCCCCCTGTTAGCCCCCGAGGGAGGAGCGACTTTGCTGAGGCAAAGTCGAGGCTACCTTAGTGCTGTGGATGGGTTCGTCTCGTTATTTCTACTTCTCGAGCTCTCTCTGCCTTTCTTTGCCTGAGTCGACGCTCGTGAACTTAAGTGTTCGACGCACGCTCTTATCCCTGGAAGGGGGGTGGCGAGTAGGGATACCGTAGCCCTAGGGCGTAGGTGAGTCCCTGACTCGACGACATCCTCGACCCTTAGGGGTTCGAGGCGTCTTTACCTAGTTATGAAGCGTGCTTGAGGCGAAGAACGAGAGGGGGTCGAGTTTCGAGAAAAAGCGTACGGGTTTTTTCGGGGACTTAGGAGGGGGGTGCCCTTCTGCCAGCCCCCGAGGGGAGCTCGACTTTGTCCGGGCAAAGTCGAGGCTACCTTCGGGCTACGAACGAATGTGAAATGTGTTTCGAGAACATTTTATTCATTCGAGAATTTGTACATAAATGCGGAAATATACAGGGCCCTGGGGCCTCAGGGATAGAAGCGACGTAGCTGTTCGATGTTCCACGCGTTGGTGAAGAGCTCGCCCTTCTCGTTTTTCAGTTTGTAAGTGCCGGGCTTCAGCACCTCTGCCACGATGAAGGGTCCCTCCCAAGGTGGTGTCAGCTTGTGACGCCCCTTGTTGCTCTGTCGACGGCGCAGAACGAGGTCGCCGACGTTGAGGTCCCTTTTGCGCACGTTCTTGTCGTGGTAGCGTCGTAGCGTCTGCTGGTACTGGGCCGACTTGAAGAGGGCCATGTCACGAGCTTCCTCGAGCTGGTCGAGGGAGTCCTCTCGGGCTACTGTGTTGGCTTGCTCGCTGTAGGCTTTCAGTCGAGGGGACCCGTACTCGAGGTCGGTGGGGAGGACGGCCTCGGACCCATAGACCAAGAAGAACGGGGAGAACCCCGTAGCTCGACTCGGTGTCGTTCGGAGACTCCATAGCACAGCGGGCAGCTCTTCGACCCATCTCTTTCCATGTCTGTTCAGCCGGTCGAAGATCCTTGGCTTGAGGCCCTACAAAACCATGCCGTTGGCACGCTCGACCTGACCGTTAGTTCGAGGGTGGGCAACTGCAGACCAATTCACCCTGATGTGGTGATCGTCACAGAAGTCCAGGAACTTTTGGCCGGTGAACTGCGTGCCGTTGTCGGTGATGATGACGTTGGGGACCCCGAAGCGGTGGATGATGTCGGTGAAGAATAGCACGGCTTGCCGAGACTGGATGTTGGCGATTGGCCGAGCCTCGATCCACTTCGAGAACTTGTCGACAGCCACGAGAAGGTGAGTGTGCCCACCCTTGGTTCTTTCCAGGGGACCGACCATGTCGAGCCCCCATACTGCGAACGGCCAAGTTATGGGTATCATCTGAAGAGCTTGGGCGGGTAGGTGGGTCTGCCTGGCGTAGAATTGTCATCCCTGGCAGGATCGAACGAGTTTGGTGGCGTCGTTGACAACCGTCGGCCAGTAGAAGCCCTATCGAAAGGCACTTCCTACCAGCTTTCTCGGCGCCGCGTGGTGGCCACAAGCTCCCGAGTGTAGGTCCTTTAGCAGTGCCCTCCCCTCCTCGAGGGTGAGGCAGCGTTGAAGTACACCCGACGGACTTCGTCGATATAGTTCGCGGCCATCCCCGTATAAGACGTAGGTTTTGGCACGTCGAGCTACTCGACGGGCTTCCGTGCGGTCTTCCGGGAGTTCGCCTCGCGTCAGGTACTCGAGGTAAGGAGCGCGCCAATCCGTCGGAGGGGTTGGCGTCGAGGCGGCCCCGTCGATCTCCATGACCCCTCCCCCGCTCGAGGGGGGATCGATCGAGGGGGGTGGGTCGACCCCTTGCTCGAGGGCGGGAGCCCCCGAGCCTAGGTCGACGGATGGCGTGTGTAGATCCCTCGAGAAGATGTCGGGGCGACCGTCCCTCGAGTAGACGCGATTTTGGCCAGTTCGTCGGCAGCTTCGTTGTACCGACGGGCCACGTGGTTGAGCTTGAGGCCGTAGAACTTGTCCTCGAGCTTTCGGACCTCCTTGCAGTAGGCTTCCATCTTGGGATCGTGGCAGCTCGAGTTTTTCATCACTTGGTCGATCACCAACTGAGAGTCCCCTCGCACGTCGAGGCGTCAGACCCCGAGCTCGATGGCGATGCGCAGGCCATTGACGAGGGCCTCGTACTCGGCGACATTGTTGGAGGCGGGGAAGTGGAGGCGGATGACATATCGCATATGGACCCCTGAGGGTGATACGAATAGCAACCTCGCGCCTGCTCCCGTCTTCATCAGTGATCCGTCGAAGTACATGGCCCAGAGCTCGCTCTGAACCTGCGCTGGGGGTAGTTGGGTGTCAGTCCATTCTGCAACGAAATCTGCCAGTACCTGAGACTTGATAGCCTTCCGAGGGGCGTAGGAGAGGGCCTCCCCCATGAGCTCGGCGGACCACTTGGCGATTCTTCCCGATGCCTCCCGGTTCTGGATTATCTCTCCGAGGGGGAACGAAGAAACAACAGTGACCGGATGGCCCAGGAAATAGTGTTTGAGCTTCCGCCGAGTGAGGACGACCGCGTATAACAGCTTCTGGATGTGGGGATACCTTGTCTTGGTCTCGGAAAGGACCTCGCTCACGAAATAGACAGGCCTCTGAACCGGCAGGGCGTGTCCTTTTTCCTCCCTCTCGACTACTATGACCGCGCTGACTACCTGCGTAGTCGCCGCGACATAAAGCAGGAGGGACTCGGCCGGGCTCGGGGGGACCAAGACCGGGGGCGAGGTGAGCAAGGCCTTGAGCCTCGAGAGGGATTCCTCAGCTTCGGCGGTCCACGCGAAATGTTCCGTCTTCTTCAGGAGTCGATAAAGGGGTAGCGCCTTTTCTCCGAGCCTCGAGATGAAGCGACTGAAGGCGGCAAGGCACCCAGTAACCCTTTGCACGCTCTTGAGGTCTTTGATCGGGCCCATCCTCGTGATGGCGGTTACCTTCTCGGGATTGGCCTCAATGCCGCGCTGGGAAACTATGTATCCTAAGAGCATGCCTCGAGGGACCCCGAAGACGCACTTTTCAGGATTTAGTTTTATGCGGTTAGCCCTGAGGCACCCAAACGCAATCTCGAGGTCTCCGACTAGGTTTCCGACGGTTCGGGACTTGACTACGATGTCATCGACGTAGGCCTCGACGGTCGGCCCTATGTGTTTCCCGAAGACGTGGAGCATGCATCGCTGGTAGGTGGCCCCGGCGTTCCGTAAGCCGAAGGGCATGATGAGGTAGCAAAACATGCCGAAAGGAGTGATGAAGGAGGTCGCGAGCTAATCGGACTCCTTCATCTTTATTTGGTGGTAGCCAGAGTACGCATCAAGGAAGCAAAGGGTTTCACATCCCGAAGTGGAATCTACTATTTGGTCGATGCGAGGTAAAGGAAAAGGAACTTTGGGACATGCTTTATTTAAACTGGTGTAGTCTACACACATCCAATCTTTCCCATTCTTTTTCTTTACAAGCACGGGATTAGCTAACCACTCGGGATGATGTACCTCCTTGATGAATCCGGCCTTCAAAAGCCTGTCGACCTCCTCCCCGATGATCCTGCGCTTCTCCTCGTCGAAGCGGCGCAGGCGTTGCTTCACCGGTTTGGACCCGGCTCGGATGTCCAAGGAGTGCTCGGCGACTTCCCTCGGGATGCCCGGCATGTCTGAGGGACTCCATGCAAACACGTCGGCGTTCGCACGGAGAAAGTCGACGAGCACAGCTTCCTATTTGGGCTCGAGAGTGGCACTGATCGTCAGCACCTTCCCATCCTCGAGGCCGGGGTCGAGCGGGACGGTCTTCGTGTCTTCCGCCGGCTTGAAGTTGCCAGCGTGGCGCTTGGGGTCGGGGATGTCTCCAGACAAGTCGTCGAGGGCTGCGAGGATAGCCGAATCCTCACGGGCTTCGGCTTTTTCCACGCACTCGACGTCGCAGTCGTATGCGTGCTCGTAGCAGGTGTCGACGGTGATGACCCCCGAGGGCCCCGACATCTTGAGCTTGAGGTAGGTGTAGTTCGGGACCGCCATGAACTTGGCGTACCCCGGCCTACCGATGATGGCGTGGTAGGTGCCTCGCCACGCGACCACCTCGAAGGTCAGCTCTTCCTTTCGGAAGTTCGAGGGGACGCCGAAGCAGACCGGCAGCTTGACGCGGCCGATCGGGAGTGCCTTCTTCCCCGGGACGATCCCGTGGAATCCCCCCGCGCTGGGCAGGAGCATGGTCCTCGGGATCCCCAGGAGGTCGAGGGTCTCGGCGTAGATGATGTTGAGGCTGCTCCCCCCGTCCATGAGCACCTTGCTGAGGCGGGTGTTGAGAATGATCGGGCCGACGACGAGCGGGTAAGCCCCCGCGTTGGGGACGTGCTCGGGGTGGTCGTCCTGATCGAAGGTGATCGGCATGTGGGACCAGTCGAGGTACCGTGGGGCCTGGGCCCGAACGGAAAAAACTTCCCGATGCTCCCTCTTGCGTTGGCGCGTGGTGAGGCGAGTCGAGGGCCCCCCGTAGATCATATAGTAGTCATGGATCTCGGGGAAGCCTCCTTTTTGGACATGCCCCTGACGTGGACGTCACAGGGCGGGTCTTCCTTGCCGTCGTCTCTCCTGGGGCCAGGAGGGACGAAGTGCCTTCGAAGCATGCGGCAATCCTCGAGGCGGTGGTTGGCCGGCCCCATATGGTAGGGGCAAGGCTCTTTCAGCATCTTGTCGAAGACGCCCCCGTCGAGAGGGGGCCCTCGAGGCTTCCGCTTGTACGCTGCAGTGACAAAGTCGTCGGGTTCATCGTCGTGCTCGATGTTGGGCTCGACGTTGCGCCGGCCCGGTTGGTTTTTCTTCTTCTTCTTCTTCCGGCCGCCGCTGCTGTCGTTGTTCCTCCTGGGCCCCTTGTTTCTCGTAGGCCTATCGTCCGAGCCCCCGGGTTCATCCGCGTTGCCCTCCCCCTTCGCTGGGGGAATCTGGAAGAATGCGCCAACGGCCTCCTCGCCGGCCGCGTAGTTGGCGATGACGTCCATGAGCTCGTTGGCGGTTTTGGGGATGTTTCGCCCCAGCTCCCGCACCAACTCTTTGCAGGTTGTCCCGGCGATGAACGCCGTAATGACCTCATGGTCGGAAATGTGAGTCAGTGCGGTACGCTGCTTCGAGAATCGGCGGGTGAAGGCGCGGAAGGTCTCTCCTGGTTTCTGCTTGCAGCTGCGAAGATCCCAGGAGTTGCCCGGGCGCTCGTAGGTGCCCTTGAAGTTGCCCTCGAAGATCCGAACCAGGTCGGACCAGTCCTGGATCAAGTCCGGGGGTAGCTCCTCGAGCCACCTTCGAGCGGTGTCGGAGAGGAACAATGGGAGTTGCCGGATGATGACGAGGTCATCTTTGGCTCCCCCCAGCTGGCATGCCAGCCTGAAGTCGGCAAGCCAGAGCTCTGGCTTGGTTTCGCCGTTGTATTTGATCAGGCTGGTGGGTGGACGGAAGTGTACGGGCAGGGAGGCCCGCCGGATAGTTCTTCCGAAGACTCGAGGCCCCGGTGGCTCCGGAGACCGACATCGGTCTTCGTCGCTGTCGTAGCGCCCGCCTCGGTGAGCGCTGTAGCCTCGAGCCTCGGCGTCACCGTATCGACGTGATTGTTCACTCGAGGGGGGAGGTCGTCGACGAGGCGTTCCCGAACCGGTCGTGGCTCGACCCGGCCCTGGGGTGCCTTGTTCTGGTGGACAGAGGCCTCCCAATTTTGTCGAGGGGGCGCTGCTTGCCGCTCAGAGGCAGCCCCTCGACGCCTCGAGGCCGAGCTCTCCGCCTGCTCGACGGCCGCAGTCTAGAGTAGCCCCTGGATTTCCTCCCTGATACGTTGTGCCTGGGGGGTCGATGGCGCCGGCATGTCGCGGAGCAGCATCACGGCTGCTACGACATTCTGGCTGGCGCGGTTGAATACTCGGGGTTCGGCGTTCCCCTCCTCGACGATCTGCCGGTGGACCTCCCGGGCCCGCTCGCGAGCTCCTCCACCCTGAGGACGCCCTCGATCCCACTCGAGGGCGTGTTCGAGCTGCTGAAGACGCAGGCGCTCCTCCTCGAGCTTGCTGAGAAGCTCTCGGACCTGCGTGATCTGGACATCGGGGGGTGGATTGGCTCTACGGGGACTTGGGGGAATGGCATCTCGAGGTGGTGTGGCGTTGCCCCTCCCCCTTCTTCGGTGGCCGCGGTGTCGTCGACGTCGTCCTGGAGGGCGGTTTGCTCGTCGAGATGGAAGCACTCCCGGGTAGAGTCGTAACCCTCGTCGGGAGAGTCCGAGTCGAAGCCGGCGTGGTAAAAGTGGGGGAAGAGCCTGCCCCTTTCTTCCTCCTCCAGGCGCCGCCGTAATGTGCCCCACGTACGGGGTAGTTCTGGCTCGCCCGGAGAAGGGGTGGTGACGGGATCGGCCGTCGCCCATGACGGAGTCCATGGAGACTCGTCATATGTATGTACTCGCTGCCCTGCGAAAGCAGAGTAGAGCCCGGCACTGTTGCGGAGCCCGTACGGGAACGAGTCGCGCGGTGGTGACGGGGTCGTGGGTGTCGGAGAAGCCACGGGAGCCTCCGGGGACGATGACGTGGAAGAGTCGAAGTCCCACTCGGGGAGACACCCGCCCTCGGCCCACAAGTGTGAGTCAAGCGGACCCCTAGGGGAGGGGGCCGTGTCGCCAGCCGGGACCGAGGGAACGGCATCCGGCACCCCAGAATTTGCTCGACGACGAGTGCGTCGAAGCCGCTCGCGCCTCCTCCTGATCGCGGACCAGAGTCGCAAGCGGAGGGACCGTCGTCTGATCCTGGGTGGCTTCGGCGCAGCGGAACTGCTGACGTCTAGGCCACGGGCGGAGGGGAAGACTATGAAGTCGCCCTGGTCCGTGGAAACGAACCCTAGACTGCCGAACCAGATGACGGTGTTGAACGGGAACGGTGGGATGGTGGGATCCATCTGAGAGAGTAGTTCGGAGTTGATCGACACGCGAATCCCCCTACCTGGCGCGCCAACTGTTGGTGTTATGACCCGGGGGTCAAGACCACCAACGAGTAAATTTGTATATCGCGTGCTCCCTCTCTCAGACGTGATGCAAGATGGACACAAGATTTATCCTGGTTCGGGCAAAGAAGGCCCTACGTCCAGCGGGGGGAGGATGACTTGTATTATCTCGCACCCAAAGCGTGCTCGTACAAGGGGATACAAGCTGTGTTACACGGAGTCGGCCACCCGAGGGGTCGATCGAGCGGCGCGGTGTGTGTGTGAGGCGTGGTCTAGGGTCCCTGAGAACCAAAGTCGGATCAGAGTCCTAGACGAAGTGGGAGCCGACCGAGAGACTCCAACCTCCTCTTGAAATCGGGAAAAAGAAGTCCCCTCACTCTACCTCGGCGTCCCCCTTTTATAGACCAAGGGAGAGACTGGAGGGTACAGGGTCCTAACAGTAGAAGTATGGGCGGCGCATCCACGACACAGTGTTGGCGAAGAGACTTCGAGCACTGTGGCGGCGTGGTCTTCCCGTCCTTCAGGCGTCCCTGGTCGTGGCATCAGTAGAAGTCGTCGCAGTGCAGTGTCCACAGGCGGGCACGAGTCCCACGGCCGAAGCGGGACGGGGCGGATGGGACGTCTTCCGTACCGGAGTTGTTGAAGAGGAGGGGGTCGAGCCCCCGGTCGAGGGGGGAGGTCGAGCCCCGTATGACTCCGTCACGTTCCCGAAGTCGTCGTCGAGGGTCGCACTGTTCACTTTCCGAGGGGTACTGTAGAAGTCCGTACTCGCGTAGTGGCGGCAGTGGCGGCACAGTTGACGGGAGTCGGGGACTGGACGGAGAGTTGGCGGATTTGACAGTGGACGCAGGCGTCCATGTCGTCAGGTGGGTTTACTTTTACCCATGCCGGAGTGGTTGGGTTAATCGAGCCCTCGTCCGTCGACGGCGCTTGGAAGGTCGAGGCGTCGACGGGTTGAGGAGGTCGAAGTCGAGGTAGAGGTCGGGGGGTCGTTCGTTCGACCCCTCGTCCGTCGTCGAGGTAGAGCCGGGGGGTCGTTCGTCCGACCCCTCGTCCGTCGTCGAGGTAGAGCTGGGGGGTCGTTCGTCCAACCCCTCGTCCGTCGTCGAGGTAGAGCCGGGGTTCGTTCGTTCGACCCCTCGTCTGTGGCTGGTTTCCGCAGTCGGTGTAGCGGGGGCCCTCGATTGATGGGCCGCGTCTTGCCGAACAGTAGGCTGATCCTTGCCTTAAAAATGGTTGCTATGTTTAACGTTAATTTATCGAAGGGTTTAGGGTACCCCTTACCTTCGTACCCGACAGGCCTTTTCCTTCCGTGAGTTTTTCCGTGAGCCATGAGTTTTTCCTAGAGATTTTTCTCGGCGAGGGCCTTTTCCTTCTGTGAGTTTTTCCGTGAGCCGTGAGCTGTGAGTTTTTTTCGTGAGACTGGATGTGGGGTCAGGGGGTGAATGTCAGAGACCTTACACCTCAGGAAAAATTGCATTATAGTAGAGATGTGGATTTCACGAAATGTAAATTTTTAAATTAAATGTAATTTTTTAAATTAAATGTAACTTTAACGTCATTATTTAATTTCACAGTATTGTTATCATATCGTGATCGTGTTTTTACTACAAAACTCTAGCTGAGAGTGCCCAGGGACGACACGATTTGAACGAGCTGGAGCCGCACGTACGGCTTATCGCGATGCGCTGGGGAATTAATTAACCATCGAATCAGGGGCTGGTCGCATGATTAATTATCGGGCCACGTGTCTTCCATCAAGCATAGAGGTCTTTGCAGTCTGCATACAATTTTTTCCCTCTCGAGCATGTGTGGGACGCAGCCCAAGTTGGACCCAATCAAGGCGTCTGACATGTAGGACCTTCTTGTGCGCGGGTATATAGGTTAAACCCTAAATCTCCGGCACCCATCCTTCCCACCCCGCCGCCGCGTCCTGACCCCACGCGATCTAGGTTTCACGATCTGGCGGATCGCTCCGCAATCACCCCACTTCCTTTCCACGCCCTGCCCCACGGCACCTCCCATTCCCAGAACCCTTTCCCCTCCTCAGTCCTCCCCATTCTCGAAGGATGAGCTCAACCGGATCCGAGACCAGTCGAGTCGAGGCGATGGATCAGCAGTCGCTGATCTACGCGTTCGTGGCGCGGGGCACCGTGGTGCTGGCGCAGTACACCGAGGTCACCGAGGTCACCGGCAACTTCACCACCATCGCCGCCCAGTTCCTGCAGAAGCTCCCGGCCAGCAACAACAAGTTCACCTACAACCGCGACGGCCACACTTTCAACTACCTCGTCGAGGACGGGTTCAGTGAGTACCTGCTTCCCCCCTTGCCTTCCCTGCTCGCCCCCGTTCGGCCCTGTGCTGCCTGGATCTGCGCCGCCGCGGGCTCGAATCGGGCCTCGTCTCGCTTAGATGTCGCGCGATCCGCTGCCTGGGGTCTCAGGTTCGGTCGTCTCGAGGTGCTGTTAGGTGGGGTTAGGGTTAGATTCGACAGTTGCTCTGAGTGGTGCGCGCTGTTGCTTCACTTATCAATCGCACATCAATCGGTTGAGATCAGATATGTTTTTGGGAAGGTAGGGAATCGCTGTAAATGGCTATTTTAAGGTGGGTCACCTGCTTGGCTATTTTCTATGTGTAGATTCAGGGGGTTTCTGGATTTGGTGTCATTGGATTGCGATCTCGTGCTTTCCGTGGGGGATAAAAGCTCTATCATATATATGTTGGATGGAACTACACAGGATATATTGCTCCCCTTTCTAGTCATTGGAAGGGGTGGCCACATTGCGCATTGTATTGGTGCTAGTTGATTCCATGGTTTTGTAGCTCAAGTTCGCTTTCATTTGGTACAGTTTCATCAGATATAAGAGGTTGCTTCATATTGTAGTATTATGCGATAATGGATGTTGTGATATCTAAGTTTTTAGTGCCGGCATCCATTTGAATAGATTGTGTTGCTCTAGATGAGTCAGCGTTGAGCCCGTATCTCTTTGCTTTGGTAATGGACGAGATTACAAGGGACATTCAAGGGGACATCCCTTGGTGCATGCTCTTCGCCGATGATGTAGTGTTAGTTGATGAAAGCTTGGCAGGAGTAAATAGGAAACTTGAGCTGTGGCGGCAGACCCTTGAGTCTAAAGGTTTTAGACTAAGTCGGACTAAAACCGAGTATATGAAATGCGACTTTGGCACAACGGCTCAGGATGAGGGAGATGTGAGTTTGGAAGGTCAAATCGTGCCTAAAAAGGACACCTTCCGATATCTGGGATCGATGCTACAAAGGGATGGAGATATTGATGCAGACGTTAGCCATAGAATCAAAGCAGGGTGGATCAAGTGGCGTCAAGCTTCTGGCATTCTATGTGACAAGAGGGTACCTCAAAAGCTAAAAGGCATGCTCTTCGCCGATGAGTAGTGTTAGTTGATAAAGTTGGAGGAGAAAATGGAAACTTGAGCTGTGGCGGCAGACCTTGAGCTAAAGGTTTTAGACTAAATCGGACTAAAAACCGAGTATTGAAATCGACTTTGGGAAACGGCTAGAGGGGAAT
>CM039122.1:60484270-60555512 GCA_022036555.1 Microstegium vimineum
GTGGAGGGCTGGAGGCCGCTCGGTGGCTCGGCTAGTCGGCTTGCTTGCTAGTGGTGGTAGCTAGTGGTGGCTAGCAGTAGCAGTGGGGTGGTCGTCGCGGTAATAATGGGGCATTGGATCGGGCGAGGAGGTGGTGGTGGTGCGCGAAGGGCAGGCATTTACGCAGGCTGGCTGGCTGGCTGGCTCTGCGGCCCGCGCGCGGAAGAGGAGGAGGGGGGGGGGGGGGGGGGGGGGGGGGGGGGGCAGGTGAGCTACACTACTCCGCCATTAATAGTACGTGCTCCGGCGTCCGGCCTTGGCAGCAGGCCAGCAGGTCATCAGCTCTCGGCGCGTGCAGTCGGCAGAGAAGGAGAGAGAGAGAGAGAGAGGAGACGGATAGGCGCGCGCCGAGCCGTCAGCACTCAGCAGCCGCTGCCTGCTGCT
Organism: Microstegium vimineum; assembly: GCA_022036555.1. Lineage (NCBI taxonomy): Eukaryota > Viridiplantae > Streptophyta > Magnoliopsida > Poales > Poaceae > Microstegium > Microstegium vimineum. The sequence goes on from CM039122.1 coordinate 60,484,694, forward strand.
GCTGCTGCGATGGGTGCGGCCGTGCGGGCCGTAGGGATGAGATGACCAAGGCCATAAATGGCTCACAGCGCAGCGCAGCGCTCACCCTTCGGCCCTTCTGGCTGCTGCTGCTACACACATTCGGTTTCCCTCGTCCTCACGCCACCCGAATTCGCATTATCGGAGGCGCCACCGCGTTTGTTGGCTTCGGTCAAAACAAAAGCTGCACAAATGTCAAAGGCCGGCCGGGCATCTGCATACGGAGTAGGAGTATGCCTCTCTACTCTACCACTACATGTCCGTCTCAACCTGCTACTGCTAGCCCGGCCGCTCCGATCAATCGTTAATGCAAATGCACAGTACACGCCTCATCACCTCGTCGCCGTGGAAGGGATATATATATATAAGAATTAATAGTAATTTACGGTTAACGGGACGCCGTTTGTGGAAACGTACAATGCCATCACTTGCACCCAAAAGGGAAACGTCTGCTGGTCGTCAGTCGTGGTCACTGAGCAGGAGAGTAAGCGTGAACATGCATGCATACAGGTCGCGTCCAAATGTACCTAACTTTTCCCCTTGGGGCTGTGTTGGCACCGCATGCTACGGCGCGGCCTACGGTCTCCTCTTCTGATCAATCACTAATATTACTCCATGCATCTAGCTAGATTTATCCTACTAGTAACCCTTTAGTCATTTTTTTTAACCTGTTCTACTACGTAAATCGTAAGTCGTTTTAGTGTTGTTTATATATAGCTTTCCTTATGTACTTACGTATATGTTACTCCCTCCGTCCCAAATTATCTATCGTTTTCGATTTTCGTATCACAAATTTGACTCGATTTATATAAAATACATGTAAAATTTGTATCTCCAAATATTTTTTAAAAAAACTAGATTCAAAAATCTACCATGAATATTAATATTTTTTAATATATATTATCAAAGTTTTTTCTCGAGAAATGAAAGCGTTAGATATTCTATGATGGAGGGAGTATATAAATACTCTCTCCATTCCAAGGTAACGTACAAGCTTGAGCAAATATATGAAAGGTTCTAATATATATAATGTGTATTAGTCGTGACTTATATTTTCATGATAAACTTAATTGGCATAAAAAGTGATACTATTTCTTATAAACTCGATTAAATTTAGAAAAGTTTTGACTCTTGGCCAGAAGCAAGTTATGCGGTTACTCGGGGACAAAGAGATAAGTAAAAACTATGTTCAAGAAAAATGAGATGTCTTGTTTGCTTGGCTTTCCATTCCGGCCACTTATCAATCATGGTATAATGTTTTTATCTCATAGCAAAACAATAAAAAACAATATCAACTGAATTATCAGTTGCAGTCCTATACACAACTTGCAATTTGAAAAGAAGGGAGTCATACATAAAATTGTATATAGATTTAATCTTGATACTAAATTCACATGGATAAAAGTCTTGGCAATATATATCTTTTTATAGGTAGAAGTCCTAGTCAAGGTTAAGAAAAGAAGTCTAACTGGAGGATAAAACAACCTAGATGATCGAGACCTGTACCATTCGTGTGATGGCCAGATGGATCAGGAAGTACTAGCAGCTGCAGGAGGCACTGCTGCCTGCTGGGTAAAACACTGATAGCTAGGCAAAAGTGGATATGGCAAGTGGTACGCCGCAAGCAACGTTGACAAGGCGAGGAAGCGTGAGATCGATGAGACGGATCATGGTTCGCCCTGCATTGCATTGGTAAGGAGCATAGCATGAATGAGGAGAGGATCGCGATCGGCTAGAGTCAAGATGCAGCTACCTACCTGCCCTACCTTGACGCGCGTACTAGTAGCCTGCTGCCTGCAATTGGCTACCTACTATACTGTACCAATCTAGGCTATATATACACTACTCCCTCCATTCTAAAAAAAACGTAATTTTAGCTATGAATCTGGACACACCTTTATTCAGGTTCGTAGTTAGAATTGTGTTTTTTTTAGACGGAGGAAGTAGTTAGTAGTTTAGTACTACAGTATAGAGATAGAGACACGCTAGCTGTCCACGCCGTTCCAAAACATTGTATATACAGAGTATACGTGTGCAGATGGATCATACTGCGATCGATCGAGCCCATACCGAGCTAGCAGCGGCATGACATGCAGTCACCAGATCGATATGAATATGATCCTGTCGACGACTGTCGTCACGCTCAATCAAGCAAACGTTAGCCTGGCCGCACGCGCTCATGAAGGAGATCGAACGAATTTCTTGGAACATACATACATACAGAGTATGAATTACAGAATTAGGACACCTCACATGCACGATACAGTGTACATTGCTGATGGCGTACGTAGTTGTGTGTTTTTTTTTTCTCGAATACGCAAAAGGTTTGCGCATCATTGTAATTAAGAAGAAGAGTTGAATCATACAAAAGACACGCTTCTGACGAGCGCCCTCGGAGGTCTTACAGCCATGGGCTGGACCGTCCTAGCAACAAATCCAAACTTCGATATTACATAAAAAGTCTACAACCAAGCTAAGAGCAATGCTCCAACCTATGAAGTCAGACGCCTCCGCTGCTGACCGTGTGATCCTTCTCCGGCGTCTGAGAACAGTACGTTGGGTTTTCTACCAGCCCTGTTGTTGGTCGCTGGGAATAACTCATCCAGAGCTTCAATTTGGCTCGACGTCAAGTTCTCTTTGAGAATGTCGTCGTAAGTTCCCCTGGACGCGGAGGAAGCTGGTGCCACCGGAGGCGCAATGCCCATCCTCTTCTTCAGTAATACCTCACCCCGTCTGGAGGTCGGTATGGGCGACAACGGCTGAGCGGCAATCCGCTTACTCCTAATTGGCAGAGAGCACTTTGTTACCGCCTTCTGCTTTGGAGGACTGGCGATCAAAGACGATCTTATCTTGCACTGCACCTCCTCAGTGAACCTTGCGAGATGTCGTGCAGCCTCACGTGGCGTGGGCGTCACGTCGCCGGTGGTGCACGTGCCCCCGTGATCTCTTCAACATCGAGTTGTCCAACTCGAGGCGGCGTGAGTTGTGACAGCTCCTACACCAGCGATGGCGAGGGGGAGAGAGCAACCATTGTTGGAGAACAGATATCCATCAACGATGCTTCCATCTCCTGAGAGGCGACCTCCAGAGTAGGTTGGCACTCGGGTGCGGGTTCTCTCGCTGATCGGCTCACAGCAAGCGAGGCAGCAAGCTCCTCCAGCATCGGGTCGATCGAGACGACCCAGGCGGGAGGCCCCACACTCGTGCACACCGCCGACGCCTGCGGATCAAGCTCAGAGATGAGAAGGGCAGCAGGGGAAGTAGTGGTGTGGCCGACTGACGCACCCGTGCATATCTCCTTTGGCTTCGCCCGACGTCGCCGGCAACAGCGGCGGCGTCTGCCACCGACGCCCCCCACAGCCTCCTGTGCGGCACCCACCGAGCTCAATGAATCACCATGTGGCATGTGCTGGGAGACCGCCGGGGGTGCTACACGAGCAGGGTGTCGTGGCATGGCACCCTTCACCGTCGACGTCGAAGCAAGCATGGGCCCGCTTACAGTCTTTGGCGAGGTGCCCGAAGCCACGGCAGCGTAGACAACGTCGTGGTAGCCGGCAGGTCGCTACTCTATGCGGAGTAGGAGTGTAGTATATGCAAATGCAACGACGACAGCTCCCCATGTGCATCGGCTTCGAATATTCCGATCCTTCTTTCACCCGCCCCGGCCAGGGAACAGTCGATGTATTTCACCGTACTACCTACTAACGTACCCACGCAATGCATGCGTGCATCAACACAAGAGATGTTTACTGTTTTATTTACAGTATTCTCGCTACAAACTGACTGTGCAACAACCGATGCTTGTACTCTGTACAGAGTACAGACAAGTAAAAGGCGATCGATTTCTCACGTCGCCGTCGCGGCCGCGGCTTGCTCTGTCCTCGATTTCCAACGGGGACAATTTGACCCGATTAAAAAAAAACAGGCCATCAGGGCCCAATAATTTCTTCCCTGTACTTACGTGTACTCTAAGCCCGGCCCGGATCATTTGTCACTTGTCAGTTCTCTCTCTCCACGTCGGCGGCAGTCAGCAGAGCGGCATCGCCCTGTGGTGGTGGTGTCCCCTCGCGAGGGGCAGACGAGAATGATGCTGCTGACACCCGTCGCGTCTCTTCACTCTTCAGCCGATCGATTTACCTGTGGGGCTCGTGACGAAGCTATAGATAGATTAGTACTAAATTCAGGGACTAGAATAGGATGGTGTGTCATTATGCTCTGTCATTAACGGACTAACAGTTTCCTGCGTGAAAGTACTCGCTCACTCACCTGCTGTCTGAGCCGACCTGTCGGGGCGCCATTCCTGCCGCTGCTGCTAGATCATCAGGACTAATAATGGCGCTGCCTAGGCTAGACTAGTCTACACGGCCCGTCGGGCAAGATGCCATGCACTGTACAGCCCGTTTATCTCATTGAACTTGGACCATATTATTCTCGCAACAAGGCAAACGCTAGGGTACAAGGGTAACTAGACATGTACTTCTACTATCACCGGTGGGAGTACAATCATCACCTCTTCTAAGCACTCTTATCTCCCTCTCTCCAGTCTCCAGTGGGAGTAATAACCACATTCCACAGTATGCACCTCCCCTAGGTCGTAGATCCTGCTGGATTTTTGTTCCCCCTTGGACCAAGGTTGGGTCTCTAGCTCAAATACTCTCCCCTCACAGCAGTCAACACAGGCTCTCTGCAAACAAAAAAAACTCTCACATATACAGTACTGTGTGCCCCGGCCAGCAGCCAGGGTCGAACCAACAGATCGAGACACCTCTATGCGTTGTTTTGTTATCCGGACAATGCTCATGGCGCCACTGCTGCGAGCGTGCCTGTCTCAGTCGATGATCTCACACTGTTTGTGTAAGACCATCGACCTGAGATCTACCTACACAAAATGCATGTCGTCGTCTTCCCCATGCTCATATGCATGCATTCTGGCCTTACATTACCCGACGAAAGACACGGGAAAAAGGCCCCTAGGATACCTGCGATGTCGGGCACATATATACTAGCTACTCAAACTCAACCCAGCAGGTGTCCCAAGCTACAGAACATAAAAAAATATATATAACTACAGCTACGACGTTATTAATAAATACAGTACCATACCATAGCAGCGGTAATACACTTGTTGACACGAGACAAACAAGCAGCCAGGCTACCACAGCAACAGTGTAAAAAGGCTTTGCATGACAGTGTGCTACGGCGGCAGTAGCTATAGGCCTGCCTGCCTGCTACTCCGTAGCTGCTTGGAGCGGTTGCACTTGCAGGCCAGGGCAGCACTCCAATGCAGTCGTTGCATGGATCGAATTGATGGTTTGTGATCGAGGCCGGCCGACCTGTGACGAGGATCAGAGTACTACCACTAGCAACTACTGTACCTAGCTGGGCCCTGCAGTGCAGTGTGCAGATGAATGCAGATGTCCTGCGAGGGGCCTTCCAGCGCGCGGCGGCATGTTTAGTTCCGAAAACTTTAGGAATTTTGGTACGGTAGCACTTTTGACTTTATTTGGTAATTATTATTCAACCATGTCTTTAAAAGATTCGTTTCGGGATTTACAGATAAACTATATAATTAGTTATATTTTTTACTTATCTTTAATACTCTATGCATACGTTTAAAGATTCGATGTGATAGGAACCTTGAAAACTTTTGGAATTTTGGGGCCAACTAAACAAGGCTAGGTGGACGACTGGTGGAGTATGGCGCACGAATTCAATGCCGTTTTATTTCTCGTGACGTTTCAGTGTATCGCTGCTAGCTAGCTAGCTATGGGCTATATGGCTGCATGCATGTACTCGGATCGATTTCTTCATGGTTTCGGGCCCACCTGTCAACGGCCTGGTCGTTGTCACCGCGCGCCGCAACACGGGGGAACCCAGTTGCATTGGTCTGCTCGCGTTATCGCATCGTCGATGCAGGCCGGAGGCCCGGTGCACCAATAATTCCATCGTAAAAGAAGAAGAATAGTACGTATATACTGTCCGTCTACAAAGGTTGCATCATTTTCATCATTCAGTGTTCAGACTTGAGATCGAGGTATGAAAGCCAAGGATCGGAGTACTATAACAGGCCGGGAACCAACACCAACAGTCCGAAAGCACCAATATATAATGGGTGATTGGAATAAGGGCAAATTTGCTTTAGGACGGACATTGCTCAATAGTCGTATTTGATGATGGACACACTGCTCAATATATATTGTCTTTGTTGCAAGAAACTTTTCAATACCATTGAACACTTGAACATCATCCTGCAGCTAGCAAATTTGCCATTGGAAGATTATTATCGTGTCAATGATCATCGTATCAGAATGTAGCAATGCACTGAAAGCCGCGCGCGCGCGTGTGGAACAGGACGATGCAGCAGATCGATGGCAGCTTTGCTTGCTGACGCTGATTTCCAGTTGCTCCGGCCCGTCGGTCCGGCCGGCCACCAGTTCCAGTTCCTCCACGTAAGGAAAACGTGCCGTGGCCACTGGCCCGGCAACGCGTGGGACAGGACACGGCCAGTGGACACTGCACTACTGCATGCAAGGCCGCTCGGCGTTACTACTACGTACGGTTTTGAATGCCTGAAGGAAAGAAAGGTGCTTGCACATGCATCATCCAGAGGCTCAGCATTGCAGGGTGCTGCGGCTTGTGGCATGTGGCGTGTGTGCCGGCCCACCACACATGCATGCATGCATGCGCATTTAATCTCCTGGCATGGCCGTCGCAGGCAATCCACATGCGGCGTCCGTGCACGGCCGTCTCCTCTCCGATGTCCGAACGAGATCCGGGGCTCATCGATCTCCGCCGAGGCAGAGGCGGCAGCGTTGCCGAGTTGGATGGGCGCGCGCTACACACTAGAGCCCAGCGCTTCGGCCTTCGGACGCGTGGTCCATCCAGTTCCAGTAGCGGTCGTCGGCGCCACGGGTGATGGATGGGTCGATGGAGAGCGAGAAATCCAGGCGAGAACACGCGTAGCACCCCGCGTCCGATTAAGGAGAAAGGAGAGGGAGGGCGTGGCGGTGCCGCATGCATGCGTGATTGGTTGGCTGGATTGGCCTGCTGGGCCGACGAGGACAGGCGCACCGCGCGCTGGGCAGGTGGTGGTGGTGCTGTGCTGCCTGGCTGAGTGGTGGCTATGCATCTGGTCCGCCGGTCGATCGATGGATGGAGATGACCAGACGACGACGCCAGTGCTGCATGCTGCGAGCCTGCGACCGACCGATCGTTCACAACTGTTCTACCGGCAGTGCCGACAGCTGCCGAGTCTCACGTACGGTACGGTACACAAGAGCCCGCAGCGGCAGGTGAGGTGTGATGCATACTGTACGGAGTAGCTTGTGTTTCATATGAGTAGCCATCATTCTTTTTTTACGCACGTACTTATACGCAGGATCTTTCAGTACGAACGTGTACGTACGTACAGACCAGCTGGGCATGGCTGTATAGTAGTACGTGCCCGGCCTCTCGCACAGTGCCATACACTGTATGGATCGGAGGACATGTTGTTTGGTCGTAGCATATATAATGCACGTCTGACATGGCAGGAGGGGTGTGCATGATGCATACGTACAGTAGTTCATATGCAGCCAGCCAACAACTTGGCGACACGAGCAATGATGAGCCCCTGGTGGCCACTGGCGAAGCTAGCTGCATGCACTGCTGTTCTGTTCACGTCGGTCCCAGTTCGCCAAGAACTCATCCCCAATCCCCCGGCCCATTGCAACAAGTTTGCTGCATGCAACTGCCGCTCTCCACCCCGTGATGCACGTTCGTTCGTTTGTCAGTGTGTGTAGGAGTAGTAGTGTTATTATGAACCTCGATTTAATTTGCCAAATCACAGAGATAGATACAGGAGTGCTTGCCTACTTGGTACAAATTGGGGAGAATTAATTAGAGAGAATCTAGACTGGGAATTGAAGGAGAAGGAAGGACAGCAAGGGAACGGTCCAGCAAGACAGAGAGGCCGCCGGCGGTCTCGAGGAGGATCGGAAGACGACTCTACATTGCCTTCCCGTGGTCTTCCCCGGCCTTCTTCCTTGCCTTTGTTCTGGTTGGCCCCTTTCAGACTTGCTTGGGCCAATAAGATCAGTCTCTTGAGCCATATATGCATTCGCAAACTAAAGCCTAGTACGTACATGCATGACAATATATGCAAGTAGCTACAGCACGTACGTGTAGAGGTGTGACGTAGTACGTACGTAGTATGCTAGTAGCAAGCAGCAGTGCGTGCGCACGCACATTGTTAGCAAGTGCTGCTGCTTGCGTTGTTGGTCCCGATCGATCTGTCAACAGCGGGCCTGCCTGCATGCAGATCGATCAATGCAAGTTGAACTAGCTCTGCCCTGCTGCCACCATCGCCGGGTAGCTAGTCGGCGTGGTGCTGGTTCCTGCCACGAGTGACCAACACGACGGCACGCCGCCCGTGTTGCGTCGTCCGCGTCGGACTCCACTCCACCTGTGTCTGCATGCACGCGCCGCCTGAACGTTCGTTCGTTCGTCCCACCATCCCGTGTTACCTAGTACGTGTTCGTTCGCCTGATCGAACCAGCTGCATGTCCTGCTGCTTGCTTGCTTCGTTCGTCGGTTCGTCCGTGATCCGAGATCTCGCTGCAGCCCTTGCCGTCCTCCTTCCTTTCCTTTTTTTGTGTAACAAGGGCCGCGGGAGAGTTCGTTTCGTTCGGTCGGTCCACCGAGCCGATGATGGATTGGAGGGAGCGGCGCGGGCCGGCAGGGCCAGATCACCCGCGTGGTCGGTTTTAGGCTTCGTGGACGGAAGGGGCAGAACACCCACGAGCAGAACAAGGCGGCTTCTGGTCCGGACTGGAGTTCGGCCCAGTTATTGGTATGCGGGAGCCGCAGGATCGTTCGGATTTCGATATTTAAAAAAGTCCAATTTATCTCTCTCAACTCTCAACATCTACTATCGCGGCCCTTCCACAAGATGAACATCAAACGACGGCACATCGAGCTGGACACTATTTGTCCTGTGTGCCGGCATCTGGATGAGGATGGTGGCCATTGTTTCCTGAAATGCAAGCAAGTCCGAGGCTGTTGGAGAGAATTAGAGTTGGAAGATATCCGTCGCACTCCTTGGTCGAAGGATTTTGTCCGGGCTGTGTTGGGTCTGAACAAGGACACCTGGTTGCGCGTCTGTATCCTTCTATATAAATGGTGGACGGAAATAATAGAGCAAATGCTGGTGAGCAAACCCCCTCATATCTGGATGTGGTATGTGTTGTGAACTTGATGTTTATTGATCTGAAGGAAGTGGTGTCAAAACCGGCCAAACCGAATGCCCCCAAGCAGGTTTGGAAACCTCCTGTCCATGGTCTTCTCAAGATCAACCTTGACGGAGGCTTCAAGACTACGGACGGATCAGGTACTTCTGGCTTCATCATCCGTAATTATTTTGGAGAACCAGTGCTTGCGGGTACAGCAAAATTCAGCCTTGTACCTGCTGAGACAATGGCTTGCTTATTTGCGCTGGAGTCAGCAAAACGAGATGGTATCTCCAAGATCGAATTGGAAACAAATTGCAGCCAGTTGAGGGAGTCCATTAATCCCTCCTATTTGATGGACTTGGCCCCTTGTGCCTGGCTAGGAATAGAATGTGTTTGGTTGCTTGGTTTGCCTTAGATAGAGTCACCTCTTCTTTGCACTAGTAACTTCACCGCCTTTCATGAGGCGAGGAGAGCAGAGGAGCAAGCCATGGCTGACCGTGACAATCTTGCACAAGCAGAGAGGGCGAGCCATGGCACGTCGTCATCCAAGCTCAACCAATCCAACCCGTTGATGGATCAAGAGGTTCCTGTTGGTGTGTTGTTGATCCTCGTCGTCGTGTGGCTCCTTGGACGCTGCCCACCAGCCCGAGGAGGTACAGAGCCGGCTCCTCGACATAATAAGTCGCTGATGAAGCAGAGGAGCCTGACAAGCGCGCGCACGGCCACGGCGAGCTCCAACTCTGGCGCGTCACGGTCACCGGCGCGTCCTCCCGTCAAGGCACTGCCCCTGTGCCCGGATGCTTTGGCGGGGAGAAGGATGAGCACGGGCGACATCGGTGTCCACGGTGACGACCGCTCTGCCATCTCGGGCTCCGTCTTCTCGGCCTCGGCTCCCACCTCGGAGGGATGGCCTCCGCGACGACCTGGACGCCCCCCCTGCGGCGGCCTCGCCGGCGAACGAGGACGGGTGGAGGAGCGGGTCGTCGTGGCGGTGCGCCGCCGACGGACGAGGACAGGTGGAGGAGCGGGTCGTCGGGGCGGTGCGCCGCCGGCGAACGAGGACGGGTGGAGCTGCGGGCTGTCTGGGCGGTGGCCGAGTACGGCGCAGAGCAACAACGGAGGAGGTGGGGGAGGTGACGAGAAACATCTTTTTTTTTAGATTACACAGTACAAAGCAGACACTCAACACGCACGCACACTCGCCCCTACGAACACACGCACGCAAACCCTACCCCTATGAGCACCTTCGAAGGATTGCACCGGCAAATCTTGAAGTTCACGAAGTCACCACATTCGAAGGACTGCACCGGCAAATCTTGAAGTTCACAAAGTCACCACAGGCGCCTCGCTGTCGACGGGAACATCGTCTACCACTTAATGCATAGCGTCGGAAAATCCTGGAATAAATCCAGAATAAAGTGTCGCACCCAGGATTTAAACCCTGGGTGGGAGCCCCCCAACCAATGGTCTTTGCCATTGCGTCGTGAACCCCTTGGCGCAAGACTGCATAGGGGGAAACGGCCGATTCGGCCGTTCCAACCCATGCAGGCTAAGACTGTACGGCTGCACTACCTTATGCAGCTTAAAGACCTTCTCCAGGCAACCAAACAAGTCTAGATTGGCCCCCAGGAAGCCATGGCCAGGGTTGTGCACCCAACCAAACACACCCTACGGTGCCGAGGATGGCTAGAACTGCGGCGGCACCATGGCCATGACTGAAAACGAATGGGAGGGGATCAGATTGGTGGGGGTGTGGGGAGCTTGTGGGATTCGAGTAAAGTTGGTGGTCTATCTATGCTACGGCACAGAGGGTTTGTTGTTAGGGGGTGTTTGGTTCCCACCCCTTAAAGTTTAGCCACTAAAGTTTAGTGGATGTGACTTTACTGCTAGCGTTAAAAGTGACAAAAGGTGGGGGTGTTTGAAACTTTAGGGACTAAAAGTAGCTAAACTTGAGTGGCTACAGTTTAGGGGGTGTGAACAAACACCCCCTTAGTTAGGGCTTTAGGCTGCAAAGCAAGCGAAGCTTTGCCTCTCCTCTCGATCCGTTGGCTGCCATTTTGAATTGCAAACCAAATTAAAGAAAGAGGAGAGAGTATTTGCTTTTTTTTATTGAAGTATTTGCATTTGCTTTGTGGCTTTGTTGTCACGCCGTCGATGCGCGAGAGCTGTCCCGCCCTGTGGAGTCGAGGGTCGAGCCAGTCAGCTTGCAGGGCCCAAGCATGGGGTTAAGGAAATTAAGGGAGCATGGTAGTTGTAGCTGGCTTTGGAAACCGGCATGGTCTATTCCGATACCATGGTGCGTGCGTTCTCGGTCTCAGTTGACATTAAGATAAGGTATACCCGTGCACCGCCCAGCACCAGGTCCAGCGTACAGGAGCAGTGACCAAAACAAAACACATGTACACGTACAAATTTCACGAATCCAATACTAAGTTACTCCCACAGCAATCCAAGCAATGCAAAAACTGAGCACAATCAGTTCTTCATTGCCATGCCTCCAAAATAATATTGTAGTGTTTATAACACAAACAGCAGTTACAGAAACCAGAAAACGGTTCAAGATTGCGCTTGCACTAGTTAGGAGAACGATGTCCATTTATCTACAGTATATTCATTCTTAGTAGATTGAGATATAGGTAACTCCGACACCAAAGCAACTATAGAGAACTCTAAACTACCAACACCATGGGTCACGAGACTCCTCGCTAGACCTCCCATTCCGAGCTGATACTATCTTCATCTACAGATCCCAAATCATATTGCTTCCTAAACCTGCAGGCCAAAAGCAAGATACATACCATTAAAGATCGCAAGTGTCTAAGTACATCTATTACATCAAAACAAAACAACTTCACCTCACCTGCAAAGAACCTGACCACTCCCCCCAACTAACTCCTCTTCTTCATCGAACCTTCAAGTGACAGAAGAGCTTCAAACACAAAACCAAAATATCAGTATGCAGCAAAAACTGTTTATATACATGCATGCATGCCATGCACAAACTTCTGTTGGTCTGCAGCAAACTGTTCATGATTAATGAAGATCAACTAGCAATATCTCGCACTGAATATCTCAATTGGGATATGCATGTGGAGGGGTCACTTTAATGATATATATTACCGAATTATGAAGACTACAAAGTGAAATTATAACAGTCAACACTATGTTGGAAAATTAAATTGGGCATCCTAGAAATGCACCTTAACCACCAGCAACACTGTAGATGTATCTAAGGATTACGCTGTTCTATCAATCAATGCAGAAAGACATGTCCAAGTAGTACCAAAGTTTAGTATATATAATTGGTTAATTATAAGCTTGTGATTTCCATTTTCAAAATATGCAAAGCCTAGTACAACAAAAACAGTCTTATTAGTACCTGCTTCCACAAATCTACTTCCTAAGGAAACAAATAGAAAGAAATATTTCTAATTCTAGTAACAGTGACATGTTACATGTCATAGCAGTTTGATAAATTCCTTTCCATCATACCAATCCAATGGAATCATGGATATCAGATAATCAAATAACCATGTAGTAACAGTTTATTCGTACAAGGTCATGAGCAATTGCAGATTTCCAAGAGAGATTCCTCTGAAGATCAGAAGGCGATAAAATTCAGAGCCAGATTAAAGAATACCCATACAAGTCAGGATATCACAATAGAAGCAGACCACGTTTTTCTCTAAAAAAACAATAGAATCGGACGAAGACCGACTCAAAAGTCACAGCAACTTCGCAATATAACGTAGCACAAATATACGAAACAAACTATCCTGTAACATGAACAGACAACCAAAACATCCAATCCCTTTTGGTATACAATCACGCAAGAACAGACCTCTACATACAATGGAATTTTCAAGCATGTGTACCAAGGTTTGGTTGCTAAAGCTATGGTAACCAGTACAGCTATAGGTTCTTACCATTTCCAGATGATGCCCCTTTGTTTCCAATCACTTCCTTAGCTGATGACTCTTCAGCTCCTCCACCATTTTGTGCCTGCAGTAATGAAGTAATTAACACAGCAAGCATAGACTATAAGAAGCGGAGTGCCAAACAAAGGTGCAGCGTAAGCTCACATTGTTAGAGTGATCAAAAACAGAAGAAGCATGTGATTGAGATACCGTATCGTGCACTCCGTGGCCTACAAACAAAAATTGCAAGTAAATACACGACATATCAAGAATAGCAAATATTTACACCATCGATGAAAGCAATAAGAAGACATGAACAAGAGTAACCACCATTCAGCGAAAATACAGGTAAATGATCAACCTAGAGAAAGTATAACTTCAAAAGAGAAAATCAACACCAAACACAACCTACCACTGTTACTTGTGACAGAATCATCGTCACTATTATCCTCCCATTCCTCATCTTCTTGGGCCTCCTCATAGTCCAACACATCATCACCAGAATCATTGCTGCTACCATCATAACCCTTGTATGTCAAGTCGACTGACACTGTAGTGTCACAGCCGATAAGAGATGGTTTACGAGGTAGGTCGGTCAATACAGTGGCCTGTGCGCGGATAGTTTCTGATGCTTGTGCGTCAAGGAGAACCCCTTTAATGTTTTCCATCAAGGCCTTGGACACCTCCCGACAGCACTGCAGGACGACGTCGGCCATGTGGGTGTGGCCAAGCACGTACAGAACATGCTGCCAGAGCTTATCAAGTGTAATTCCCTCTTGTAATGAACCATCCTCATTCATCAGAGAGTCATCGTCATCAACAATATCACCCAGAAAGCCAACTATGAAATCAACAATATCTTCATCTGACATCTGCTCAACCTCCTCATGGAAGTGCTGTCGGCTGATGAAGGCAGCCTCAGCTGTCAAGGAGGATCCATTGAACCCAGTGATCACAAAAGCTTCAAGGGCTGAGCCTTTGATTTCTCGCAATCTTTCCACTCTATATGCTGACCTCCTACCAATTTTTTGGATTTCACTGTAACTTGCATCAAGTGAATGGGCTTTCTGAATCTGGGATGGCAGATCCTGGACCTGTTGTGCAACAAGGTCTGCAATAGCGACGAACCTAGCCATCAGTTCCTCCAGCATATTTGTAGTCTTCTTCTTCTCTCTAAGAAGTGAAGGGTTCTGAACCCGCACCTGAGGCTCATGCCCCAAGTTGGAATCTTCCTTTTTCTCCAAAAGCTGAAGCTGCAACTCGACGGCCGCCGCACAGGACGGCGCCATGAAGTTTGCGCAATGAATCTCAATCGGCTTCTCGATTGCCTTGCCCTTCCCTGTATCAGCTTTCACTGTCTCGGACACAGACAGTGCCTCATGCACGGTAGAAACCAAATACTTGCTGTCATCACCAGGAGGTGGCACGCCGAGCAGAATGAGGCTCTGTGGGATCTGGTAGTGCTCACACAAATCTTCTAGCATCTTGGCCATACCGGGTACCTGTTCCAGTGAAAATCATTTAACAAATGATGCAATCCTTGCTATGCAATACTCAGATTTTAATCAACAAGGTCACTGCCAGTTTGGTGGATCAAGCAGAGATCAGAATTCTACAACATATCAAGTCAAATGCACAAGGTGAAAGGCCTATGCTAACTTCTATAGACATTTTTTCCTAAACACTGAAGTTCATGTTTGCTTTCTTGGATCTACACATGCAGAAATATGCTATTGTAGACATAGAAAAGAATGTGTTACCTGAGAGCGCAGATTTTCAGTTTTATCAACAAGCAGCTCAATTTTCTCACCGCGGTCAAGAACCTGAACATCGATAGTAATATGAAATTAGGAATAATGTTTATTGAGGTGTAATGTCTTTTTCATTATAATGCAGAAATGTGTATTTTCAGAAGATTACATATAGTACCTTCTCAATGTTTTCCATCATAACTCCTTTGACTTCTGAGACTTGGACCTTCACCTTGGCAAGCTTGCTAATCTCCTTAGCGTGGTCCACACAGTACTGCATGTGCTCTTTAAGCTTTGATCTTCATTAAAGCAAATATATATTAGTCAAGAAAATCGAGGGATCTAAATGATTGATTAAATATTATAATAAAAAGAACAAAAGGGACATACCCAAACTCCCTGTTCAAGCTATTTTCTGCAGCGGTAATAGCTTCTTTCCCACCTCCATATTTTTTGGTGAAGTCTTTCTTAACTCTGTCCAGGAAAGCTGTGGAGATTTGTTGCCCAACTGATTCAACAGCAACTACACAATACTCTGAAGAAAAGCAAACAATATTTATCATCAAGAAGTTCTAGCGCATTGGCTGATTGATAAAAATAAGCATCAATACATCAACATCAACATCAACAAAGTCTGTAGTCCCAAGCAAGTTGGGGTAGGCTAGAGTTGAAACCCAACAAGATACCCAAGTCATGGTTCCAGCACTTCAATAGCTGTTTTCCAGGCAATCCTATCTAAACATAGATCTCTAGATATATCCCAAGCTTTTAAATCCCTATTCACCGCCCCCGCTCATGTCAACTTCGGCCTTCCTCTGCCTCTCCTTATATTATTAGCTTGGCTTGGGACTCCACAACGCACTGGTGCATCTGGCGGTCTCCTCTGGACATGGCCAAACCATCTCAACTGATGTTGGACAAGCTTTTCTTCAATTGGTGCCACCCCTAGGCGATCACGTATATCATCATTCCGAACTCGGTCCATTCTTGTGTGACCACAGATCCAACGCAACATGCGCATTTCTGCAACACTCGTTTGTTGAACATGTCGAGCCTTTGTGGGCCAACATTCGGCTCCATACAACATTGCAGGTCTAATTGTTGTCCTATAGAACTTGCCTTTTAGCTTTTGAGGTACCCTCTTGTCACATAGAATGCCAGAAGCTTGACGCCACTTGATCCACCCTGCTTTGATTCTATGGCTAACGTCTGCATCAATATCTCCATCCCTTTGTAGCATCGATCCCAGATATCGGAAGGTGTCCTTTTTAGGCACGATTTGACCTTCCAAACTCACATCTCCCTCATCCTGAGCCGTTGTGCCAAAGTCGCATTTCATATACTCGGTTTTAGTCCGACTTAGTCTAAAACCTTTAGACTCAAGGGTCTGCCGCCACAGCTCAAGTTTCCTATTTACTCCTGCCAAGCTTTCATCAACTAACACTACATCATCGGCGAAGAGCATGCACCAAGGGATGTCCCCTTGAATGTCCCTTGTAATCTCGTCCATTACCAAAGCAAAGAGATACGGGCTCAACGCTGACTCATCTAGAGCAACACAATCTATTCAAATGGATGCCGGCACTAAAAACTTAGATATCACAACATCCATTATCGCATAATACTACAATATGAAGCAACCTCTTATATCTGATGAAACTGTACCAAATGAAAGCGAACTTGAGCTACAAAACCATGGAATCAACTAGCACCAATACAATGCGCAATGTGGCCACCCCTTCCAATGACTAGAAAGGGGAGCAATATATCCTGTGTAGTTCCATCCAACATATATATGATAGAGCTTTTATCCCCCACGGAAAGCACGAGATCGCAATCCAATGACACCAAATCCAGAAACCCCCTGAATCTACACATAGAAAATAGCCAAGCAGGTGACCCACCTTAAAATAGCCATTTACAGCGATTCCCTACCTTCCCAAAAACATATCTGATCTCAACCGATTGATGTGCGATTGATAAGTGAAGCAACAGCGCGCACCACTCAGAGCAACTGTCGAATCTAACCCTAACCCCACCTAACAGCACCTCGAGACGACCGAACCTGAGACCCCAGGCAGCGGATCGCGCGACATCTAAGCGAGACGAGGCCCGATTCGAGCCCGCGGCGGCGCAGATCCAGGCAGCACAGGGCCGAACGGGGGCGAGCAGGGAAGGCAAGGGGGGAAGCAGGTACTCACTGAACCCGTCCTCGACGAGGTAGTTGAAAGTGTGGCCGTCGCGGTTGTAGGTGAACTTGTTGTTGC
Source organism: Microstegium vimineum (assembly GCA_022036555.1). NCBI lineage: Eukaryota > Viridiplantae > Streptophyta > Magnoliopsida > Poales > Poaceae > Microstegium > Microstegium vimineum. Next base: position 60,501,856 of record CM039122.1, read on the forward strand.
TGGCCGGGAGCTTCTGCAGGAACTGGGCGGCGATGGTGGTGAAGTTGCCGGTGACCTCGGTGACCTCGGTGTACTGCGCCAGCACCACGGTGCCCCGCGCCACGAACGCGTAGATCAGCGACTGCTGATCCATCGCCTCGACTCGACTGGTCTCGGATCCGGTTGAGCTCATCCTTCGAGAATGGGGAGGACTGAGGAGGGGAAAGGGTTCTGGGAATGGGAGGTGCCGTGGGGCAGGGCGTGGAAAGGAAGTGGGGTGATTGCGGAGCGATCCGCCAGATCGTGAAACCTAGATCGCGTGGGGTCAGGACGCGGCGGCGGGGTGGGAAGGATGGGTGCCGGAGATTTAGGGTTTAACCTATATACCCGCGCACAAGAAGGTCCTACATGTCAGACGCCTTGATTGGGTCCAACTTGGGCTGCGTCCCACACATGCTCGAGAGGGAAAAAATTGTATGCAGACTGCAAAGACCTCTATGCTTGATGGAAGACACGTGGCCCGATAATTAATCATGCGACCAGCCCCTGATTCGATGGTTAATTAATTCCCCAGCGCATCGCGATAAGCCGTACGTGCGGCTCCAGCTCGTTCAAATCGTGTCGTCCCTGGGCACTCTCAGCTAGAGTTTTGTAGTAAAAACACGATCACGATATGATAACAATACTGTGAAATTAAATAATGACGTTAAAGTTACATTTAATTTAAAAAATTACATTTAATTTAAAAATTTACATTTCGTGAAATCCACATCTCTACTATAATGCAATTTTTCCTGAGGTGTAAGGTCTCTGACATTCACCCCCTGACCCCACATCCAGTCTCACGAAAAAAACTCACAGCTCACGGCTCACGGAAAAACTCACAGAAGGAAAAGGCCCTCGCCGAGAAAAATCTCTAGGAAAAACTCATGGCTCACGGAAAAACTCACGGAAGGAAAAGGCCTGTCGGGTACGAAGGTAAGGGGTACCCTAAACCCTTCGATAAATTAACGTTAAACATAGCAACCATTTTTAAGGCAAGGATCAGCCTACTGTTCGGCAAGACGCGGCCCATCAATCGAGGGCCCCCGCTACACCGACTGCGGAAACCAGCCACAGACGAGGGGTCGAACGAACGAACCCCCGGCTCTACCTCGACGACGGACGAGGGGTTGGACGAACGACCCCCCAGCTCTACCTCGACGACGGACGAGGGGTCGGACGAACGACCCCCCGGCTCTACCTCGACGACGGACGAGGGGTCGAACGAACGACCCCCCGACCTCTACCTCGACTTCGACCTCCTCAACCCGTCGACGCCTCGACCTTCCAAGCGCCGTCGACGGACGAGGGCTCGATTAACCCAACCACTCCGGCATGGGTAAAAGTAAACCCACCTGACGACATGGACGCCTGCGTCCACTGTCAAATCCGCCAACTCTCCGTCCAGTCCCCGACTCCCGTCAACTGTGCCGCCACTGCCGCCACTACGCGAGTACGGACTTCTACAGTACCCCTCGGAAAGTGAACAGTGCGACCCTCGACGACGACTTCGGGAACGTGACGGAGTCATACGGGGCTCGACCTCCCCCCTCGACCGGGGGCTCGACCCCCTCCTCTTCAACAACTCCGGTACGGAAGACGTCCCATCCGCCCCGTCCCGCTTCGGCCGTGGGACTCGTGCCCGCCTGTGGACACTGCACTGCGACGACTTCTACTGATGCCACGACCAGGGACGCCTGAAGGACGGGAAGACCACGCCGCCACAGTGCTCGAAGTCTCTTCGCCAACACTGTGTCGTGGATGCGCCGCCCATACTTCTACTGTTAGGACCCTGTACCCTCCAGTCTCTCCCTTGGTCTATAAAAGGGGGACGCCGAGGTAGAGTGAGGGGACTTCTTTTTCCCGATTTCAAGAGGAGGTTGGAGTCTCTCGGTCGGCTCCCACTTCGTCTAGGACTCTGATCCGACTTTGGTTCTCAGGGACCCTAGACCACGCCTCACACACACACCGCGCCGCTCGATCGACCCCTCGGGTGGCCGACTCCGTGTAACACAGCTTGTATCCCCTTGTACGAGCACGCTTTGGGTGCGAGATAATACAAGTCATCCTCCCCCGCTGGACGTAGGGCCTTCTTTGCCCGAACCAGGATAAATCTTGTGTCCATCTTGCATCACGTCTGAGAGAGGGAGCACGCGATATACAAATTTACTCGTTGGTGGTCTTGACCCCCGGGTCATAACACCAACAGTTGGCGCGCCAGGTAGGGGGATTCGCGTGTCGATCAACTCCGAACTACTCTCTCAGATGGATCCCACCATCCCACCGTTCCCGTTCAACACCGTCATCTGGTTCGGCAGTCTAGGGTTCGTTTCCACGGACCAGGGCGACTTCATAGTCTTCCCCTCCGCCCGTGGCCTAGACGTCAGCAGTTCCGCTGCGCCGAAGCCACCCAGGATCAGACGACGGTCCCTCCGCTTGCGACTCTGGTCCGCGATCAGGAGGAGGCGCGAGCGGCTTCGACGCACTCGTCGTCGAGCAAATTCTGGGGTGCCGGATGCCGTTCCCTCGGTCCCGGCTGGCGACACGGCCCCCTCCCCTAGGGGTCCGCTTGACTCACACTTGTGGGCCGAGGGCGGGTGTCTCCCCGAGTGGGACTTCGACTCTTCCACGTCATCGTCCCCGGAGGCTCCCGTGGCTTCTCCGACACCCACGACCCCGTCACCACCGCGCGACTCGTTCCCGTACGGGCTCCGCAACAGTGCCGGGCTCTACTCTGCTTTCGCAGGGCAGCGAGTACATACATATGACGAGTCTCCATGGACTCCGTCATGGGCGACGGCCGATCCCGTCACCACCCCTTCTCCGGGCGAGCCAGAACTACCCCGTACGTGGGGCACATTACGGCGGCGCCTGGAGGAGGAAGAAAGGGGCAGGCTCTTCCCCCACTTTTACCACGCCGGCTTCGACTCGGACTCTCCCGACGAGGGTTACGACTCTACCCGGGAGTGCTTCCATCTCGACGAGCAAACCGCCCTCCAGGACGACGTCGACGACACCGCGGCCACCGAAGAAGGGGGAGGGGCAACGCCACACCACCTCGAGATGCCATTCCCCCAAGTCCCCGTAGAGCCAATCCACCCCCGATGTCCAGATCACGCAGGTCCGAGAGCTTCTCAGCAAGCTCGAGGAGGAGCGCCTGCGTCTTCAGCAGCTCGAACACGCCCTCGAGTGGGATCGAGGGCGTCCTCAGGGTGGAGGAGCTCGCGAGCGGGCCCGGGAGGTCCACCGGCAGATCGTCGAGGAGGGGAACGCCGAACCCCGAGTATTCAACCGCGCCAGCCAGAATGTCGTAGCAGCCGTGATGCTGCTCCGCGACATGCCGGCGCCATCGACCCCCCAGGCACAACGTATCAGGGAGGAAATCCAGGGGCTACTCTAGACTGCGGCCGTCGAGCAGGCGGAGAGCTCGGCCTCGAGGCGTCGAGGGGCTGCCTCTGAGCGGCAAGCAGCGCCCCCTCGACAAAATTGGGAGGCCTCTGTCCACCAGAACAAGGCACCCCAGGGCCGGGTCGAGCCACGACCGGTTCGGGAACGCCTCGTCGACGACCTCCCCCCTCGAGTGAACAATCACGTCGATACGGTGACGCCGAGGCTCGAGGCTACAGCGCTCACCGAGGCGGGCGCTACGACAGCGACGAAGACCGATGTCGGTCTCCGGAGCCACCGGGGCCTCGAGTCTTCGGAAGAACTATCCGGCGGGCCTCCCTGCCCGTACACTTCCGTCCACCCACCAGCCTGATCAAATACAACGGCGAAACCAAGCCAGAGCTCTGGCTTGCCGACTTCAGGCTGGCATGCCAGCTGGGGGGAGCCAAAGATGACCTCGTCATCATCCGGCAACTCCCATTGTTCCTCTCCGACACCGCTCGAAGGTGGCTCGAGGAGCTACCCCCGGACTTGATCCAGGACTGGTCCGACCTGGTTCGGATCTTCGAGGGCAACTTCAAGGGCACCTACGAGCGCCCGGGCAACTCCTGGGATCTTCGCAGCTGCAAGCAGAAACCAGGAGAGACCTTCCGCGCCTTCACCCGCCGATTCTCGAAGCAGCGTACCGCACTGACTCACATTTCCGACCATGAGGTCATTACGGCGTTCATCGCCGGGACAACCTGCAAAGAGTTGGTGCGGGAGCTGGGGCGAAACATCCCCAAAACCGCCAACGAGCTCATGGACGTCATCGCCAACTACGCGGCCGGCGAGGAGGCCGTTGGCGCATTCTTCCAGATTCCCCCAGCGAAGGGGGAGGGCAACGCGGATGAACCCGGGGGCTCGGACGATAGGCCTACGAGAAACAAGGGGCCCAGGAGGAACAACGACAGCAGCGGCGGCCGGAAGAAGAAGAAGAAGAAAAACCAACCGGGCCGGCGCAACGTCGAGCCCAACATCGAGCACGACGATGAACCCGACGACTTTGTCACTGCAGCGTACAAGCGGAAGCCTCGAGGGCCCCCTCTCGACGGGGGCGTCTTCGACAAGATGCTGAAAGAGCCTTGCCCCTACCATATGGGGCCGGCCAACCACCGCCTCGAGGATTGCCGCATGCTTCGAAGGCACTTCGTCCCTCCTGGCCCCAGGAGAGACGACGGCAAGGAAGACCCGCCCTGTGACGTCCACGTCAGGGGCGATGTCCAAAAAGGAGGCTTCCCCGAGATCCATGACTACTATATGATCTACGGGGGGCCCTCGACTCGCCTCACCACGCGCCAACGCAAGAGGGAGCATCGGGAAGTTTTTTCCGTTCGGGCCCAGGCCCCACGGTACCTCGACTGGTCCCACATGCCGATCACCTTCGATCAGGACGACCACCCCGAGCACGTCCCCAACGCGGGGGCTTACCCGCTCGTCGTCGGCCGATCATTCTCAACACCCGCCTCAGCAAGGTGCTCATGGACGGGGGGAGCAGCCTCAACATCATCTACGCCGAGACCCTCGACCTCCTGGGGATCCCGAGGACCATGCTCCTGCCCAGCGCGGGGGGATTCCACGGGATCGTCCCGGGGAAGAAGGCACTCCCGATCGGCCGCGTCAAGCTGCCGGTCTGCTTCGGCGTCCCCTCGAACTTCCGAAAGGAAGAGCTGACCTTCGAGGTGGTCGCGTGGCGAGGCACCTACCACGCCATCATCGGTAGGCCGGGGTACGCCAAGTTCATGGCGGTCCCGAACTACACCTACCTCAAGCTCAAGATGTCGGGGCCCTCGGGGGTCATCACCGTCGACACCTGCTACGAGCACGCATACGACTGCGACGTCGAGTGCGTGGAAAAAGCCGAAGCCCGTGAGGATTGGCTATCCTCGCAGCCTCGACGACTTGTCTGGAGACATCCCGACCCCAAGCGCCACGCTGGCAACTTCAAGCGGCGGAAGACACGAAAGACGTCCCGCTCGACCCGGCCTCGAGGATGGGAAGGTTGCTGACGATCAGTGCCACTCTCGAGCCCAAATAGGAAGTGTGTCGTCGGACTTTCTCCGTGCGAACGGCCGACGTGTTTGCATGGAGTCCCTCAGACATGCCGGGCATCCCGAGGGAAGTCGCCGAGCACTCCTTGGACATCCGAGCCGGGTCCAAACCGGTGAAGCAACGCCTGCGCCGCTTGACGAGGAGAAGCGCAGGATCATCGGGGAGGAGGTCGACAGGCTTTTGAAGGCCGGATTCATCAAGGAGGTACATCATCCCGAGTGGTTAGCTAATCCCGTGCTTGTAAAGAAAAGAATGGGAAAGATTGGTGTGTGTAGACTACACCAGTTTAAATAAAGCATGTCCCAAAGTTTCCTTTTCCTTTACCTCGCATCGACCAATAGTAGATTCCACTTCGGGATGTGAAACCCTTTGCTTCCTTGATGCGTACTCTGGCTACCACCAAATAAAGATGAAGGAGTCCGATTAGCTCGCGACCTCCTTCATCACTCCTTTCGGCATGTTTTGCTACCTCATCATGCCCTTCGGCTTACGGAACGCCGGGGCCACCTACCAGCGATGCATGCTCCACGTCTTCGGGAAAACACATAGGGCCGACGTCGAGGCCTACGCGATGGACATCGTAGTCAAGTCCCGAACCGTCGGAAACCTAGTCGGAGACCTCGAGATTGCGTTTGGGTGCCTCAGGGCTAACCGATAAAACTAAATCCTGAAAAGTGCGGTCTTCGGGGTCCCTCGAGGCATGCTCTTAGGATACATAGTTTCCAGCGCGGCATTGAGGCCAATCCCGAGAAGGTAACCGCCATCACGAGGAGGGGCCCGATCAAAGACCTCAAGAGCGTGCAAAGGGGTTAACTGGGTGCCTTGCCGCCTTCAGTCGCTTCATCTCGAGGCCGGGAAAAAAGGCGTACCCCTTTATCGACTCCTGAAGAAGACGGAACATTTGCGTGGACCGCCGAAGCTGAGGAATCCCTCTCGAGGTCAAGGCTTGCTCACCTCGCCCCCGGTCTTGGTCCCCCGAGCCGGCCGAGTCCCTCCTGCTTTATGTGCGGCGACTAGCAGGTAGTCAGCGCGGTCATAGTAGTCGAGAGGGAGGAAAAAGGACACGCCCTGCGGTTCAGAGGCCTGTCTATTTCGTGAGCGAGGTCCTTTCCGAGACCAAGACAAGGTATCCCCACATCCAGAGCTGTTATACGCGGTCGTCCTCACTCGGCGGAAGCTCAACACTATTTCCTGGGCCATCCGGTCACTGTTGTTTCTTCGTTCCCCCTGGAGAGATAATCCAGAAACGGGAGGGGATCGGGAAGAAATCGCCAAGTGGTCCGCCGAGCTCATGGGGGAGGCCCTCTCCTACGCCCCTCGGAAGGCTATCAAGTTCAGGTACTGGCAGATTTCGTTGCAGAATGGATGACACCCAACTACCCCCAGCGCAGGTTCAGAGCGGAGCTCTGGGCATGTACTTCGACGGTCACTGATGAAGACGGGAGCAGGCGCGAGGTTGCTATTCGTATCACCCTCAGGGGTCCTATGCGATATGTCATCCGCCCTCCACTTCCCCGCCTCCAACAATGTCGCCGAGTACGAGGCCTCGTCAATGGCCTGCGCATCGCCATCGAGCTCGGGGTCTGACGCCTCGAGTGCGGAGGGACTCTCAGTTGGTGATCGACCAAGTGATGAAAAACTCGAGCTGCCACGATCCCAAGATGGAAGCCTACTGCAAGGAGGTCGAAAGCTCGAGGACAAGTTCTACGGCCTCAAGCTCAACAGTGGCCCGTCGGTACAACGAAGCTGCCGACGAACTGGCCAAAATCGGTCTACTCGAGGGGACGGTCGCCCCGACATCTTCTCGAGGGATCTACACACGCCATCCGTCGACCTAGGCTGGGGGCTCCCGCCCTCGAAGAAGGGGTCGACCCACCCCCCTCGATCGATCCCCCTCGAGCGGGGGAGGGGTCATGGGAGATCGACGGGGCCGCCTCGACGCCAACCCCTCGAGGATTGGGCGGTCCTTACTCCCCCGGTACCTGAGCGAGGCGAAACCCGGGAAAGCGCACGGAAAGCCCGTGGGGTGCTCGGGTGCAAAAATAGTTTTACGGGGATGGCCGCGAACTATATCGACGAAGTGTGGGTGTACTTCAACGGTGTCACCCTCGAGGAAGGGGAGGGATGCTAAAGGATACACTCGGGGGCTTGTGGACCAGCGGCGCCGAGAAAGCTGGTAGGAAGTGCTTTCGATGGGCTTCTATGGCGACGGTTGTAACGAGCCCCAAACTGTTCGATCCTGCCCGGGATGACAATTCTAGCAGGCAGACCCAAACCCACCCGCCAAGCTCTTCAGTGATACCAAAAAATTGGCCGTTGAGATGGGGGCTGGGCATGGTCGGTCCCCTGGAAAGAACCAAGGGTGGGCCCCCCCCACCCCGTGGTGTCAAAAATTTTAAAAAGTGGTTCAGGGGGGGGCCCAAAAACCCCAACATCCAGTAAAAAAAACCCCCTTTTGCAAATTTTCACCGACATATCCACTTTTGGGGGTCCCCAAGTATCCCCCCGAAAAGGGAAAATTTTTCCCCCGGGGCCAAAAAGTTCCTGGAATTTGTGACGATAAAAAATAGGGTAAATTTTTTTGGCAGTCCCCCCCTCAAAAAAGGGAAGGTCGAGGTCCCCAACGGCGGTTTTGTGGGGCCCAAAAACCCCAAGGGAAAACTTCGAGGGAACAACAGGGAAAAAAAGGGGGTTTTGAAGGTGCCCGCTGTGGGGGGGTTTTGGAAGGGAAACCGATTGAGTAGGGGGGTTTTTTTTTTGGTTTGGGGGGCCCCGAGGGCCCCCCCAGATGGGGGGGCCCCCCCTAAAAAAAAGCCAAACGGGAAAACCCCCAAAACCAAAAACCCCGAACCCCCCCTTTGAAGCTGGGAAAGTGTGAGGGGGCCCCTTTAAAGTCCCCCAAGTCCCCCCCCGGGTTTCCCCCCCGCAAACGAAAGAATGCGAAAAAGGGGGAAAAAGGGGGGGGAAAAGGTTCTCCCCTTCGAAGACAAAAGGGGCGAAAAAGGGGAACCCCCTTGGGAGGGATTATGGGGGCCCCAGGGTTTGTCCCCCCGGGCACTTACAAACTGAAAAACGAGGGGGATTTTCAAACGGTGGAACATCAAAAATTACGTTTTTCCCCCTGAGGGGGGGCCAAAAAAATTTTTTTCCCGATTTTTACAAATTCTCAAAAAAAATTAAAAAGTTTCGAAAAAATTTTTTTCCATTGTTTAGGAAGGCCCCCTCGATTTCCCCCAAATTTTTGGGGGCCCCCCCGGGGGTGGCAAAAGGGCCCCCCCTTAAACCCCCGGAAAAAAACCCCTACGTTTTTTCAAAATTTCCCCTTGTTTTTGTCAAGTTTTTTTTAAAAATAGGAAAATTTCCCCCCCCAAAGGGTCGGGGAACCCGTGGAAAGGGTTAAGTGGGTGGGCCCCCTATTTTTTCCCCGGGGAAAGGGGTTTGGAAAAATTTTTAATTTACGAGCGTGAAAAAAGGAAAAAAAAGGAGGAGAGCTGAGAAGAAGAAAAAGGGGGGAAAAAACCCCCCCCCAAAAGAAAAGGCCCCAAAAATTTGCTCAGCAAATTTTTTTTCCCCCGGGGGTAAGGGGGGCCCCCCCCCAAACCCCCCAAAAAAAAACAAAAACTTTTTCGAAACTATCCCCCCTTTTTTTTTCCCCTGATTTACTTTCCCCTGAAACTAAGAAAGACGCCTCTTTTTCCCCCAAAGGGGCGGGGGCCCCCGTCGAGTCAGGGACTCACCTAGCCCCGGGGTAGGCCCCTATCCCCCCCCCTTAAGGAAAGAGGTGGGAAAAAACCTTTTTCCCCGGGTTTTCAAACTGGGGAAAAAAAAGGGGCAGGGAAAGCTCAAAAAAAAAAAAATTTTTAAATCTGAAAAATTGATAAAAAATGCTTTTAAAAACAAAAAGCCCGGGGGGTTTGGGGGATTGTATCGGTACAGGGCCCCAAAAATTAGGGGGAAAATTTTTTCCCCAATATTTTTTGCAGGCCCCAAATTTACCCAAAATTTTTTCCAGAGGGCAATCACCCCCCGGGGGGAACAGTGGGGCAAAAATTTTTTTTCGGGGGGCCCCCGGGGGCTTTTGGGGGGCCCCCATAGAAAAAAAACCCCCTTTGGTCGTTTGCCCCCGATAAATGGGTCGGTGGGGGAACCTGTCGAAAACGAGGTTAAACCCCCTTTATAGAAGGATTTGGGCCCCCGGGGGGGGGCCCCGTTTCCCCCCACATGGAGGGGGTCAAAATTTCCCCCGCCCCCCCCCGGTATGGGTAGAAGCGGGCAAAAGGGAAAATTCCCCCCAAAGCGTCCCCTCGTTTTTCCCCCGGTCGAGAGGGGTTGTGAGAAGGTGTTTATGGGGGTAAGGGCCCCGGTTTTGGGGGGTTTCCCCCATGTTTGGGGGCCCCGAAGTTTTTCCCCGGCCCCTTTTTGGGCGGGAAATTTTTCCCCCCAAAATCTCCCCAAAAAAAGGGACATAAGGTAAAAACCCCAAAGTAAAAAAAGGGGGCGGGGGGGGGGGAAACAGAACCGAAAAAAAAAACCGAAACATCCCCCTTGGGGGGCACTTTTCCCAAAGGGGGGTGGGCCCGTGGGCCCCCCTCGAGCTGGTGGGGACGACGTAAGGTCGGAGGATTGGCCCCCCAGGGGGGGTAAAACCCCCAAAAGGCCTTATTTTCGTAAGGGGGCCCCCCTTTTTTTCATCGCCCCCCGCCAGGGAGGCGCGGGGGCCCCCCCTTCTCCCCCCAGGGGGCCCCGGGTCGGCTCGTGGGAGCGGGTCGGGGCCCCCCCCTACCCGGGGGGTCCCCCCGGGGGGTTTCCTGGGCCCGACCCCGGGATCCGTCCCGAAAGGGGGAGGGTTTTAGAAGGGAACACGACCCCCCCTTGGCCCCCAAAGAAAGGCCCCCCGGGTTTTTTTGGGGTAGTGTACCCCGGGTTTGGGGGGGGGGCGCCCCGATCAGACCCCTTGGGGGTAGCCCCCGGGCCCTTTCCCCCCGCGTGAGGGGCCCCCAAAACCTTCCCCTTTCCCAAAAGGGGGGGGGAGGTCGGGGGAGTCCCCCGTAGGGAAAATTTTTAAAGGGATTCTCGTACGATTTTCCCCCCCCCCCCACCCCCCGGGAAAAAAAAGGGAAAAACGTCCCAAAACGGAACCCCCAACCAAAGCATAAAAGGGGGGAAAAAGGGATTTTAAAAATTTTCCCCCCGGTTTACCCCGGGGCGACCCCCCCCGCGACAAACCGGGGTTTTAAAAAACCCCCGAAACTCCCCCGATTTTTTTCCCCCGTCGGAGTTTTTTTTGGTGTGAGCATGGGGGAAACCCCCTTTTGGGGTTTGGGGGGCCCCCCCCCCCAAGGAAAAATTGGGCCCCGGGGGCCCGCGTGGGGTAGCGTTTTCCCCCCCACCCCCGGGGGCCCCATCGGCCCCCCCTTCCTAGTCCCCCGGAAAGGGGGGAGGCTTTCCTTCGGGACCCGGGGTTTTTGGGGGGGCCCCGGGGTTTGAAGGACTAAAAAGGTTTTAAATACCCGGGGGGGGGAAAAAACCACTGGTTAAAAGGCAAATGAAGTGGGGATTTTTTGGGAAAACCCCCCCCCAATCAGGGGGGGCCCCGGGCCCCTTTTTCCCCCCGGGGCCCCCAAAAACGTTGGTTTTTCCCCCGGGGGGTTACCAATGGCCACCTTTGCCCCCCGGGGGGGGGTGGCCCCCAACCCAACCCCCCTCCCCCGGGGCGGATTTCCCAAAAAGGTCGGTGAAGAGAGCCTCCCGGGAAACCCCCGGGCCCCAAGGGGCCCCCCGGGTGGGTTTTGGCCCGGGGCCCTTTCCCCCTCGTTGGGGGGCCCCGGGCCCCCATCCCCCTTTGGGGGCCCCCCGGCCCCCGTGGGGGTTTTTCCCCCCCCTGGGGGGGAAAAAAAATTTCTACGGGCGGCCGGGCCCCCGGGGACCGTCGTTTGCCCCCAACCCCCCCCCGGGGGTTTTCGCCCCCCCCCCCGCCGGGTAGAGGACCCCCGTGCCCCCCCCCCCTGGGGGCCCCGTGGCCCCCCCCCTCCCCCGTGGGGGGAAAAACCGTCAAAGGGGGGGGGGGGGGGAAACCAATCAGGGTGCTTCCCCCCCCCCCCGTTTTAGTTTTTAAAAAGGGGGGGGGGGGGCCCCCCCCCAGCCGGCGCTTCGAAAAAAAACCCCCAGTAGGGGGTTTAAAAAAACAAGCCCCCCGACAAAAAAAAAAAAAAACGCACAATAATTGAAACCGACCCCCCCTCGGACCCCCGACGTTTTAGCTGGGCCCCCCGGGGGTTTTGGTGAGCTCGGGGGCCCCCAAAACCCCCGGGGGGGGGGGTCGAGGCGGACTCCCCCCCTTTTCCAAAAAAAGGGGGGCCGGGGGCCCCCGCCGAAAAACTTTTTGGGGGCCCCCCAACCCCGCGTGAGGGTGACCCGCCTTGGGGGGCGGGGTTGGGGGCTCGAAAAAATCGACTTTTAAAAACGGCGGAAAAAACCCCCCTTCCCCCCTTTTGGGGTTTCCCCCCTCCCCCGGTCCCCCGGCCCCCGGGGCGTCGGGGCGGGGCGCGGGGGCTCGTCGACCCCCCCCCCGCCGAGGGCTGCGGGTCAAAAAAACCGCGTCGCCGGCGGGGACTTTTTGGGGGGCCAAAACGGGGCGCTTCCCGGGGGCCCAACTTCAAAAAAAGGGGGACTTCGAGGTCCCCCCCCCTTTCCCCACCATTTAAAGGCCGCCTGCTCAGGCGCCGTTGTTTTCCCCCCCCCCTCTCCCCCCCCTTTTTTCCCCCCCGAGGGCGCAGTCTCTTAAGGAAAGTTTTTTTTTCCCCCAGGGGGTTTTCCCCCTGTTTTTTTGGGCCCCTTTTTGGGGTTTTTTCTTTCTTTTTTTTTGCCCTTTTGGGGGGTTTTTTTGGGTTCTCCGGGGGAGGGGTTTTTTCCCCCCCCGTGGCCCCCGGGCCTCCAGAAAACCCGGGGGATGCAGGTTGTGGGGACACTTTCCCCCCGCGAGACGAAAGGGGGGCCCCAAAAAAAAGCAAAAAAGGAGGAGGGGGGGGCGCGAGGATTTAAAAAAAAAAGGGAAAAAATTTTCCCCCGCTATAAAACCCTCGCCCGGGTTCATGGGGGCCCTTTTTGGATACCCCCGGGGGCAAAAACCCCCCCCCGGGGGAAAAAAACGGCGGAGCGGCTGCCCCCAAAAGGCCCGGGGGCAATCCCCCCGAGAAGGGGCCCAACCCCCATGATAAACCCCCCGGCCCCCTCTCGCGAGGCGGGGGGGCCCCACCCCTGGGGGGAAAACCCCCCCCTGGGGGGAACGCTGAGAAGAAATCCCCCCGGGGTTTTAACCCCCCTTTTCCTTCAACCCCCTTTTTGGAGGCTTTTCCCGCAACCCCCTTTAGGTTTTTTTGGGGTTGTGTCGGGACCCCTACCCCCGCGCTCGGGCCCCCGGTTTTAGTGCCCCCCGGGTACCCCCGGGGGCAGACGCGTCGTTCTCGGGGGAACCCCCCTTAAAAAACCCCCCGGGGTGCTCGAGGAGGGGGTTTTTGGGGGAAACCAAAGCTAAAACCGGGGGGGGTGATGCGGAAAACCCCCGGCCCGGACCCAAAGGGAAAAGCCCTTGCTGACCGAGGGGTAAAAAGGGGGTTTGGCCCCTTTAAGATGTGGATCCAAAGACCCCAAAAGGGGCTCGACCCCGGGGACCCCCCCCAAAAAAAAAGGGGGAAACCCCCCCGGGGTGACCCCTTGGGAGTGAGGTGTGGAGTCCAAACAAAATGGAAAGAGGAGCGCGGCAGGAAGCGGCTGGGGGGCCCCCCCCGCCCGGGGGAAAAGGGCCCCCCCGGGGAAACCCCGTCCCCCCCCCCCGGGTTGGGCCCCCGGGGTTTTGGCCCCGGGGGGGCGGAGCTACCCCCCCCGGCCTCCCCCTGAGGTAAGGGCCCCGGGGAAGCCCGCTCTCCCCCCAACCCCTTTAAAAAAACGACGGGGACCCAGGAAGCGGGCCCAAAAGGGGCAGCCCCCAAGAGGGGAAATTGGGGGGGGAAAAAGGGGGGTTTTTTGGGGCCCCGGGGGTGGGGGGTTTTCTTTTCCCATTTTAAATCTTTCCTTCACTCGGGATTTTTGTGGGGACCCCTTTTAAGGGGCAGAGGAGAGAGAGGAAGGCGGGGAAAACGAAAAAAAGGAGGCGGGGAAGCAAGTGCGCGTAAAGGGAAAGGAACCCCCTCGCCCTCATTTTTTTAAATAGGGGGGGGCCCAAAAGGGGAAAACCGGCACAGGCAAAAAATTTCCCAAAAATTTAAATTCGCCAAAAATTTTCCTTCCTTTTAAATTCCCCCCCCATTTTTAAAGGGGAAAAAACCCCCTTTTTTTGGGGTTCCCCCCCGCCCCGACAAAAAACCCGCTTTTTTGGGGGCCCGAACGAAGCCCCCCAAAAAAAGGGGGGGGCCCCCCCCCCGGGGAAAGGGGGTCGTCTTGGGGAAAAAAGGAATTTTGGGGAAAAAAGCGAGAGCGGGCCCCGAAAGAGGGTTGACAGCCCCCTCGATGCCCGGGGCCCAAAAAATTGACTCGGGTTACCCCCTGGGCCCCCCCCAAAAAATCTGGGGGGGGAAAAAGGCCCCTAAAAAAACGGGCTCTTTTCCCCCCCCCTTTTCGATGCTGGGGGGCCCCGGAAAAAGGGGGCCGGGTTTTTTTTCCCAACTGCGGGATCGTACATGGCCTCGAAGGAAAAAGGCGGGCCCCCCCCGGGGTTTTTCGACACCCCCCCTCGAGAGTCCGACACTTTTTTTTCCCCCTTTTTCCCCAATTTTACAAAAAACCCCCCTGCTTTTTCCTGGGGGCCCCCCCACAATTTGGGACCCCCCCCCCTGGGGAAAAAGCGGGGAAAAGACAACCCAAAACCGTCAAATTTTGGGGGAAAAAAAGGGGGGGCCCCCTTAAAAAAAGGGGTTTCGACGGGCCCCCTCAAAAAAACCTGGGGCGGGAAGGACCCATGGTTGGGGGCCCCCGGTTTTCCCCCCCCAAATTTTCCTTGGGGGGCCCCCGAATTTGGTTTCCACGGGGGGAAGTTCGACACCCCCCCTCGAGTACACGGTCAGGGGACCCCCCGGGAAACCCCTCGAGAACGAACTTGGGCCCCCCGGGGACATACCGGGGGGTTTACCTAGGAACACTAAGGACCCAAAAACCTTGGGGGCTTTCCCCCCAACCAACTCCTAAAAAAGGGGGTTTGGGCCCTTTGGGGGGTTTCCACATGATCGTGCTTAGCGAGCCAACGATTTTTTTTAAAAACAATGAGAACCCCCCCGGGCCGCTATTCGACCCCTTATCGAAGGGGGGTTTTTCGATTCTCACTCTTTTTTTAAAACCCGTACGGGGCCCCCAAAATTTTAAAAAATTGGACGGGGGGGGCCCCGAGAACAGCCCCCCAAAGACTTCGGGTCGTCGAAAACCGGGATTTTTTCGATGCTCTTCCCAAAAAATTTTTTCCCCCGAAAAAAAGGGGAAATGGGGAAGGACGCAAGGGGGTTTAAAAAAGGGGCCCCCCCCAAAAAAGGGTTTTTGAGGGCCCGAAAAAAAACGGCCCCCCAAAAACGAAAGAGGGTCGAAAATAAAAACCTGGAAGACGAGAAAAACCTCTCGGGCGGGGCGCTTTGACTCCAGGGGTCTTGAGGGGGGGGAAAGGGGGCCCCTCGGTAGGGTTCAAAACCCCCCCCTCGAACACTTCTCTTTGCAGGAAAAAAAAAGGGATCGACCCCTCGACAGGGTACCGGTTCCAGGTACCCCTTTAAAAACCCCACTACATAATTTTTTTTAGCCCCCAGAGGAGTTTTTAAAAAAAAATCCTCTTGGGGGGCCCCCGGGGGGTACCCCCGGGGGGGGGCGCTCGCCCCCCGGGGGCCCCCTGGAGAATTTTTATTTCCACTAACCCCCGCAGGGGCCCCCGGGTAAAACCTCCCCGGGGGAAATTTTTGCTCCCCCCGAGGGAAAAACCCCCTATAGCCCCCAGAAAAGGGGCCAAATCAATCCCCCGGGGCCCCCCGGGGGGTACTGCGGGGGGAAAAAGGGGGGGGGGTACCCTAAACCCTTCCCCCTTAAAAAAACCCAAAAAGGGAAAAACCCTTTTTTAAAAGGGGGGGATTTTTCCAAAAAGGGTTTTTGGGAAAAAGGGCCCCCCCCCAAACGAGGGCCCCCCCCACCACCCCCCCGGGGGAAAAACCCCCCCCCGAGAGGGGGCGAACGAACGAACCCCCCGGGCTCTACCTCACGACGGGGGGGGGTTTTGGGGGGGGGCGAACCCCCCCCTCTACCTCGACGACCGGGGGGGGGGGGGCGGAAACGACCCCCCCGGCCCCCCCCGCGAAAGGACGAGGGGGGGGGAAAAGAAAAACCCCCCCTCTTTTTTCGACTTCGCCTCCCCCAAACCCTCGAAGCCTCGACCTTCCCAAAAAACCTTTTTCGGACGAGGGCTCGATTAACCCCAACACCCCCGGGGGGGGAAAAAAAAAAACCCCCCTGACAAAAGGGGGGCTGCCCCTTTCCCCGGGGGAAAACCCCCAACTCCCCCGCCAGTCCCCGAAAACCCCCCCCCAAAAAAATGCCGCCACTGCCCCCCCCTAAACCGAGTAAAGGGGGCTTCCAAAATTTTTCCCCAGGAAAATTTTAAAAGGGCGACCTCGACGACCCCCCCTTTGGGGAAAAAAAACGGATTTTTTAAAAAGGGGTCACCTCCCCCCTCGACCGGGGGCTCGACCCCCTTTTCCCCCTTTAAAAAACTCCCCGGAAAAAAAGACGTCCCCCCCCCCCCCTCCCCCCTTTGGGGGGTGGGGCTCGGCCCCCCTTTTTGGGCCCCTGGGAAAAATTTTTTACGACTTTCTTTCTGTGGCCACGAACCAAAAGGGGGGGGGGCCCCCAAAGGGCGGGAAAAACCAACCCCCCCGTGCTCAAAACTCTTCGCCAACACTGGTGGGGGGATCGCCGCCCCTACTTCTATTTTTGGAAACCCCCAACCCCCAGTCCCCCCCTTGGGGTTTTAAAAAAGGGGGGGCCCCCGAGGAAGGGGTGGGGGGGCCCTTTTTTTTCCCCCTTTTTAAGGGGGGGTTTTTAGTCTCTCTGGGTTTTGGTTTCCCCCTTCGCCCCGGACTCTCCCCCCATTTTTGGTTTTTCAGGGCCCCCAAAAACCCAATCACACAAAACCCGCCCGTTTTTGAAGACCCCCCCGGGGGTGGCCGACCCCTTGGGGAAACCCCAGTTTGAAAACCCCCCCCTTTTTCAAAACAAGTTTTGGGGTTTTGGGAGATAATAAAAGGGGATCCCCCCCCCGGGGAAGTAGGGCCTTCTTTGCCCAAAAACCCCCGGAAAAAAACTTATGCCCCTTTTTTCACCCCCGTCTGAGAGAGGGAGCAGGGGGATATACAAATTTACCCCTTGGGGGGGTTTAACCCCCCCTCATAAAAACCGAAAAGGGCCCCCAAAAAAAAATTTTAAAAACCCCCGGGGGCCCCCCGCTAACCCCCTTTTTTAGGCGAAGCGAACTCAGGGTTCCAGGGGAAAAAGGGGGCCCATGGCAAACTCAGCGATCTAGCACTTTTTCCCATCTCAGCGCCCCCCGATCTCAGCATTTCCCAAAATTTAGGATTTCATCGGCGCCCCCCCCTCCCAAACAGGGGATGGGAAAGCGGCCACGGGGAGGGGCCCCGGAAAAAACCCCCCCAAAATTTTTAAAAAAACAATTAAAAAAATAGTTTACTTAGCTACCATTTAAAAAAATTTGAGCCCTTAAAATTTTCCCGGGGGGGGAGCCCGGAAAAAACTCAAAGGATTTCTTACATCAACTCGGGAAAAGGGGGTACATTCGGGGGGGTACACATTCGAACGAGCCACAAAAAAACCCGGGGAAAATATTTTTAAATACGAAAATAAATTATTACAAAAATTTGTTCCCATTTAAAAAAGTAAAAAAGCCAAACACTTGCCCAAAAAAAAACACTGTTTGAAAATGAACTTGAATTTTTTAAAAGCAAGGGGTTTCCCCCCAAATCAGGTCCGACAACAGCAAAAAAGGGGGGCTTGTAGAAGACCTTTTCCCCCCCCAATCATCTTAACCCCCGAAAGGAAGAGGGCAATGCTTTAAAATAGGCCGAATTTATCTGGCCCCCCCGGGAACAAACGGGGGTAAACCCGGTCGGGAATGTACCAGTTGACTTTTTGTCAAAAGAAAAAAAAAAGGGGGCCCCAAGGGGAAAAAAAGGCTTTTTCTTTGGGGTTGGGAAAAAATTTTTTTTTGGGGGAAAAAATTAAATTAAAAAGGGGGTTTACTTTTTAAAAAAAAAGGGGGGGTTAAAAAAAATAATTTTTTTAACCTTTTAAAATTTTTTTTAGGGGGTTTTTCATCTACATAAGCACTTCAAATTTGGGCTAATCAAACAATCCAGTAACATAATCCCCTTTTTCCCCTTTTTTTATCATTTTTTTTTTGAACCCTTAAAAAGTCAAATGGGGGTTGTACCCCCGGGAACTCAGCATAATCCCCCATATTCCCTGGGGGGCGGCAAAATTTTTAAAAGATTAACCCCTGGTTTTAAAAATTTCCTTTAACAAAAGGCCCCCTGTTTTTTAAACCCCCCGGGGGGCATTAGGTTACCGCTCAACAAAGTCCAAAAAGGGGGGAACCCCCCCGGGGCCCCCCATTGGTTTCCCCCCCCAAATTTTAGAAAATAGATGGCCCCACGGGGGGGGGTTTATGCCCCCCCGTCCCCCAGGGGGCTCACAGCATTGAGCTCCAGCCCGGAATTTTTTTTACTCGGGGTTGGGGGGGGGTACTCCAAAAGACCCCCCCGTGAAAGGGGGGATTTAAAGATGAAAAAGGGGGGCCCGTGTACAAAACCACACCCAACCAAAAAGGGGGGGGTGCCCCCCCAAAGGGGGAAACCAAATTGGGGGACTTGCCTTCCGGGGTTTTTCCCTATTTTTAAAATTTTTTAAAACCCCCGGGGTTCCCTTTTTTCCCCGATAGCGAAAATTTTTTCCCCAACCCCTTTTAAATTAACCCCCAAAGGGAAAAAAACAAAACATAAAAAAAAAAAGGGACCCCTTTTTTTTTTAAGCATCCCAAAAAGGGTTTCTTTTTTTTTTTTTAACCTGGTAACTGTGGTAAAACCAATATCAAGGAAGTAAGCATCAAAATTTTGGGGAAAACAACTCCCCCCACCTGATGCAAAAAGTATTTTAAAAACTCAAGTAGATTTAAAATTTTTTAAAAAATTTTTGGGGTTTAAAAAAGCTCCGGGGCTTTCCTTGAAAAAAAGGTTGGGGTTTTGGGGGTCAGGGGGAAAAAAGGAAGGTTTAAATTTTTGAGCTCCCCCTACTTCCCCCGGGGGATCCTCCCCCCACTTCCTGGCTTCTTTTCTTGTGGGTTTTTATGTTCCTCCATGGATCCCCCAAAAAACAAAACATAAACCCCAAAAAAAGAATGGTGCGGGGTGATGCTTAAAAAAGTTTAACCACTAACAAAGGGTTCAAAAAAAAACACCCAAAAAAAACTACCACAAAAAAACTAAGGCTCGACTATGTAGGGGGGGAATTTAAAAACCCCCCCCATAAAAATTCTTTTAAAAAAAACTTTGCAAAAAGAAAATTTTTCCCCAAAAAAAATTTTAAAAAAAAAAGGGTGGCATTAAAAAAAAAAAAGAGGGTAGGAAAAAAAATTTTTTTGGGGGGGCTCGAGGACGTGAGGAAAAAGGGGATTACCCTTTGTTTAAACCCCCGGGGCCCCCCCCCGTCGTCGAAAACAAAAAAACGGTGCTGATCGACGTTTCTCGCCATGGTGAAAGGGTTCGGGGGTAGGATTTGGGTTTTGTAAGGCCCCCCGGGGTGATTTCGCGCATCCCCCCGGGGGGTTGGTTTTTAAAACGCGAAAACCTTGAAAAAGGGGTCGAGGGGGGGCGGTGGGGTGCAAAAACCCCCCGGGGTGCAAAAAGGCGAAAAAATCGCCCCGGGGAGCGAACTCCCCGGGTTTTGGTGCGTGAACGTCGGGGGGGATGTGGTGATTTTGGGGGGAGGGCTAGCCCCCGCTTTTTAAAAAAGGGTCTGTGGAAACCTGGGGGAAAAATTCCCAAAAACCCCCAGGGGCAAAGGCCACCCCAATTGCCTTTTGACAAAAAAGGGTTTTTAAATAAAGCAGGGGGCCCACCCCTTTTTTTCCCGGTAATTTTTAAAAAATTTTTCACAAAAACTTAAAAACCAAAACCTTTTCATTCTCCTCTGTTTAAAAAAACCCCCCAAAATTTAAAAACCCCAAAAAAGTCTCCTTTAAAAACCAAACCCCCTTTTCCAAAAAAGACTTATTTTTCCCTTTTTAAAAATTTGCCCCAATATAAAAAAGGTTTTCAAAACTTTCTTTTGTTTTTTTAAAAACATTTCTTTCGGACTTCTCCAAAAAACCCCAGCCCAAAACACTGGACGATTGCCAGTGGGATTTAGTTTTGGGGGGGGGTTCGGGAGGGGGAGGAGGGTTTTTAAAAGGGGGTCCTCCCCTTTTTTTTGGGGTTTGGCCGGAACCCCGGCCCCCCTAGAGGGATGTGACGCGATGTGCTTGGGGGGGGGGGCCGGGGGTGGCGTTCTTGCGGTTTTTAAAAGGGCCCCAAAAGGGGGGAGACTTTTTGGCGACGCGCCCGTTAGCGCGGATTCGCGCTTGAATGCGGGCAAAAGACAAGGGGGGCGCTGATCGGAAAAAGGCACTGCGGCGGGCCACTACGAAACGAAAGGGGGGGCGGGCCCCCGGGGGGGGGGGGCTGGGGTCTGCGGCCCCGGAAAAAAAGGGGCCGACTTTTTCCTTGCGCCGTTAACTCGGATTTGGGGGGAGACAGCGCGAAACGGGTAAAGCGATTTTTTCTTTTTTATATGTTAATTGAACAGTGGGATTTCTTTTTCTGCTTCCTTTTCCCAAATCCCCCCCCTAGAATCCCCCTTTTTTCCCCCCTTTTTTCCAATTGATAGGGGTTCTAAAAATTGCGGCCCCCAAAAAACCCCCCCAACGGGCCCTTTTAATGCTTTTTTGGTAAATGTTGTTTTTTAAAAAACTCAGCCAAAGGTAAAACCCCCTTTCCCCATGACCTTCTGTAAAAAAACAAAATGCCCTCCAAAAAGTCTTCCAAAAATTTTTTTTACCCCCCTTTTTTTTTGTCCAAACTGTTTGGGGGGGGATAACGGAAAAACCCAATAAACCCCTTTTTTCCCCCAAAAATTTTTGTAAAATGCTCCAAAAAAAAAACACAACGGACCTTTGTTTGGGGTTTTTAAAAATTTTTTTAAAACCCCCCAACCCCCTTAAAAAAATTTGAACATAAAGCTCTGCATATTTATGTGGTCCCCCGTGTAACTTTGAAAAAGGGGGGAAAAAAGGGGACTTTTGTTAACGATCAAGATAAACCCCCCGAGTCGTTTCCTTTCTGAGTGCAGGGAAACCCCGGGATAAAATCCATATGAAGTCCCCTTTCCCCCCTTTCCCTCAGGTATAGAAAGAGGGGTTTTTAAAAACCCGCCCGGTTTCATGTACACTGCCTTGAGGGGAAAAACACGCCCAAAAAACCCTTTTGACAAAAATTTTTCGATATCCAAAAAATCTTTGACCCCCCAAAAACCTTTTTTCCCTTTTTTCTTTATTTTTTCTTTGCTACCAAAAGGGAATCGATAAAAATTTTAGTTATGTGCTTCATTTTTAACCTTTTTAGCAAAAATTTTCCTTTTGGGGAAAAAAACCCAAAATTTTTTTTTAACCCAAAAGGGGGCCCTTTTTTATCCCTTTTAAAAATTTTTAGAACACTTGGGGTTTCCCCAACCCCTTTTTAAAAAAATTTTTTAAGTCTTTTATCCCCCTTTTTTTTCCCCCTTTTTTAATTTCAAAAAAACCCCAAAGGGGGATGGATAACAATATTAAAATTTTTTACCCCAAAAAGGGGGGATTAGATCAAAACCACTTCAAAAAAAGGGGGTTTTTAAAAAATTGCAATGAGATTTCGACTCAAAACATTTTGCTACAACATTTCTTTTCCAGGGTGATAATGCCCCCTTCCCCAAAAATTTTTAAACCCCCTTTTTTTAAAAACCCCAAACCCCCCCCCTTTTTTCCCTATTTTTTTCAGATGGGGAAACAAGTACTTAAAAATTTTATGATCCCGTGAAGATGTG
Organism: Microstegium vimineum; assembly: GCA_022036555.1. Classification (NCBI taxonomy): domain Eukaryota; kingdom Viridiplantae; phylum Streptophyta; class Magnoliopsida; order Poales; family Poaceae; genus Microstegium; species Microstegium vimineum. Next base: position 60,523,504 of record CM039122.1, read on the forward strand.
GCAAAGAAAATTTCCCCCCCCAATTTTAAAAACCTTCCCCCCCTTTAAAGCTGCACAAAGCTTCTAAAAACCCAAATCAAGGGGCGGGTAATCTCTTCATGGAAAAAAGTTGTCCCCCAGGGTAAGCAAAAAAATCTTCCATTCTGCATTTTTAACCAAAAACCCCAAAAAAATATTTAAGCATCACAAAACCTCAAAAAGGTTCCTTTTCCCAAATTTTTTGGTTTTTCTTTTAAAAAAAGGGGCCGTTTTCCAAAAATGCCCAAAGTCCCGGGGAAAAAAGTTTCCCCAAATTTTTTCCATTCAAAAAACTTGTTTTTTTTGTGTTTTAAAACCCCCCATAAATTTTTTTTATCTTAAAAAAAAGTCCCCGGGGGGAAAAAAAAAAGGGAGTATCCGGCCAAACCCCAAAAAAAGCAACCTCATGCAGTTAACGGGTGCTTTTCCCAAAATTTTTAAATTCTTGCCCCCCTTTTAGGGAATTTCTTAGATACCCCCCCGATAAAAAATGGGGCCCCAAAAAAAGGGGGTTTTTTCAACCAAAAATCAACTTGCTTAAAAAAGGCATAAAGCTTATTCCCCCTTAAACCCCCTTTAGCATACTTTTTAGGTGGTCTTTTTTGGGGGTCCTTCTCATTCTCCGAAAAAAACCAGGGACGTCACGATGAAAAAATAACCCCCAAATTATCCAAACCCTTTTCAGGGGAAAACGGTATTTAACAAGTAAAAGAAAAAGGGGGGGAAAAATTTTTTAAAACCAAAAGAAATCAATAATATTCAAAGAGACTGTATCTTGTGGAAAAAAGGGGGGCCTTTTAGGTAAAATTTTCCCCTTTTTGGGTTTTAAACTGAAGATAACCAGATCGTGATCTTTTTTGGGGAAAATTTATTTTTTGACAACTAAACAAACAACAAATCAATCCGCGGCAAGGGAAAAATTTGTTTTTGATGGTAACTGCTTTTAGGGGCGATAATCCCCCCACAAAATTTTAAAGGGGTTTTTTTCCCTTTTTTTTCACAAAAATGGGGGGACTCCCCCCGGGGGAACAAAAAAGGTCGGATCAAACCTTTTTCCCCCCCAAATTCCCCCCCCAAAAAGGGGTTTTTTTAGTTCGGCAAAAATCGTTGGGGTGGAAACCTATAAAAACTCCCAAAAATTTTGGGGCTGGTTTTTTTTTTTGGGGCAAAAACAAAAACAAATCCCCCCAAAATTTTTGGAGGAACCCTGAAAAAAACGTAGGAAAAAAAAAGAAAAAATCACACAAAAATTAAAAGGAAAAAATTTCAAAAAAAATCTGCATTAAAGAAAAAAAGGGCTCCAAGCTGATTTGGGGTTTTTTTTTAAAAAATTTTTCCAAAAAGGAAAATTTTCCCTTTTTGGGGGGTTTTGGGGGGTAGATACTGCTGTTGGGCGTTCTAATGCACTTTTTTGTTTATCCTTCCATAAAAAGGGGGACTTAAGACCTTAAAAACGGTTTTTTGATGAGGTTGACAATTTTTTCGATGTCGTTTTGGGGGTTCTTTCCTCCTTTAACCCCCCCTTTAAATATATAGTAAGCTTCCCCCCCCTAAAATTTTTTTCTCCTTTTCCCCAATTTTTAAAACCCCCTTTTTTACCCGCAACACGGAAAAACCCATAACGAAAGAAATTTTTATGCTCCCCCAAAAAAAAAAAAATAAACGGACATTGATTAAAAAAAAAACGTACCACCCCGGGGCCCGGGGTCCCTTTTTTGGGACAAAAATCCCGGGGTTTTTTTGATGAAAAATTCCCCCGTAGGCTGGGTGGGGTAGCGAACGCCCCTTTTTGGGCCCCTTTTTTTCAGAAGGTTAGAGAGGTGAACCCCCTTTTCCCGAAGAAGGTCCCCCCAAAATTTGGGGGGTTCCCCCCTTCCCCCGAAGGTGCGCGGGTTTTCCCCTTTTTTTGCTGCAGAGGTACAGTGAAGGGGGCCCCCCCATGCGGGCAGCAGGGCATTGGGCTTTTTCCTTGAGGTGGTCGGAAACGTTTTCACCAACTTTTTGGGGGACGAAACACTGGCCCCTTTTTGGGACTGGGACCTCTTTTTTTAGTGGGGGCCTCCCCTTCCCCCTGCGAAAAAAAAGGGTTTTTTAAAAAAAAACCCCCTTTTCAATTTTGGGGGCTTGGTTTTTTGCAGTGGGGTGAGAAGTAATGAAGGTATGCGGGTTTTTTGTTTCCCCCCCTTTTGGGGGAAAAAGGGGGGGCGTTCATACCCCCCTTTAAGTTTTTTGATTTCTTGGCGTCCCCCTTTGTTAAAAAATAATGGCATAGCGAAAAAAAATTGTTTTTAAAGTGAGTTTTACACCCCCTTTTGGGCCCTTTTTACACCTCATGAACTCGGGAAGCTTCATCTCCCTACCCCGTCTGGATGTTGGACGGCGCATAGCTTTGGAGAACAACTCCCACGTAACTTTCCGTAAACCCGGGCCCCGGGGGGTTTTTTGATACTGGGCCCCAAAACCCCCTAATTTTTGGGGGGGTTAGCCCTTTGGGGGGCGGCATTTTTTTTCCTTAAAATCATCCGTTAAACGCGAAAAAGGAAACTTGTGTGTCATGGGGTGCAGCAAATCATCTGCCCCCCGCGGTTTGAAGCTTCCCCTTTTTAAAATCAAAGGGTGGGTTTTCCCCCAAATCCTTATAAGAAAATGTACTGGTTTTTTGGGGGGCCCCCCCGTTGCGGGGCCCCCTGGATGTGTTGGCACGAAGTTGGGAGTTTCATTAAAAAAGCCCCGCATCTCTTTTACTCCCCTTTTGGGGGCCCCAAAAAAAAGGGCCCAAAAAAAAGGGGTTCCCCGGGGGCATAGGGTGGGGTGGGGTGGCAAGTCCCCCCCTCCCCCGGGAAACCCCCTTTTCCCCCCCCCCCCGGTTTTTGCGGAGTGTTAGCCGTCCCCCCCGTATAGCCCCCAAAATTTAAAACAAAAATCGAAAAAAAGATAATTGGAAAAAAAGAATAAAAAAATGTTTTGTAAAAAAAAGTAACATTAAGCACAAAAAAAACCGATTTTAGTTTTTTATCTTTTACAAAAATCACAGAATTTTAAATTCCATCATAAACATAAAAATTTAAAAAATCCCCAAAATTTGTCCCCCAAACAACCCCCCGGTTTTTAAACCCCCTATTCAGGTTTTTAAAACCGAAGACCCAAAAAAATAAAAAATCTTAAAAAACCCCCAAGATACAAAACTTTTTGGGGGAAGAAACTCCTAAAATACCCCAGTAAACCGTGGGGGGGGCGTGCTCTTCATTTTTTTCCCCCCCATTTTTTCCCCTCGTAGAAGGGAGTCGGCAAAAACCCTTTTTCGGTGAGCCCCGGACCAAGGATCACCCCCCCTGGGCTTTTTGGGCCCCTTTTAGGTACAGGGGCTTGGGGCCCCGGGTTTTATTTTTTTGGTGTTTTCCCGGGCTGTGGAGGGGGTTTGGAAAAGGGCCTTTTAAAGGGGCGGGGTTTTGAAAAAATTTTTAATTTTGTTTTGTTTAAAAGGGGTTTCCTTTTTCCAAAAACCTTTTTTTTAAAAAATTTTAGCCTGCAGATCTTCGACTGGTCCAACTTCATTCCCGGAAAATTGGTGGGCATCGAGAAGCAATGCTCCTGACCACACGAGCGGGATCCCCTCCCCCAAAAATTCCCCCAGCCGTTTTTGGGTTTCCCGATTTATCTGAGCTAACTTTTTTTTTGAAGGGTCTGAGCTGTCTCGAACTTTGCTCCCCAAATGACTTTTTCTTTCCATTTTTTGGGATTGTGGTTTTTTGCAACATCTCCCCCAAAAATGCGCCCCAAAACTCAAAAAAAGGGGGTTAAAAAAGCTCCGTGGCACCCATGGTGGGGTCTACAAAAGAAAACTCCTTTTTGCCCCCTGCCCCGAGTGTTCCCTCAGTCTGCTCCAATCCACGGGAAAAATTTATCCCCTTTTGGGGAAATCCCGGCCTGCTTTTAAAAAATCTGCGAGAAAACGAAAACGATGAGCCCTTTTTGGGGACCGGTATGCTGCCCTTTTGGGCCCCCCATTTTTTGCAAAAGCCCCCTTTGGGGAACGTTTTGTCCCCCCCTCCCCCGTGGGCCCCCTTTCCCTTTCCCAAAACCCCTTTTTTTCTGACCTAAAAACCCGGACCAAACCCCCTTTTGGGGCCCTAATGCGCTTCTGCAAGAGAAAATTGGGTTTTTTCCCCCAGAATCCCCCAAAGGCGGCAAAACTCCCCAAAAGGGGATATTTTGGGGACCCAAAGAAAAGGGAAAAAAATTTCCCCGGGCATTTCCTTCCCCAAAGGGGGGGAAAAGGGACCCCTTTTTCATTGTTTCCTGGGGGCCCCGCGGGTACGGGGGATTTTGAAAAAAAGGGGGGTTTTTACCCGGAGATGGGATAATTTTTGGGCATTTTTTTTAAAAAAAGGGGGGATTAAATTTTTTAAAGGGGGGGATGGAAAAAAACAAGAAATAAACATGATGCATGATAAAAAATACGTTCTCATCAACTAAAATTTTACTCAAAAATTTCCCAATTTTTTTAGTCGGGGGCCCCAAAACGATTCTAAAATTCACATTATTTTTTTAAAAAAGGGTTTTCGTGGGTTTTGTGTCCCGCAAAAATTCATTTCAGCCAAAAAGAAAAAACCCAAAACAAAAAAAAAAACCGGGGCCTTTTTCCCCGATATGCACCAAGTACATACCATTAGATACCAAAACCTTATGCCCCCAAACCCCGGGGAAAAACCCCCCCCCATTTTATACTTCTCAGATAGTTGGGGAAAAATTTGCAAATTTTCCTTTTAAAATCAAAGGGTATCACTTCCCTTACCAAGGTTGGGAAAAGGGGGGCCCTTTTTTATTCCCAAGTAGTTTTTAATGCAAGTTTTTGAACCCGTATTTACCTTTTCCCCAAAAAAGTATCCCGACAAATTACAAAGATCCACCCTTGAGAAAAACCCCCAAACCCCAAAAAAGTATAACTTTTAAAAAACCTGATTTTTTAGTATAGGGGGGGAAAACTAGACCTGGCACCCAAAAACGAAATAGTTTATAAAAATAGTTTGAAAAAACCCTTTAGTTTTTAAAATTTTTTTTAAAAAAAAAGAGGGTACCTGAACAAAAATTTTTTTTTCCCGCTGTGACGGGGGAAACCCCCCCAAAAAATTTTAAAAAATCAAAAACTTAAAAAAAATTTAATTAGGGGACCATTTAAAAAAATTTACCCAAATAATCCCGGTTTGTCCAGAAATCTCGAAAGGGGGTTTTTTTCATCAACTCAGGATCGCGTTTTTCATTTTTGGGGGGGCACATTTTGAACGAACCCCCAAAACAACCCCAAAAAATTTTAAAATTTTTAAATAAAGTTATTACAAAACTTTGTTCCCCCATAAAAGTAGTAAAAAACCCCCCAAAATGCGGCCCCAAAAAAAAAATGTTTGGGGAAAAAAAATTGAAGTTTTTTAAAGCAAGGGTCCCCCCAAAAAACAGGTTCCCCCCAAACCCCCCAAAAAAGGGGGGCTTTTTAGAAAAAACCCTTTCCCCCAAGGGGCCCCTATTTTCTCCGAAAAAAAGGGTAGGGGACAATGCTTTTTTAAAAAACCGAAAATTTTTCTTTTGGGCCCTCGACAACAAAAAGGGGTAAAACCCCCCGTACGGGAATTTTTTCAAACTAGACTTTTTTGCTAACTGAAAATAAAGGGCTCAAGGAATGCATGGCTTTTATCTGGAGTTGGGTAAAAAATTTTCTTTTTTTGGGGAAAAAAAAATTTTTAAAGGGGGGTTTACTTTAAATTTTTGGGGGTAAGAGTCCTCTTTTTTTCCCCCTTTAAATTTTTTTTTAGGTTATTGCCCCAAAAAAAGAGCACTTTACTTTTTGGGGGAAACCCCAAAAAAAACAGAAAATATTCCGTTCCTTCATCATTTATTTTAGTAGAAACCTTTTAAAATGTAAAATGGAGTTGCCCCGGGGGGTGAAGCTCAGAAAAAACCCCCAAATCCACTGGGGGGGGGGCAATTCGAATCGTTACACCAGTGGTAAGTTTCCCCTTTTTTAAAACAGGCCCATGTTTTAAAACCTTTTTGGGGCCCAAAAAACAGGTTACCGCTCAAAAAAGGGGGCCAGGGGGAAAAACCCACGGGGGTTTTGCTTTTGGGCCCCCCCAATTAAAAAAATAGAGGGCCCCCCACGGGCAGATCAGGTTTTCAGTCTAGAGGGGGTGCTCCCCCGAAATTTTTAGCTCCGCCCGGACAGTGTTTACTCGGTTTTTGGGGGCGATACTCACAACAACCCCCCATGTGAAAGGGGGCATTAAAAAATGTAATGGGGGCCCCATCGTGAAAAAAACCCACACAAACCAACGGGGGGGCCCCCCCCCAAATCAAAAACCCCCTTGGTGGCACTTCCCTTCCCCCTTTTACCGTTTTTTAAAATTTCTACCATGGGTTTTTTTCCACGATAGGGGAATATACCCCAAACCCTGATTTTGGAATTTTCCCCCAAAAAGGGGTAAAACAAAACTTTTAAAAAAAAAGGAAACCCTTTAAATTTTTAAGCTACTAAGGGGTTTTCCCTTTTAAAATTTTTTTAAAAATTGGGGTTTTTAATGTAGGTAAAAAAAAATCAAGGAGAAAAAAGCTAAATTTTGGGGGTTTAAAAAAAAATCCTATAAACCCCGGAAAGCATCCCCCGTAAAAAAAAACTCAAGTAGATTAATTTTTTAAAAAAAATGAGGGGGTTAAAAAATCCCCGGGGTTCCCTTTTAAGAAGGTTGAGGGTTGGGGGGTCAGGGCCTCGGGGAAAGGGTTTTTGTCGAGCTCCTGGACCCCTCGTACACCCCTTAAAACTTCCTGGATTTTTGTCTCGGGGGGGGTCCAAATTTTCCCTTTTCCCTGGATCCTAATAAAAGCAATGAAAAAAAAATAACAAAAAGTCCCCGGGGTGATGCTTAAAAAAGTTTTTAAAAACAAAAAAAAAATTTCCCCAAGCATCCCCCAAAGAGAATCCCCCAAAGAACTAAGGCTCGAGGTACTACAAACAGGATTCCCCGGGGGTAAAAAATTATTCTTAACAAAACAGCAACAAATTCTACCAACCAAAGATAAAAAAAAAAAGGGGATGGATACAACTGAAAACGAGGATGGGGGGGCCCCTTTTTGGGAAAAGGGCTCGAGGCACGTCGGGAAACCAGTGGGGGGGCCCCCCGTTTTCTCGGGGGCCGCGACCGTCGATCGAAAAAAAGGGGAAAAAGGTTTTCCTTTTATGCCTTTTTTTTCCCCCGGGGTAAAATCTTGGGGGGTTTTGGATGGGCTTTTTTAAAGGGTGGGGGTATTTTTCGGGGCTTCACGGGTTGGGGGTTTTGGGGTTTAACTGAGGGGGCAAAAAGGGGGGGCCAAAGGGGTGCGAGGGGGGTGGTGCAAACAACGGTGCTATGCGGCGAAATTTAACGCCGGCAAAGGGGGGAAACTCGGGGCTTTGGGTGCGTAGCGTCGTGGTGATTTTGGGGAGTGCGGTGAAAAGGGTACCGAGCCAGAGAGGCTCTGTGGAAACCTGTCCATGCAAGTCCCGGGGCGGGAATGGCGCACGGCCCCAAAAATGCTGTGACGACACGGGTCGAAAATAAAGCTAGGGGGGAAAAAAGGGGTTTCACCCCCGGTTAACTCCGGTGAAGCTTCCACGAAGATGGAAAAGGGTTTTTACGAGACTTTTAACGGCGAACGCTGGTTTATCATTGGGGGGGGACACCCAAAACAAAGAAAAACGAAAGGGTTTTTTTCCCGACTGGGGGTTTTTCCCCCCCGGGGAGGAAAAAAAAGGGGGCAGCGGGGTGGGGGGGGAAAAAGGAAGTTACCGGGGGGATTGAGCAAAAAGGGGGTTTGGTTGGGGGGGGGGATTGAAGAAAAAGGGGATTGCGGGGCTCGGAGCCCGGGGCAACAAGAACATTAAAAAATGCGAGCGATTTGCGGGGGGGTGCGGAAGAGTGTGGATGAGTGCGGGGGGGGAGGGGGTATAGGCGCTCCTTCCCCTTTTTTTGGGCCCCGGGGGCCCCCCGGGGGCTGTAGAGGGATTTGGGGCGATGTGCGGTGGCGGCGCGGGGCTGGGGTGCTTGCTGGAGCGGCGAGAGCGGGTTCCCCGACTTGGCCGACGCGCCCCCAGGCGGATTCGGCTTGAATTCAAAAGAACAAGGCGGGGCCCCCGTCGGGGGGGGACTGCGGGGGCGTCACTACGAAACGACGGCGCGGCGCGCGGCAAAAGGGGGGGTGGGGAGGGCTCGGCGGAAAAGCGGAGGACTTGGTCCCCCCCCGTTAAACGGGTTTGAGTTTAGACAGCGGGGAGCGGGGACAGCGATGTCGGCGCAGAGCCGAAAAAACGGGATGGTTGTTCCAACCCTTTTCCCGGGGGTTTTTGGGATGTGCCACGCGGCGGAAGACTCCGACGTACGGGTCAGCCCCCGGTTTGGGGGTGAGTGCGCTCGAGCCCCGGGGCCCGGGGGGGTCGGCGGTTTTTGCGTGCGGGAGAGGGGTCGGGTACGAGGGTTTGGGGGCGATCGGTTTTCCCATCGAGGGTCCCCACTCGGTTTGAGTTTCCTGGGGGTCGTTTGCCAAGCCTCGGGGTTTGGGAAAACGAAAAGGGTAGAATCAGGGTTTTGAACTTCGGGGTGGGGGGGTCGATAAATAAATGGTCGATCGAGGGGCCCCGGGGGTTTTTTCGAGCCTTGGCCTGGGGGCGTTCGCTAAAGGCCGGGATCGAACCTTCCCGGGGGGGGCGGGGGTTTGGGGGTGGAAACCGGCCTGGGCTCCCCCTTTTGATTTTTCCTTTTTTTCCTTTTTTTTTTTTTTTGACAAATAAGAGGGGAACTAAACCCTAAACAAACCACACTTTTTTAAAAATAACAAAGCAAAAGGTTTTTAAAAAAAACAGGTTAAAAAAAAAGATTTTAACACAAAACCTATTCAATTCTAGTTTCAAAAAATAAACACCAAAACAAGAGAGGTAGCATATGCAAACATAATGCACGAAAAGATGTGCTAGTGGAAAAAGAAAAAAACCCCAAAAAAGCCTGACACAGGGTTTCAAAAAAAACGGGGGGCATGGGGCCCCAAAAAGGGTCACACCCCGCGGGGATCGCCCCTCCTCCGATTACGGGGAATTTTTTTTTTTGTCCTCGATGGTGGACCCCTTCCCCTCGAGTTCAAGGGGCAAGCACCCGGGGCCCCCCCATGTTAAACCTGCAGCAAACCAAAAACATGGGGGAAAATTAAAATGTCGCAGCCCCTTTTAAAAAAGTCAATGTAGACTGCCCCAAAATCTTCACTTTAAAAACAATATATTTTTTCTACGCTGGGGGAAAAAACAAGCGGGGCCCTAACCAAAAAAACCCAAAAATTTTTAAAAGGTTTTTTTTTTTACCTTGTTTTTCCCCTTTTTAAACCCCTAAAAACCCCCAAAATTTTGGGGTGTCTTATCCCCCCTTTAATGTGCAGAAAAAGGGCCCCAAAAAGAGGGAAGGGGAAAATTGGTTTATGGAATCATCGAGCCGAGAATTGAGGAAAAAAAAGGGAGGAGGATACGAGGAAAAAAAAGTGGGTACCGGTCGGGCCCCAGAAAGGAAAAAAAGGCCCCAAACCCAAAACGATGGCGCTACCCAAAAATTTGATGGGACCCCGTACAAATTATTTTTTTTTCAAAAATATTTTTGGTCAACCCATTTTTCGTGTATTGACATAAACATTGCAGGTACAAACCCACAGTGAATTTACCAAAACCCCCCGGGGTTATTTGGACAATGAAATATCCGACCGACTGCAAATGGGGGTCATTTTTCAGGGGTGAAATCGGAAACCGAAACCCAAGGGCCACCCAAGTAGATTGTCTGGGGCCCGCGGTAAAAAATCTGATACAAAACCCTGCATTTTTTGTTTGGTGAAAGTTTTCAGTTTGTTGGGGCCCAAAGTCATTTTAAACCCGGTAAAAAAATAATGCGGGTTTATCAAAATTTGAAACCAATCATGTTAACCAGTGAAAAATTTGTCCGCCCTTTTGATGGGGAAAGTACCCATGGTGGCCTTTTCACGGAAGAGAACACCCCAAAAGGTTTTTTTCCTTTGTACTCGCTCTGTTTCCAAATTGTAGGTCGGGTTTTATTTTTTTGTCCCCTTTAAAATTTGGGCCACTTATCTTATTAAAAAAAATTATATAAAAATAGTCAAGTTTATGTAGCTCTTAAAGATCATTCATTAATAAAGCATGTCACAACAAAATAAATTTATTTTACCCTTTAAAAATTTTTAATAAGAGAGTAGGTCAAACTGGAGAAAAAAAGTCAAAGACCTCAATTTGGGAAAGGAGGGAAAAACATTTGGGTTTAAAAGGGGTCTATGTAAATTCATATAGTTGAGATGGGAAAAAGTTTTTTTTACAAAAACTTTTGTATTTTAATGCTGTGGGGACAGAAAAGGAAAACACAATGAAGAAAAAGAAGAGCTGAAATGACAAAAAAAGAGTAGAACGAAGAACTATGAGTACCCAAAGGAATATCGAGCACGACAAAGGGTAAAATGCAAGATAATAGTGACCACCCGATGTTAGTCAAGGGCAAAAGCCAATTAATGGTGCACGATCCTCACCCGGGATGTAATAAAATTTTTTTGCCTTCATGCAATTTTGCAAGACACACGTGAGATATGTCATCAACCCTGACATTGTATTGTATAAAATTTATTTTTTGAAGGGGTGATACTACAAAAATGGTTATCGACTATATTGAAAAAAAAATGGCCCCAAGATGGCGAAGGGTGGATGTATAGAAAAGATTTATTTTGTACCCCAAAACCCAGGGACCAAAGGCCTACACTTACTGAACCCCCAAAAACCCACTTTCAGTGAGCCTGGTGACCACCAGTGGCGGATTTTAAACCCCGGGCCCCCCAATTGCTTGATCTCAATGCTAATTACTGAAACCCAAAAAATTGATTTCACCCTTTTAAAACCCCCATCAAATAAACATCTCCCTTGTTTTTAGCCCCCCTAATCCCACATCCCACATTCCCTCACTGGTTTACCCAAATTCAAAGTAATTATTATCAAACAAATCAGACATTCAATGTGTGTAATATAAAATTTAAAATGTTTTTTTTTGTATTTTACAGAACACCCAGCTTTGAATAACGAAAATGAGTTCTTTTGGGAACTATTTTAAACCCGCAAATGTGACTGGGTTGAGATGAAAAATGCCATTTAAAGGGATCACTATGGTTTGAACAACGAACAATTAGTATACGACGAGGTTTGGGTTTATCAGCAACATGGGAAAAAGGTGGAATGTGGTTTTTTTGTGTTAGATTTCCATATTAGATAAAATATGTTAAATTTTGACTATTGAAAAAAACTTATGTACACGGTTGCGAATATGAGTCATATATGTGGTTCCTGGGGCCCTTTCTGCAAGTAAAGTGCCCAATGCTGATCCATTTAATTAAACTACCAGAATTGCCCAAAGGCATAGATTGAGGCAAACCCCCAATTGCAGCCACTGCGGGGGGCCCAAGCGGGGTTTTTGTATGAGACACCGTGGTTTTGTTGGGAGAAAAGAAAAAAATTTTGATATGTATACAGAGGCCCTCAAGGCTCAAAAAGGGTGTTCACAAGTCAGGTGGATGCTGATGCAAGTTTTTTCAGAAGATATAATTATTGAATTTGCATTTCTCCTTTACAAGTCAGGGGTTTCCCATTGATCAGGGGTTTTATAACAGCCCCATCGGAACCGGTCATTATACTTTCCCAAAATTATGGGGGGTTTGTATCCCCGTCTGGGTTTGGACGAGAAAAAAAGATGCACAGATTTTGGGGACATTAACTTTTTTTTTATACCATGAAAAATTTAAAAAAAAGGTACTCGAGTGTGGTGTAACCCCCCAAGATTTCCAAACGGCTCAGACCCCACTCTGCACGTTGGGGCAAAACCACCCCCACCACCATCCCACTTAACTTTCGTCCTCGTTTCCGCTTAAAAGGATTAATTTGGGGGAGGGTTTGGGAGGGACTTAAAAGGGCCTTATATGTTGGTCTATCCCACCTTAAAAACCCAAGGTGGGAAAAAACCCTCCACAATATCTCATTAACCACTTTTGGGCCACGGGGGGGCCAAAAAGGCCGGAGTGACATACACCCCCCCTCAAAAACTCGCCCGCCCTCGTCGGGGGCCCCAACTTTCCCCAAAACCCGGGCAAAGATGACCAGGAAATTTTCCCTTTTTAGCACACGCGACCGTGCCCCCAAAGTGTCGGCACATGTGCCATGTCGTGGCCCCGCAGAGCCTAAACGCGAAATTGATCCTCCCAATGCCCGCACACCTGGGCCCGCACGCGCCCGCTCCCGCGAAGGTCGGCTGATCCATTTGTAACCCCCCGGGTTTTTCCAAAACGGCTCAGATCCACTCTGCACGCTGAGCGAACCACCCCCACCACCACCCCACTTAAGCTTTCGTCCTCCCCTTCCCCTTAAAAAGGGGATTAACCCGAGAAATGGGGGGAAATGGACTTAGAAGCATTATATTTTGGTTTTCCCCCCTTAAACAACCAAGGTGGAACTAAACCCCCCACAATATCTCATTTAACAGGCAGGGGCCCCACTCCCCGGGCCCAAACGGACCGGATGGGGATGGGCTGACCACATATGGATTACAAAAAACAAAAAATTTGTAGCCAGGTACATTATGGCCGGCGTAGTACTTTGAAAAATTTTTAAAAAAATTATATTTCCCATTTATACTCTGTGTGTTTGTTTCTAGTTCTACTAGCGTATTTTTCAAAAGGCTTATACCTTTTATTCAAAATTGTACATGCACAACAAAACTGTGCACATTTGGACCTTTGGGAAAATTGGCCGCAGATCATGAAAAGGGTTGTCATCCAAAATGGCATTTTTGGTAACGGTAACACAAATCACTAAAATTTCTTAAGATTTGCCAGGGGCACTATCAAAATGGAAGTAAAGCTTTAATTTTTTTTAGGGGGCAACGAGATCCCCTAAATTTTGAAACCAAAATTTGGGGGTTTGTATTCCTGGAAAGGGTGTTTTTAGAATTTGACTAAAACTTGTCTATATCGGGATAGAAATTTGATTTATGTACATAAACTAAAAAAATGGTCTTCTCCAGGAAATTGAGAGACTTTCTGGTTTTAAATTTTATGAAGGGGGGTGGGACGGCGAAACATTGCCACCCATCAACCGGGGAATAAAAAATATTCTCCAGCTAAATTCCGTTTCACTTAAAATATTTTCTACTACTATAATAATATATTATTCTCTACCTTTGGGGCTATCCTTTTCCCTTTAGGATGGAATTCGTGGATGACATTTTGACGTTTCACGGAAAAGGGAAACTTTCAACCCAAAATCGTGAAGTACGCAAGAAATGATAACGCCCAAATTTCGCAGGAAATTTATCTATTCTATTTCTCTTAAAATTGTGCAACGTCAAAATCGTGCGCCCCTCACAAATTTCTGTTTTTGGGGGAACAGTAAACTTTTACCTCCGCTCCACCTCCCCCCGTCGAAAATTCCCGAAAAGCAGAATGCAACTCTCCGCCCTGTACCTTCCGAATCCTTCCCCAGACTGCCTCCTCTCCAAAATGGGGGAAAAAAAATAGAAAAAAGAAAAGGAAAACCCAAGCCAAAGGTTCCCAGCTCCGCGTCCGCCATTGTCCCCATCGTGGCCGCCGCCCCCCGCCCCCATCACCTGCGCAGCCGCTGCCGTCGCCGCTGGCAGACCGTCCCCCAGACCCACCGTGCCCCGGCCTGTTCTCCGCCGCCCCCTCCCACGTTAACCCCGCCCCGTCCTCCCCGGAGTCCCGGGACGCGTCTGCCGACGCAAACCGCGGCCGCCGCCCCATTGTACCACAATTTTCAACTACCCCGGGTTGGCGGCGCACCGGCATGGACACGAACGAAAACCCCCGAGGCCCAGCCCCCGGGGGGGTGCATTGGCCCCGCCCCCTCCGCCCCCTGTCGATCAAAGGCGGCACAACGGTGGTCCGTGGTAGGGGCACAAACGGAGTCTTCGAAAAAAGACAACCCCGGCAATGCAAGGTGCTTCTTTAAATGTCTCAGAAAACCTCCCTTTTACATGTTTTTCTCACATTTTTTTGCACCGTTGGTTCAACCCAAAACAGAAGAACTCCCTTTTCCGGTATTAAGAAGGTACCCCCTTAACATCTCAAAACAGTAATGCTTTAAATCTGGGGTTGTAGTGTATTTTGGGTTCCCAAAACACAAAGTCACAGCAAACAGTCCCGGACGCTTCCATTGCAGCAAACACATCTTCTTCCCTAAAACCTTTCCCCAATAGTGTTGCCCCGCCACGAAGTTTGCCCCCAAAAAAGGGAAAGTTAAAGCATTGACGAGATACGACGGTAAGTTATCCAAATTGATTGCATTTTTATATTTTCAATTTGCAATACCTCTTTTTTGATTGATGTGTCATGTTATTTTTTTACTTTTTTCTAACTTAGTATTTCTGAGGTCTTTGGCCCTGAACTATTTGAAGATTTGTCTTATGGGATTGGGCTACTTTTTACTGGCTGCTAAAATGTTTTGTGCAGTTTGCCAAAAACTTCTCATTTATATCATTAAATTTGTCGTTGTATTTATTTAAAATTTACTGCAAAAAAACTCCTTCCCTTTCCCAAAAAATAGATTTATTTTCCAACTTTCTAATTCCTCATTTCAATTGTCAGTTGTACTGCCGATAGTTAATAATAACTTGCAGTCAACTGCTGAATTGATGATTGGGGCATCAAAATTGTATTTAGTCTCAGCAAAGTTAAAAGGCATCCCTCCTTTCAATGTTACTTCCAGTTTATTATTTTCAAAAAAATTTGGGGGATAATAAATTTGACATTCAAAGGAAAGAATTTTGTTCTTTTTTCCCATACCTGATGGTTTAAAAATTGCCTTCCCAACCCTTCCTCCAGGAAATGCCCGGGAACTTTCAATTTTTGGACCAAAACTGACCATCACCTTTTTCAGGGAAATTTTCAATTTTAGCATATTCTTCAACCCCCAAGACCATTCACTCTTTCGTTTTTTACTCTTTTCTAATTTTTACTTTATCTTAAACTTATCCTTTTCCTTCCAAACCTTCATTTCCCCAAAATGTTTTGCTTCAAACATATTCCCAGATTGCCTGAGGGATAGCAAAAAAAAAGCTTTTTTAAGTTTAAAAAAACTATAGGGAAAATTTGACAAGGGAAGGGATCTTGATGAATATTTTCAAAAAAAAACGTTTAATGACCCTCTTTTCTTTTAAAAAACTTTATCCTCAAGCACACCCCCGAAGCGCAGGGGCCTCGTTTTTTCCCATACTTTCAAATTTTGGGGAAAGTTAAACACCAAATTTAAATTGGGTTTTGTTTTAATATTTCTCGAATTTCCCTTTGGGGGCCCACTTAGCACACATTTTACATTTAAAACCGCACTTTCTTTCCCGGGTTTCAACTTTACTAATATATATATAAAATAATTTAAAAAATAAATAAATATTAATTGGAATAATGTGACACGAATTTTTCTTTACGTTCACTGTTTCAGCTAAGGGTTTTTTTTTTTGACAAGTTTTTAAATTTACAAGTCTGCACGAAGGGAAAACCCTTTTATGTCTTATTTTAAAACCAACAAAGCCCCACTATCTCTGTAAAAATCAATATCGTAGGATGAAAATTTGAAAACTTTCTGAAAAATAAAATTTTAGCACCGGTCAAAAATACTTTCTGCCAAGCAAGGGATATATTTTTCCCTTCCGGTTTTTTACCCCGTTTAAAATGGATTTCAGACAAACATCTTCTTTATATAAATTTTTAAAACCCCCTACATATCTATTTTGATCTATTAAACTATCTATAAAGATCTAAAAAGTTTGGGGATTACTTTCAGTTTTCCCTTTCCCCCCCAAATTTGTTTTCCTACGGTTTTCCAATTTCCCACCCGGCCGTCCTCCTCGGACAAAAGGATCCCCGGGCCCGCTGGGTCCACCCGTCGGCCCCCCTTTTGGGGTTCCCCCCCTCCCCCAACCTCTTTCCCCGACGCCCAAACCCAAAAAAAAAAATCCCCTTTCCCCCCTTCCCCCCGACCGGGGACGCCGCCCCTTCGGCGCGTCCCCCGGGGCCCCGGGGGCCCTTCGCCTCAACACCAAACCCGGGGGGGACTTCGCGGGACGGGCCCGCCCGGGGTGGGGCCCCCGCGACGACGCGGGCGGGGACCCTCCTCCCACCCCCCCCGCCCAGCAGCGCCGGGGCCCCACCGGCCTTAGCTGCCTCTTCCTCGCCACCGGCCCTCCTTTCCTCCTCCTCCCCGTCGCGTGTGCTACTTTTCCCATTTCCCGCCTCTCTTCTTCTCCGTCCTCAGCCCACTCGGGCCCCCATCTCAGCAGGGGTTTTTACCTCCCTGGTCTTGCCACCCCTTTCCACCCCCCGGGGTCATTTTCCCCCCTTTCCTTCCCGGTTTTTTTTTTTCGTCCCCTTACTCTTTTTTAAAGGATTTTCCTCTTTGTCTTCTCCAGAACACGCAGGGGCCAAATTTTATTTGGGGCAAACCTCTATACTGTTTTCGATCACATTCATCTTGGGGGTTTTACGGGGGTTTTTTCTTTGCTGGGTTCAGTTCTCCGTTAATGAACAGCTGTTGTTTCTCCCCCCCTGAAAACCAAAAGGGAATGAGAAAAATTTACAACTGGAAATACCCAAAAAAAAGGGGTTTGGGGCTGGGGGTTCTTTTTTGCTTCCTTTTCTATTCCTAATTTTGGCACTGGGGTTTTCTTTCCAAATTTTGGTTTCCCCCTCTAATACAGCCAAAACAATTTCCATGACTAAAAATACATATACAAGAGATTTTTCCCGGGAATTTTTTCCATTTTTAAATTTATTTGTATGGCTCCTGGGAGCAAGTAGCTCCTAATAAATCGAATTTAAATTAATTTATTTCTAATTTTTTCTTTTTTTCTTGATTCCATTTTTCACGCTCTTACTGCAGTCGAAACACTATCTTAATACTTTTTTGTATTTCCATTTCCTTAACATTTTACAAGTTTGTTTCTTTCCTGTTTTTTGCACATTTCTTAATCTCTTCCCCATCTTTTTTTTTCTTAAACGACCTCCTCCCTTCTCGGTGTCACACATGAACAAGGGCAAAGAAACACCACACTCCCATCTGCTCTTTTCCACCTTGCTCTTTTTCATCTTCGTTTTTTAATGCCTTCCCTTTTTTTGTCTTTCAAAATGGTCTTCAAAGCTTATATATGTTTGACAAAATAGTAGTTGCTGTCAGAATTCTTATGCCCCCTTTTGTCAACTTTAGCACATAATCTATGTTTATAGAATATAAATTGACAGTTCTGACTGGTCACTGACATCTTAAGATTTGCAATTTCAATGGGTGTACCTATATTTCTGCACTTCAAGTCAGAGTAAGGTTAGTCGACAACATGACAGGTTGCTTAGTCCCTATTTTTCCCCAAACATATACTTTTATCCTCATTTTTTATATGTAAATTTTTTTTCTACCTTCGTAAAAAAATGTTTCTTGTTTCCCAAAATTTGAGTCAGCAACCTATACCCTAATGAGCATCCTCAGTCACCTCTTCCTCTCATCATATAGATGACCATTAAAAATGTTGCATGCTCAAAAAGAGTTTGTGCATCAATTGTGGATACTAATTCAATCCCGCTGAGATGTTTGTAATTTGGCTTTTCGCTTCTTTTCAATTTCCCAATATGCAGGGTGCACCGGCAGGATGGCAACCGCGAAAGCAGCCTCCCAATTTTTTCACTGCACCAAACAGGCACCGACAGCAAAACAGATAGACACTATTTATTTACGGTGTGCATCTGTCTCCATGTTGTCTTCACTGTACCAAATTTGGGTAGTAATTTTTATGAAAAAAAACCAATTTAAATATTTCAAAGTCGCAACAACCACACTGTATTCTATGAGGGCAACATTGTGAAATGTGTTTTACATCTCAGAGCTACCAGAATCTGTGAATACTGACATGCCAAATGTATTTCGTCGCTATTTTCATGAGTAAAAATTTATGGCGAGACAGCTTCCTGCCCGTGCCATTGCGTTGGAACTCTTCATCTACAGCAGTCATCTCCCGTGCACATGAATTCTGTTGCCCAGCAACGCCCCAACTGCCTATAGCCCTTTGCACGGCAGGCATAGCGCCACCGTGCCCCTGGAACCTTGGTAGCAGGTATGCCTCTTTTTAATCCAGTTGCCTCCAAACTCATCAAATAATATTCCATTAATTTTCTTGGTGATGCGACCGTAAAGCCCTTTAGCTTAACCAAATGATTTTTCATTTGCCTTATTATTTCACACCTGTGATAGCGGCGAATTAATGAAATAGTCCCAATCCTTCCATGGGCTATGCTATGGACTTGGAGGAAGGGTACCTTACTGGCATGTTCTATTACTCTTTAATGATGGTCTAGATCAACACAATTTTTTGGGTCGTAAGGCTTATATATCAAGTGTCTGACCTTGCACGCACTCTGAGTAATTACTGAAAATCTGATTTAGTTTTGTGTGTGTATATTCAGCGGTGACTAAAATAGATTGTCTTCATTTCATACACTCTGTTCTCGCTACTAAGATATTGCATTGGAGTTCCGAAAAAAAAAGAGATTGCATTTGCAGAACATGAACAAATCCAATTGTCTCTCAATTGATGAAATAGCCATCGGTTTGGATTTCCTGGTGATATACTGCAACCCTAAAAGCCTTCATGTGAGCAAATGCTTTTTTAGCTTCTTAATTCAGTTGTAAGTCAACTACAAACTAATTAAAAAGTCCAATTCTTCAGCTTACATATACCACGACACTATTTGTGAAGATCAGTAGCAATGTATTGCAGTGCTGACAAATATATTAATAACTCTCTTGCTGCAGGATTCATATTGGATGTGTGCAAAACCGGCAATATTCTCCTCTTCAAAGCTTCACTCGACACAAAAGGAGTCTGCATAGCCAACTGAAAAAGCCTGTACTATACCAACACTATCCATCAATTTAGAACCCATCTGTAACTAATGATACTAATCTTTTTTTTTCCATGTATTTGCCCATCTGTAACTAAAAACACCTTCTTTTTTCCATGTATAGTCATATCATGAGAACCCATCTGTAACTAATGTACTAATCTATTTTTTTTCATGTATGGTCATGATGTTGTGCTTATAACTTTTGGGTTGCTAGCCCGTCACGGGGACACCTACTATTTCTCTTGGATTTCGTAAAGCCACGTCATTACGTGGGCCCTAACCAAGTTACTAAGTGCACCATGAGGAGTAACTTTAAGACTAATCACATTAGTTGCCAAGCCATCAAAAGTCATTGTTGTCTACTTTAATATGCAAAGCCACTTTCCAGAAATGTACTCCATCCACTATCAAAACTCTCATTTTCCAGTTTATTCTTTTTTAGTTCCATTCTTTAATGAAACTACCAGCTAATCAATTTATCTGTATTTTCTTTTTCATACCCGGGCAACACATGGGGAATCTTCTAGTTTTAAGAAAACATAAGCCATCAAAGAAAAAAAAATTTTATTTCCCAGTTAAATTTAAATTAGACGTACCATTAAGTTTAAAATAAGCTAAAATTAAACTTGTATAGCTTATTGAATTATATATATCTATTTATAAGACATCTATCATTTCAAACTGAGTATACCAAAGAGTAAATGCCACTCCGTCTCCCTAGTATTGAAGGACCGAAATGTTTTATTAAAAACATATAGAACTAATATCTGAACTATCATTGTCAAGCCTCCTTGTGCCTAAACTATCAACAATTGCTAGGGTCCATCGGTCCTATAGAGTGCCAACTTCCAATATTCCTTCTTTTGGTTGCAATTCCTAAAATAGCAACAGGTTGGGGCAGAAATAGGATTGCCCCCTCCAAAATGCAATTGGCTAGCTGCCACAAGGAGCAAATGCTAACATGGCTCGATGGATTAGCCAGAGGTTCTCTCTATCTGGTGCAAATAGGAAATGATGGACCACGTACCATTACTGAAAAAGAAAAAAAAAAAATGTGTGCATCTGTAATAGAAATTTTTTCTGACTAAAAAATCAATTTATGAGGCTAATCAACTATACCAGGTCATGCATAGGGGAGCACGTGGCAGCAGAGCGGCGGCAGCTGGCCGGCCGGGCGGCGCACCTGCGCGCGCGGCTACGGGGGTGCAGGAGACGACTAGGGTTGGGGTGGGGGGGCGGCGGCGGCCGGGAGGAAGAGAGAGAGAGAGGAGAGAGAAGAGAGAGAAGAGAGAAGAGAGAGAGGAGAGACCAAGGGGCTGAGAGTAGGTTTGAAATTAACCTAATCCTTTCTTGACCTGCAATTGATACATGGGGGTCTTTATTTATAGTCCTACAAGACTTCAACCCTAAGCATCCTGCGATTATGGAATCCGGTGCTCTATTTTAAAATTTTTCTATCTTCCAAAGGCTACCTAGATGACGTGGCGACCTCCATTGATGGCGATGGTTGGCGGTGCGGGGTGCCCTCCCTTCTTCCGAAGGCGCGTGTTGCGGCGCGTTGGCCACAAAGACGCGGTCCGTTGCAGCGGCTCCTCCTCTTCCGGGCCCGAATTGGCCTAATTTCTCTCCAATTCTGTTGGGCCTTCATTGTCATTGTTACAGTTATCCCCCCTTTTCCACTCTGCGCGCCACGCTGAAAGTCCCTATTTGGTTTGGCAAATTTTGATGAAACCTTGGCTAACCTTGTTTATCTAAGGGATGATTTATTTAGAGAAAGGTGGTCTATGTGATGAGCTTATTGAATATGAAGCATGAAAACATGTCATATGACCAAGCTGGTAAAGACCCAAGACAAGACTTGGCTTTGATGGATCGGTTTTAGGAGAAGGGCAAGTTGAGGTTTCGAAGTGATGGACCGTTGCGAGGTGAAGCTTGGGCAAGACTTGGCGCCGATGACCGATGCAAAGGTGAAGAGCAAGTAGAGTCAAGGCTGATGGATCAAGATGGACAAGTGACGACGTGAAGTGTTCATATCATAAAAGAGGCAAAATGGGTCAAGGCAAAGGTATAACCTATAGGACATTTGTTTTGCACTCAAGACAACCCTAGAGGAGTGTGAGTGGTTTAGGATCGATAGCCGAACTATTAAAGGGGAAAATCTTATCGGTTATTCAATGCAAGGGTGCCATCAAGGGTTTAAACATATCATGTAGATTTCATATATAAACCCAAATGATCATGAAAACATTTTAAAATTGTTGACACCGTTTTTGGACGTGTCAAATTGAATTGAGTATGCTTGATCGACAAAGGGATAGTTATTTGCTTCTTATTGGCATCGGAATACTACTTTGGGTTAAAACCGCTGATTGAAACAAATGAGGTTGCCGATGATGAAGGGTGTCAGAGGAAGAAGAAGATTGCTTCCGATGGAAAGGTTGCCAAAGAGAGTTTGTCGTTTGGGAAAAATATGTTGATGGATGCGAAATGACAGATTGACTCAGCAAATGCTGCCCAATGGCCTTAAGGGTAGGTGGTAGATGGAAAGAGATCTGCCGATGGAAAGTGTCATCGCGAAGAAAATAGATAAGGAAACTGGTGATTTTATACCATATTATTATATTTGTTTGAGTCCGACTCTTGGACGAAGTTTATTTATTTCCTTAAAAATTGGAGTTTTGTTTAGGTATGAGTCGTGTCTATGTACAACTCCTCCTACTAGGGTATAATATGTACCTAGGACAGCGTGAAAAAAAGGGGTCCAATTTCAATCAATAAAACTACTATTTTTCGCTACTTTCAGCATCACTTTTATTGCACTAGTTCAAGTTTATCTACGAGTTCTTACGATCTCGGCCCGGCTGCATCTACAAGATCTCCTCTACTTTGCAAGTTTCCACGTTTTGAGCAATCTGAGCCTTGACGTCCGGGCGTATCGCTGTCGTCTCGTTCATCGTTGTTCTAGTTATCATCCTTGTCGATTAATTGGTCAAATCGACTGGCACACCTTGGAAGATCGAATTCGGGTATAAGCCCGAGGTGTTCGCAGATCCGACGCCTTTTGTGTTAACACCTCTTTTGGCACACCTGGTGGGACCAATTATACATCTGTTGATCACAGTTTTTACCCATTACAAGTTATGGGTGATGCAACTGATATCCATCAGGGCAATGTCATTGAAGTCTCCGAAGCAGATCTGAAAGATAATCAGAAGCAGGCTATGGAGCAGGCTATGGAGGAGTACAAACAGCTGTATCTGAAGTCCTTCAGCCTAAGCAGGAGCGGTGAAGCTATCCAGAAGCAAGATCTACCGTTGCCACGACAAGTTACTTTCGACGCCAATCCTGGTAAATTGCAAGAGATGGTTAATTCTGCATTAAATCAAGCATTAGTTAACCACTCCAGCGTGTTGTCCAACACCGTATACAATGCTGTTATGCAATCTTTCAAGGAAGGACGAGCACCTTATTATGTTGGTCCAGCGTATCATCAACCTGGATCGGCATCTGCTATGATCCCATCGGCGGTTCCAGTAGCATCTCTCCAAACTGGGAACCCAATTGCCGATGAGATTACGCTGCCTAGGTCAAGCCCTGTGAGCGTTACTCGATTGAGCACAGATCCGGTGGCGTCGACAATGTCAGGGCCTGCGACGAACGGACAGCCAACTCCTACCAGCTGGTGGGGATATGGTATGCCTCCGAGCTAGTCTGATGATTCTGGATCGACACAAGACAACAATGCAGTGTGGAGGCTCCAATGTCATCGGCAATGTCAGCACAACCAATGATCCAACGTCACATTATTCTACGTCTTCTCCAACTGTGCAGTTACCATCAGAAAATCTTTAGATGATGGTACCCAAGATGCCTTACGCGCAACCATCGACAAACTCTTTGTCGATGCAACGGGACATGGTAGCTTTGAGTCAGCCCATGACAATGGCGAGCTCTCAAACTGGAGTGCCAGCGCTCCAAATGTCGGGTGGTTATCGGCCATCAGCAAATTGCATGCCGATAACTTATAATCCTGGGTGAATCAATACCCGAGCAGCGCTCAAAATGAGGCATCGGCATATCAGCCGGTGAATATGACGCCGCAATACCTCTCAGTAGGCGCTCAAAACGGTCCATCGGCAAATCAATCGATGTATGATATGCAACGGACTAATTGTCAGCGCCTGCACCAGCTGCTCCGCTTATTTTGCCACAGAGGTATGAGGAAGCTTATCAACCGGCCAGCCAATCAACATCCGACCGGTGTATCGGCAAGATCAGGATGCATACTGGACCGACAAGATTGCCGAAGTGATGAAAGAACAATTCGGTATTAAGCCTAAGGTCAATACTTACTCTTATCGGACGCCGTATCCTCCAACGTATGATATGGTTCCTCTCCCAAATCGGTACAAGGTGCCGGATTTCACGAAGTTTTCTGGCCATGATGACACGTCGACAATGGAGCACATCAACCGCTTCATTATTCAGTGTGGCGAAGCAGCCAGCAGGGATGAACTGAGGGTAAGATTGTTCTCATCATCATTATCTGGATCGGCATTCACATGGTTTATTTCGTTACCTCCAAAATCTGTGATCACCTGGGCCGATCTAGAGAAGCAGTTTCACAAGTACTTCTTCGCTGGCGTTCATGAAAAGAAGATTTACCGATTTGATGAAGTTGAAACAACGTAATGATGAATCGGTAGAAAGCTTCGTCCAAAGGCTTTGAGATGTGAAGAATAAGTGCTACAGCTTGTTACTTGATGATCGACAACTGGCTGACTTGGCTTCTAGGGATTACTGCCACACATCAAAGATAAATATGCATCTCAGGAGTTTGAAAGCTTAAGTCACCTCGTGCAAAGAGTTGATAATCAAGAGGTTAAAGCTTTTGAACCTAGAAAGACTTGGGGTAAAAAGGTGTCCTTTGTCGAACAGGAGGAAAATTCTGAATCCGATGAGGAGGCAAGTATCGGTGCTGCCGAGTGGGTGAAGAACAAGAAGCCGATATCCTGTCCGTTTGGCCAGAAGGAGGCCGAAAGGTTCACCTTCGACATTACTAAAGCCGATAAGATATTTGACCTGTTGCTTCAGGAAGGGCGATTAAGTTAGTGCCTAATCAAGTGATTCCATCGGCTGAAGAGCTTAGAAGAATAAGGTATTGCAAGTGGCATCATGCAACTTCACACAATACTAATGATTGCAAAGTCTTTAGGCAGCAGTTGCAGTCAGAGATCGAGTCTGGACGGGTTAAGTTTGAAAATTCTAAAGCCCAGAAACCGATGAAGATCGATCAGCACCCGTTTCCAAATAATATGATGGAGATCAGTGGGAAGGCTAAAGTGTTAACATCACAAGCTGCTAAGAAAAGTGCATTGGTAGATCCAAAACATCAGATATCTGTGCATGATGTGAGGGATATTGCCGATGATAGAAAGGTAAGAGAATTGCCGATGAAAGCGACAGTTCCAGGAATCCCTGTGGGCGCGCACCATATGGCGTTGTGATCACGCACCGGCAGCCACGGCGAGATTATCGGCAATTGCAGGAAGAGCGATATCAGCAACAAGAGGAAGAAAGGCGCCAAGAGTGGTATCGGCATAAAGATCATTGGAGATGCCCTTTATTTGTTCATTGTTGGGAAGAGGGCATCAAACTACCCACTGCTAATAACTGCCCTGAATGCAATGGATACTATCCTACCGATCGGTCAGAGAAGAAACCCCGTTTTGATGATCGATCGTCAGATTATGCCAGGCCGATCAAAGAAAAGGGATCGGTACATGCTCGGCTGGGGGGCAAGCTTAGCGTGCATGATAGGCTTGGCAAGCGTGGCCGTCAGGAAAGAATTGAGGAGATGGCCAATGCAAGAGTACCCGATGAAGAAATATTCTCTCGGATCCAAACATAAGAAGTGGTGAAAAGCAATATCAACCTGTTTGGAAAACTAGACTTCCTCAATGGTGCCCAAGGGTCTGACAAAGACTCAGAGGAGAAGGATCTAGCGTGAACGTCAGATGGATCTACATGATGGCAAAAATCCTCCGAGGGAAAGATCTCCGGTTAAACAGTGGAGGCTGAAACATAAAGAGAGAGGTTCATCGGCAGGCGTCAACATGGTTGTTATATTGCCGATGGAGTTCATGGCGCCCGCTGATGCTGAGGAGGAAGATGCTGAAATGACACAGTTAATGCTGGATCCAATGACAACTACCTTTGAAAAACCTGCCGATGATGAGAGGCAGCATTTGAAGGCCTTGTTTGTCAAAGGCAGAGTCGATGGACAACCAGTGTCCAAGATGCTGGTGGATGGTGGAGCGGTAGTCAATATCATGCCATATGCCATATTCAGGAAGCTTGGAAAAGGTGACCAGGACTTAGCCGAAATAGACATGATGCTCAAAGATTTTGAAGACAATGTGTCACTAGCTAAGGGAGCAGTGTGTGTTGAATTGACCATCGGCAGTAAAACTTTGCCGACGACGTTTTTCATAATCAACGGTAAAGGCGCATACAACTTGCTCTTGGGGAGGGATGGGATCCATGCCAATTGTTGTATAAACCATCCAGAGTGGCGCTCGATGTAATCCTCGGTGTTCCCCGACTTTAAACTGAAATACAAAATTGTTTAAACGGGGTTTATTCGGAAGCGTAGGTGGTTTTTAAATGGGGTTCCGTGATAAAGAAGGGAAAAGCTTTGTCTGTATTGTTTGGGAATCAAAAAGGGCCCCCCCCAAGGACGGTTAGATGCCTGTTGGACTATGTTATGTGTTGCTGGACTAAATTTTATTTTTATGGAGGAAAATGCTGGATAAACAAATTTTCATGGTGAAGGATATTCCAAGCTCCTTTTGTGCCCGGTCATGTCGGTTCTTTTGATGGATGTGAGTTTTTGGGTTTTAAAGAACCCCGGTGCTACTTATCAAAGAGCGTGAATTTATCTTTATAAGTACATCAACACGATAGTTGAGATCTAATCGATGATTTGGGTGGTTAAAACAAGAGATTTCGAGAAGCATCTTGCCCATTTGAAGGATTCATGTGTCAAGGAAAATGGGTTAAAGTGAATTCTAATAAGGTGCATTTGGTGTATCGGCAGTCAATTTCTAGGGTTTATGGGCATTTGAGAGGTTGAGATCGACAGAAATCTATTGAGCTTAAAAGGGGGTTGTCCCACAAAGAAGATGAGTTCAGTCCTTTATCGGGAAAATCTTTATTAGAGTTTATATTAATTTTTTGGTAAGATTAAATCTTTTAGCCGTTTTAAAGCTAAAGGGTCAAGAAATTTTTATGGAAAGAAGAACAGCAGTTTGCCTTGGAAAAACTTAAAAGATATTTTTGGGGATCCTCCCCTTAGTTTTTTTCCCCGGAAAAAACCCCTTAGTTTACTTGTCTGCGAGACGTGTTATCGGGTCGGTTGATCCAAGAATTTTAAAGGGGGGGAACAATAATTTATATTTGAGTGAAGGGTGGTGGTGCTGAAAAACCCGGTATTCGGCCCTGAGAGATTGTTCTGGGTCTTTTTGTGGATATAAATTTTTGGAAAATGCCTGAGCTAATCTGTAGAGATTTATTCCGGGGATCCTGATTAATAAAAATGTTCTGAGAATATCCCTTTAGACAATAGTATTGATTGACAAATTTTTGAATTTTTTGGGAAAACAATTACCTGAATGGTTATTCTAAAATTTGTCCTGGTCGGCATTTTGTAAGAGCACATTTAATATTAGACCCGCACTGTTTAGTTTATGGCTTGTTTCACGTCATGCATGGGATGTCAAACAATAAGTGGGCAAGTGAGACAGTAGGTGGACTGACCCAACAAAAGAAAATCTCTATTCAGTCATGTACGTTATGTCCTTAGACCGGATTGTGGGATGTACTCAAGATGTGAAACGATCTATTAGAGGCTATCAACGTATCCCTAATTTGGGGATTTAAGGTGGCCCCCGGGTGGTTGGGAAAAATGCTATGAGACATAGACAATCAAGATGGAATTTGCCCCTCTCTTCGTGAGAGAGATATCACTGGATCACTCATGTGATTGGATCAACAAATGCATGGCCATGCTTGGGTTAAGTGTTAACCCACGAGTTGATACATATATCGAGTGGCAAAGGGAATAACTTGTACATGGTCATAGTGGTTCGTCTGATATGATCATAGCGTATGCATAGGAGTTGACACGCCTTGCTAGAGGCCGCTATCAACTATTGGTCGAGTAAGAGTACTTGGGCCATGTCTATGTATGCGTGAGCCCATAGGGTCGCACGCTTAAGGGGCTGGAAGCCTAATTCGGGTTGGACCCGAATTAGACTAGGTTTAGGGTTTCTAATGGGCCTCCACCGTGGGAGCTCGTTAGGACGCCTATATAAGCAAGGGTGGGCGCGGGGCGAATTGATCCACGCCTTTTGGCAGCCGCTGTCGCCTCCCCACGCTCGCGTCTTTTGCTCCTCGCGGACCTAGCAGTCCGGAGGCGCAACGCTTCCTCCCTGCACGTGTGGGATTCCTCGGAGGTGCTGCATCTGGAGCACAAGGACGAACCGCGCGAAGGGGACGTTGAGACGGACGACCACGCAACTGCACTGCCTGCTGCGACGCGCACGACTACATCAAGTCGTCTTCCGCTGCACCTGCGCGTCTAGTGGTAATCCCGTAACCTGTAACTAGCAGTAAATCCTGGTTTATGAGGTCGAAAAGTTTTGTTTTCCGGCTAGCGTAGCAACCTCGTATTCCTTCAATAATTGAGGCATTATTTGCTATCGACTGAGTGTACTGTCATATGCAAAGATGATGTGGTTAAGTACATGTTGTCAATGACAATATTGAGCGAGAGGGTCGGCAAGTGGATTCTGGCACTGTCTGAATTTGATTTGAGGTATGAATCGACCCAGGCAGTTAAGGGTCAGGTGATGACTGATTTTGTCACTCAGCATTGCGGCACAGTGAGTTCTGTAGGGATTGCTATGACAGAACCTCTTAAGATAGGGCCCAATTGTCAGGATTAACCAACTTAATCCCAACAAATGATCCAAACCTTAATTAGTCCGTCAGGTGTCGCCACTTTGCAGCGGGTCATCCACCTCTTTCCGAACAGGATCTCCCCATTACAAACATTGCAGAAGTAATACGAAAATTTTATATTACATCAAAGTAGCGAAAATTTGAAGTCATATTACAAACCATAAGTTTTGAAACATAACTTAAGTGTCATACGTTAATAATACATTAAGCTGCTGATAGAGTTTACACAAACAACCGAGTTACCCTTGCCCAAGGGTCAAGCAAAGACTTTTTATTCTTCATCATCATCCACAGTGACCACGGTCATGCAGCACGAAGCCACACAAACCGGATTGTGGTCCTCATTTGCAATAGGGGTTAACAAACCCTGAGTACGGAGTACTCAACAAGTCTTATCCGACAAAAGAAAAATATTTGGTGGACAAACAGTATGCAAGTCATAGGATTTAAGGGGGTGGTTTGCAAGAATCAAGTATTTTGCATAACTGAGCATTTATAAAAAGAATTGAAAATCATTTAATTCGTTCAAAGATTACTCAAGTACCAATCTAAATTTATGATTGATAACAGGGTAATATACCATCCATAAAGGGATTCAACAAGTATCCAGTTTAAGTGTATTACTACGCGGTAGAGGACAGGGTTATGTTTCCATATCCGAGGAACACGACGATTCGAACCGGTTTATCCCAGCTGGGGCTTCCCTATCACACGCCATATACAACCCCGAAAGCACGCATATGACTACCTTTCCCTGGATCCTCCAGTCAAGACCGGAGTTCCGCCACCCGAGAGCATAGTACACCTCCATCCAGTTCGCTAACTTGGAGGGTACACACTACTCTCCGCCATCTCTCCACTCCCAGTGCGGGTTAACCGTTCCTAAGACTGGATAGCCAGAGTCCAGCTTCCCAAAGTATGTGATAAGTACTCCAAAGTCACAACCCTTGGACATCTACAACGGCAAGGCCCTAATGACACAGGCGGAAAGAACCCGCTCACCAGTCACCACTGGTGGCTCCCAAACACCGTGTCCGCCCGGTCCCGATTATTACTTCCAACAACATCCCTTTCCCAACAACAACATAACCATTTGCCGAAGCAATACGCTATGCGTAGGTGACTGGAAATCACCTACTATAAAAGTTCTAAGCATACTAAGCATTTTTTTTGCGAAACATTGCATCTTAAACAATTTTCAAGGTTAAAGGTACAATTAATACAAGGATAAAACTATGCATCAAGTAGGAATTTAATAAAGTACTGTAATGCAATAGTATAACTGTAAGTGTATTTAAAACAAACATTTTTAAATACAAGGAAAGGTTTGATGCACCGGGGCTTGTCTTGGTTGGAGGGGTAAACGATCTCGGCTCAGATGCAACAAGAGAGAAATCCCTTTCACAAGAGGGATTATCCAACCCAACCAACGAACAATCTACACGATATAATGACATGCTTTAGATGATGCTTGAATAGTAAACATGATGATTAACACATACAAACATGCACTAAAAGATGAATAAAACTAGTTACAACCTTGAGTACAACTTCCCTTCATGAAGGAAAGCAAAACTAGATTATAAAGCAAATTTAATTAAACCCTATTTATCTTGATTATCTAAGTTAATAATTACATCCAAAAGAACTGAGCAACAACATTACATCAAGCATGTCCAACTTGTGGTTGTCACTGGACAAATGACCATTTGCATCAACTAATCCAAAATCACTAAAAAAAACTAAAGTCATTAGGGTTTCTAAACATTTTATAATTAATTATACAAATAGCCATGTATAACAGTTCATCCAAAAATTCCCAAAATTTTTGTACAACAAGGTAACAGTGTATATAGTTCACAACAAAAATTCCCAAAATTTTTGGAACAATATATAGAGCATGAAAATTCATGGAAAACTAGTTTTTCAATTACTTTGAGCATTTTTACAGGATTAAAAATGTACTGTATATGCACATGTTATATTTTTCTTAAATACTACACATCATAGAGAGTATTCACAAATTTTTGCAGAATTTAAACATGCACAGATTTTAAACAAATGAAAATACAAAAAGCACTACTGTTTAAACAAGAAAAAGGGAAAACCCTTTGATTAAGTCGCTGACGGCTGGGGCCCGCGCGTCAGCGACCCAGCGCCAAGAGCAGCGGCCGGCGACCAAGAAACACGGCGGCGCGTCATCAACGGCGACCAAACCGCTCAACTAACTCTCGCATCGGCTTCTACACCTCACTCCGATCCCAACGAGGTGTGGCACGCCCAAAGCTATCCCTCAGAAACGTCTCACCGTCGACGACGGCGGCGACCCGAGCTCAGCCACGCGTACGCCGGCGAGTACAGCTATGCGCCGGAGAAACCAAGCCCTCGAACAAAACCAAAAACCCCCGGACGGGCTCACGACACTACGAAACTAGCGCAAAACTCGGATCAGAAAAAAGATCAACTACAACACCCCAAAGAAAGAACACAAAAGCTGCCCCCGGGTATGAACCACGGGGGCGCTCGTGGACAGGCTCGATGGCTCGATTCAAAACAACCGAGTGCTGGGGGAGTTCGAAAGGGGCTTACCCCGGGGGTGTAGCACTTTCTAAACGTGACCGGAGATGAAGCGAGACGGCTGGGGACTTAAAACCGTGTCGGCGGGGACGAAAGAACCGAGCGGCAACGATGATGTTCCCGGGGAAAGGTCCACCATTTTACAAAACCCAGAAGCCGACAAGGATCAGTGATGGATAAGGAAAAACGAAAAAGAACCAAAGAACAATGTGCTCCTATTAAACCGGGACGGGCTGCAACCAGAGCGGCGGGGCTCTCCGTCGGACCGAGGAAGAAACGGTTGCGCCGGGCAAATGAGGGCTCGACGACTTAACAAAATCGACCCGAGGATGCCCTGAAAGGGCAAAGCGAAGACAATGACAGTGGATTGAGCGGGTTTGGAAGGGTAACGAGGGTCGAACGAGCTCGACGACGATGGGGTGCTGTGACGGGAAACCCCCCAAATTATAAGAGAACAAGTGCTAAAGTTAAACTTTACTTTGCTACACTAGGCCCCCCGTTACTAGAAACACGGCGGGGCGCGGGGCCGGGCGGCTCGGGGTTTCCCGAACAACGTCAGCGGGGGAAAAGCTCCAATTGGTCCTAGCCCGTTAACTGGGATTTGAGTGAACGGGGCGATGGGTGACAGCGATTGGGCGCAGAGCCAAGTGGCGGCGATGGCGTTTCCACTTCCCGATCAGGCATGGGCGGCCACCGGCATGATTTCCGACGAAAAGGGCAAAGCCGCGGCCCGGGTAAAAGGGGCCCGGGGGCGTGCGCACACGTGCTTGCGTCGAGCGTGCGGGAGGGGGGCCCGATATCGGGGGTGGGGTCAATCAGCTATCGAGCCTCCGCCTCGGCCCGAGCCTCGGGCCCGGGGGTCGTTCGCTCAACCCCAGTCCGTCATTTTTTCCCTATCAAAGGGGGGGTTCACATCGAGGGGGGGGCCGGCCTGTCTCGATTCTGATTTCCTTCCTTTCCCCCTTTTTTTTTATTTGATAAAACTAAGCAGGGTAACTAAACATAAACAAACCACCCCTTTTTCCCCCCCACCCAAAGCAAGGTTTTTAAATAAAAAGGGTTTAAAACAAATTTAAGGGACAAAACACCTATTCCATTCTAGTTTCAAAAAATATAAACACACCATGGGAAAAACATATGCAAACTTTAATGGGAAGGGAAATTTTGTGTTTAGTGGGTAATGAGATCCTAATGCAAGCTTTACACAGGTGTCACCGTGCGCGGCGGAGCAAAAGGGAGAGCGATGGCGCGGATGTGGAAAGAAAGGCAGGAGTGGAAGGGGTCCCTTTTGAAGACGGCAACGGCGCCGCGGCGTTGCCCCTGCACACACAGGGTTTGCGTTGAAGCCAGGATCGCGCGGGGGCGTCAGCAGGGGGCCGCCAAATGTC
>CM039122.1:60555612-60593904 GCA_022036555.1 Microstegium vimineum
TTTCATAATTGATCTAACTATACTAATTTGGTTTCCTCTGTATTAATATTTTCTCCTATATATTTTTTTGTCAAACCTAAGTACATGACATATATAGTTTTGACTTAGGATAAAACCTAAAAGTAGATATATTATGGGAATGAAGTTGCTATTAATATGTCACTCCAAAGATAGAAGAAGCAAATACCAAGGTGGTCAAGTAATTGCCACTTAAATGTAATCCGCAAAGCCATGGTATATATCCCACGTCTCCCCTCAGTCGTCATATATATGCACTTTCCTTATATGTAATATAAACCAGAATATATAATGACCTTTATACTATCAAATAACAAAGCTGTTTTCTAATATATCTAAGGTTCTCTATATTTTCTAAAGCAGTAGAGGAGTATCTACCACATGGTTATTATCTATCTATGACAAATTAAACAGACTAACAGCAGTGACAAACTAAAAGAAGCTAGGTTCTTTTGGCTTTATTTAGGGGGGCCTAGGCCGACGACTTAACTCAGATTCCTCAATCGAAAAAAGCATAGGTGACAAGGCCTGACGACCAATAACAAAGCTGAGCACAGCGAGAGAGACTCGTTAATTAATAGGGTGCTAGCTACACCTCTATTCATTCCTTTCCAACTTTATTTACATCTGATAAGAAAGAAGTTATATATAATTATCAAAAGGCCATTTTTTTGTTACTGCAGCATGTATATATCTACAAGAAATAAAATCCATGTGTCACTCTCATAGCTACAACTTTTACTCCCTCCTATTAGCTTTGTCATAAGCCAAAGTTTTGTATCTTTAATTATCGATTTAAAAAAAATACATAGACTGATGATACGAGATTTATATTTTTAAATTTAACATAATAAATACTGTGGTGATATATATTATAACTTTTTTTTGAAATAGACAATTAAAGATAATAGTGTTTGACTTAATTAGGATAAAGCAATTTTTTTACAAAACTTAGGACCAAGCTAATGTGACATGTAAAAACAGATGGAAAGGAGTAGTAGCAAAAGCTTGCAGATTATCAAGCAAATAAATACTACATTAATAACTATTATATATAGAACTAAAAGCTATGCATGGTGCATATTGACACGTCACTGGAATTGCACTTGATGGAGACCTGGACGCTGCCCCGCCGGTATATAAATAAAATTCGGAGACACCACCAGACATGACACCGGGAGGAATCAAAGAAGCACATCCACCCGTGCATTATTCCATTATATAATATCCTAGTATGTAATGATATGCGCTAATTATTATAGTATAATGCGTCAAATTAAAAGGGAGTTCAGGCAGAGTAAACTAAGGGATGTTTCTGAGACGACATGGATATAAAAAAATGCTCTGGAAGGCGAAAGCCAGCATGATCATGGCGGCGGCATTAAATTGCAACTACACATTCTTCTTGCCGGTGTGAAGTGTGAACAGAAGCGAGCAATGCAAGGTCGGGACTCGGGAGATTGAAGAAGAAGTAGTGCAGACTTAGTGGCGTCGTCCGAGCGTGTGCAGTGTGTCCAATCAATCGATCAGAACTTCTTGTACCCATATCCGTCAGTATCTAATGGCCTCACACTGATTAGTTAATTAAACATGCATGTCGCAACTGAATTTCTATCTGAACCCCTCTTGACTTCTTTTTTTTTTTCGCCGGCAACGCCTGTTGCTTATATAGATCGTGGGCATTGAGAGCATGATATAGAGAGGTAGAAGAAGAAGGAGAAAAATGAGTGAAAATCTTTGAGGATCCTCGTCATCAGTCACAATCGTATTTCCTTGTTTTAATTGATTTCTCTGCCAAGTAGTAGCCAGCCAGCACTTGCCTTTTTTATTTAATTTTAAGCTGGGCCGGGAGCAAAAGTAGCACAGGTAGATCGATCAGGATCCCGAACAAAAGGTTAGTAGATAACAAAGTGCACATACTATAGCTACCCGGCCCCTTTGAGAAAGAAGTTTGACAAAGGCAAAAGGAGGCTGCTGGACAAAAGAAAAGGCTTTGCCCAAAGACCTATTTCGGATTTCTAGTTTGCTAGCTCGCTCGACCAAAGAAAATCGTACGCAAGACAAGGACCTTACAGCTAGAAATAGTTGGGCGGAAAGAGACGGGAAGATCATAATAATAATAGTAATACATATTTATTGTTCATACTTTAATGTTTTTTTATTTATGAATTGAGTATTAAAAAGAAGTGATCACAGTCACAGAAAGATGAAACTGAAATGCCAGAAAAAAAAAGAAATTTGAATTTGGACGCCGACCCAACAGACGAACTATAGTCTATAGAGCCCAGCCGCCCAAAGCCCCAAAGGGCCTCCCTGGCTCTCCGTATGAAGACCTCATGGGCCAAAGCCCCTCACCGCCGGCCCTCCCGAAAGAAGGCCACCACAATAGGGCCCAAAAGAAAAGGAATTGATCGCACGTACGGTAAGTCCACGTGCACAAATAGAATGGCCCATTGCTATTTGAAAAGGACAAGCAACGACCTAGCGCGCCACGCACAATGGCTCCTCCAATAACGTTGGAGTACAAAGGTGTCACGTCGTCGCCAATAGTTGAAAACTAGATCTACCTTCTTCCTCATGTCGCAACTCACGTTTAAGACGTGAATACTAGTACGTGATTGGTTCACGTCGATTGCCAATGGGCAGGTTGTGCACCTACTACTCTACTGGCTATCCATACGATGTCATCCTCCTTTTTTCATGTCACCTTGCAACAGCAGTGATTCAGTTTTCTATCAACACGTGAGGTAATGACACCTGAGTTTTGTTCATGCTCACTTTATTTTTACCATGAAATTGCCGTTTATTTAGGCCCTTTTGCCATGCTAGGCCCAAACACACATTTGATTTTGTCACTACTAGTTGATTTTTTTTTTGAATACGCAAGAGTATTGCGTATTATTTTATTAAGAAGATAGAAGTTTTAAAATATAAGAGAGGTTGTTTCCAGCCCGGTAAATATTTCAAAGGGGCTACATTTTGGCTATGACTACCTTGGAATCCATTGGGATCAACCTAAGGTACGAGCAGACCTATGGCGCTATGGCCGAAAGCAGGCGAGCTGCTCCACCAGTCAACAACTCGTACCACAGACCAAACGAAATACAGAAGCAATAGCCACCATTCAACACTAGAGTTTCTGCGCGCAACCAAGCAAGGGAATGCAAGCTTAAATTCCAAGACAATAAAAATCTAACTCCTCGACAGCGAACTAAAAAAGTATCCGCACGTACTGTAACTCCCCTAGTCGCCAGTTGAAGCGATCACATGGGCAACGCAACACCTCGGGTCGAGGCGGGGGAGCTGTGTGACGTGACGGGGCAGCCGGAGAAGGTGTCGATGTCGACGGAGCACCGCATCCACGGCAGGTGCGGCAAGTCGCCAGTTGAAGCCGGTGAGGAGCAGGGAGGTGGGCAGGTGGCTGCGACGGCGAGGAGCTGCGAACTGGTGGCGGCGTTGCGTTGCGGCAAACAAACGGGTCGTGGTGGGCCGCTGGGCTGGTTTGAATTGGGCCTCAACCGTTCCACGCCTCCACGCGCAGATTGGCGGTTACAAAAATAGGCACGGCCGGCCTCAGTTCCCCCTGTTGAGAAACGGAGCTAATGCGGATCCCTGATCCGGTTCCTTTTCCTACCCGCAGCAGATGAGGCGTGAAGAAGTTGTAGATGATCTCCCGTCTCCCTTCCCAATAGCACAATAGATGAACACACGAGAGCCAATATTGTGGAACTTATATTCTCTTATTTATTATTGACGGGTACATGTTCCTTTATATAGTTTTAACCCTTTAGGGGTATATTTGGTATGAGCCCACAATTATGTCTAGGGTTATTGTTTCCCAACACTCCCCCTTGGGCGAATACCGCGATCAACTTATGTCTCATTAAAACTCCTAAAAACCCAGTGGGAAAAATATGGAGAAAGAGTACATAGTGCCGCTAGATGTATTGCACTTGTTGCCTCATTAAAAACCATTATGAGAAGCTTCTAGAAAACTCATTTATGGAAAAAAAGAGTACAACAGTTGTCTTCAAGACATTTTATAACCTTCAGGATTATAAATTTCAGGATCTTCTGGACCCAGTTTCAAGGGCAATTCAGGGTGATCTCTCCCTGAACTTTGCAAGTCTCTTAGTCGTCTAATACCAATATCATGGATACATTTTCTAAATGAAGTGGCTGGTAAAGACTTAGTGAACAAATCTGCTAGATTGTCACATGACTGGACTTTTAAGATATTTATCTCACCCTGCTTCTGAAGTTCGTGAGTATAGAAAAATTTAGGAGATATATGCTTAGTCATATTACTCTTAATATAGTCCGTTTGCATTTGTGCAACACATGCTGCATTATCCTCATAAATAATGGTGGGTGTATCAACGGTACTAAGACCACATGACTTCTGGATATGGTTAGTCATCCGTCGCAGCCAAGCACATTCACGTGCGGCTTCATATAGCGCAATAACCTCTGAGTGATTTGTAGACGTTGCTACCAAGGTTTGTTTGCAAGATATCCACGATATAGCAGTACCACCACAGAGAAACACAAAACCAGTTTGAGATCTTGCATTATGCGGATCAGACAAATATCTAGCATTTGCATAGCCGACCAATCTTAGGTCCTTATTCTTCGGGAAATATAGACCAAGATCTTGGGTGCCATTCAGATATCTAAGTATTTTCTTAACGCCTACCCAATGCCTTTTGGTCGGGTTTGCACTATGACGAGCTAACAAATTAACTGCAAATGCAATATCAGGCCTGGTGCAATTTGCAAGATACATTAGTGCTCCAATAGCACTCAAATATGGAACTTCAGGTCCTAACGTCTTCTCATCATCACTTTTTGGTCTAAATGGGTCTTTGTCCTCCTCAAGTGATGTGACAACCATCGGGGTTTTCACGGGATGAGCCTTTGACATATTAAATCTTTCTAAAACCTTTTTCGCATAGGTAGATTGATGTACAAAAATTCCTCCAGGGAGATGCTCGATCTACAGGCCTAAGCAAAACTTGGTTCTACCCAAGTCTTTCATTTCAAACTTCGCCTTAAGGTAGGTGCTTGCCTCCTCAATATCATCTTCACAGCCGATGATATTTAAGTCATAAACATAGACTGAGATTATACAAAAACTCTTCTAGGACTTTCTAATAAATACACAAGGTGAATCAGTATCATTAACATATCCCTTCTTCAGGAGGAATTCACTTAGCCGATTGTACCACATCCGGCCAGACTGTTTAAGCCCATATAGTGCCCTCTGCAACTTGACACTATACATATTGCGATTTGTTTTAGATTCCGGAATTTTCAGTCCATCTGGGACTTTCATATATATATATATATATATATATATATATATATATATATATATATATATCCGAATCCAGCGACCCATAAAGATATGCGGTCACAACATCCATCATCTGCATTTTCAAGTTTAAACCTGCTACCATAGATATTAAATATCGGAACGTTATGCCACTCATAACTGGAGAATAAGTTTCATCATAATCGATGTCGGGTCTCTGCGTGAACCCTTGTGCTACAAGCCTCGCTTTGTATCTCACCACCACATTGTTCTCATCTCTTTTTCGAACAAATACCCATTTATATCCTACAGGGAATACTTTGGGGGGCGTGCGGGCGACTGGCCCGAATACTTGCCTCTTAGAAAGCGAGTGCAATTCCGTCTCTATTGTTTCTTTCCATTTGACTCAATCTGAGCGCTTCCGGCACTCTGCCATGGACTTTGGTTCAGGATCCTCATTAATCGCGTCTGTGATCTTAGAGACGAAATTAATGTCGACATCTGTAGTCTTTCTGTTATACAGTTCTCCAGATTCAATATAATTTATAGCAATTTCT
Organism: Microstegium vimineum; assembly: GCA_022036555.1. Taxonomy (NCBI): domain Eukaryota; kingdom Viridiplantae; phylum Streptophyta; class Magnoliopsida; order Poales; family Poaceae; genus Microstegium; species Microstegium vimineum. Next base: position 60,561,502 of record CM039122.1, read on the forward strand.
TCAATTGAATCATTCAGCTCGTCGTGATTTCCCAAATGACTCGAGCCTGGTTGTTCCGTTGTCCTTGTGCTATTATTTGTATTTGTGCGCACATTTGCACTAGGACTCTCATCTTCAAGATGTGTCACTGCTGGGACGACTGAATGGGAGCGTAATGCGTTCTCTCTAACACCTTGTTTTTGCGAGCGTCCCCGCTTAGCTCGTGCCGAGTCATTCGGATCTCTCCCTCTTTTCCTATGATTGGGGATTTGAGAAGAGTTCATGCCCTCCAGGGGTATTTCCACTCTTTCCGGTGCATTAGCCGCAGGAATATACGATTTTGACACTCCTCTTATATCAGTAAAAGCATCTGGTAGATTATTTGCTAATTGTTGCAGGTTTACTATTCTTTGAACTTCAAGTTCAGTATCTTTAGTGCGTGGATCAAGTGATTGAATGCTACTGACAGTCCAATCTATTTCCCGGCATTCTTTATTATTAAGGTACAATCCTCCCCCTAATGTCGAAAAATGCTCTTCATCGAAGATGCTATCAGCGTACCGAGCTGTAAACAAATCCCCGGTTTTAGGTTCTAAATATTTGATTATGGACGGAGAGTCATAACCTACATATATCCCCAACTTCCGGTGAGGTCCCATAGTTGTACGCTGGGGTGGTGATATCGGCACATATACAACACAGCCGAATTTTCGCAGATGGGAAATCATTGGTTGTTGTCCACACGCTAATTGATGGGGAAGCAGAGTGATATGCAGATGGCCTATATTGGATTAAGGCAGTAGCGTGTAGCACTGTGTGTCCCCAACAACTGGTTGGGAGTCTGCTATCTTGTAGAAGAGGTCTGGCAATTAATTTTATTCTTTTTATTAACGATTCAGCAAGCCCATTTTGTGTGTGCACATGGGGAACAGAATGCTCTACATTTATGCCCAAAGCAAGACAATAATCATTAAATGCTTTTGAGGTAAACTCTCCAGCATTATCCATTTTGATTGCTTTTATGCGGTTCTCCGGGAAACTAGCACGCAATCGAATGATTTGGGCAATAAGTTTTGCAAAAGCGTGGTTCCGCGTAGACAACAGGCATACATGGCTCCACCGAGTAGAAGCATCTATAAGCACCATGAAGTACCTAAAAGGCCCCGACAGGGGTGAATAGGACCACAAATGTCATCTTGGATTCTCTCTAGAAAGCCAGAGAATACAAGAGACTCGACATTTATCTTCAGGTAAGAGGGCTTAGTGATTAATTTTCCTTTAGCACAAGACACGCATAGAAAGTCTTTAGGAATTTGTGTGGTTTTAATGCCATGACCAACAGATACATTTATGATGTTCCGCATCATCCTTAATCCAGGGTGTCCTAGTCTTTCATGCCAGATCGTAAAAGACTCAGGTTTTTTTAAATATAGTTGACATCGCAATATATTCTTGAGGTGGCTTAATTTTTGTGTAGTATATTCCAGAGGAGGTGTCTGGCGCTTTCTCTACCACTTTTGTCTCACATTCATCCGCCGCCGTGATGTTGAGGTATTCAGCACCATTTTCACAAGCAGTTGAAATGTGGTAGCCATTACGACGAATGTCTTTGAATATGAGGAGAGTACGTACAGCTCCCGGGTACAAGAATGCTTCTTCTATAAAGATGCTAGTATTATTAGGGAGTACGACCACGGCTCTACCGGAGCCTACAACGTGGCCTTTGCGACCAACAATCGTGGTAATATTTTCAGTCTTTTTCTGCAGTGTCTGAAAATATTTTGTCTCTCGAAGTATTGAATTTGTGGCAGCGCTATCAACCAGGCAATATTCTTCTTCAGGCTCCATAGAAAATACGACTCTTGTTCTATTATTAAATAGAGTACTAATTTAATCCCTCATGCATTTAACTAATATAGCAAGCAGATTAAAAATAGCACGTAATAAATCAAGAGGAAACACTTAAAACAATGTAAATTAACTTCCGGTAAATAACCATGAAATAGCATGAATAGCCATGGATGAATTATAAACACACAAAAAAACATGCAAGGCGTAAAGCAGTGGTGCATTCACCGATATTGCAAGATGGTCATCTGGACCATGATAATGTCGCAAGATGAAGTAGCCAACAGGGCCACGACGCATGCATATAAGTTTACTGCTAGTAAACATGTAGAATACAAAAGTAATGTAGATATAATTTATAGCATCTTCAGGAAACAAATACAATTTTCAGAATTATTCACCAATTAAAAAAAATTATATATGAGTCTCAAAGAGGGATTAAAACAGAGAACTCATGGATATGCTATCGTACAATAAAACATGATTTTCAGAATCTGCTATGTATCAATTTTGATAATATATATTTTCTTCTCGCAAGCGGGCGAGACAGGGTGTGCAACAACTCACGTTCGTGCAAGCGTACGGCGAAGTGCAGCATCTGCAAGTGCTGATGTTCGCGTGCGGCATGCTAGAATTGGACAACTGCACTACAGAGGGATACGTCGGCGTGCATACACAGCATACACGGCTGGCCGACTTCAGGTGCCGTACCATGGCGAAAAAAAATAGATCCAATCTATTATAGAAAACCAATCTTCTGGAGTTCCATAAAGAAATATATAGTATATATATACAAAGGTTGAATCTACAAACCGCATATTTCTAGATGTCATAGTCTGATAGCTAATTAAAAACAAATCTATTAATCTAGAATACTAGTGCTCACGTGGTGGCGGTTGCCTTCAGGGCAGCAGCAGAGAGAATTACGTGAGGTAAAAAGATCAAACAGAACTTGTAAAGTAGCCATGCAAAGATCTGACAAGTAGAGCTCTCACGTCACGTCTGGTGACTGCTGCCATCAGGGCAGTCAGGCAAAAGGATTACGTGAACCAAAAATCACTCACGCGTGAGGGCTAAAACATACGGATCTGCTCAAGGGCTTTCCCAAGCTTCCAGCGAGGGTATCTCCGCCTTCGAGGTGGAGCCGTTCACCCCGACGTCGAGCACATGCTGCACCGATGAACGATATATGCACGGGTCTGCACCGCCACCACTTTCATATCTGTGGTGCGATGTGACAGAAAAAATCTCCGTGCTTTTTCTTGGCAAATCAAGTAGATATGGCAAATCAAGTAGATTAGAACACATTTAATCTAATCTATTAAAATTTCCTCCGTACCTCTGTTTTTGAGTTCGAGGAGCGAAGGCTGTCGCGTAGGACAGTTCGGCTAGGCCGTGGTGACCATCCGATATGACGATGATGCAAGTTGGTTCGTCAACAACGTTGATGTTTCCGGCGTCGATGATGAGCAGCGGTAGAGCGTGCTGATAACGTGTTGAGAAACGGAGCTGATGCGGATCCCTGATCCGGTTCCTTTTCCTATCCGCAGCAGATGAGGCGTGAAGAAGTTGTAGATAATCTCCCGTCTCCCTTCCCAATAACACAATAGATGAACACACGAAAGCCAATATTGTAGAACTTGTATTATCTTATTCATTATTGATGGGTACATGTTCTTTTATATAATTTTAACCCTTCAGGGATATATTTGGTATGAGCCCACAATTATATCTAGGGTTATTGTTTCCCAACACCCCTAACCCCAAATCCCCAACATCCCCTCCATGGCGGAGCTGGTCCATGACGAGAGGGAACATGACTGCTCGCTGGCCGTGGTGCTGGGCGTCCTGAAGAGCGTTCACCAGGGCTTCTTCGACGGCGACCGTGCGGACGTCAGGGAGGTGATCAGGGAGGTGCGGCGCCAGGTGCTGCCCGAGTGCACGGTGGTGTTCAGCTATCTGGAGGAATCTATGGAGCGCTGGCCACACATGACACATGAGCATCATGTAGACGTTGGCCGAGCGGCTCGGCGCCGTGTGCAGGAAAGACGTCGACGAGGCGGTCACCCATGTGGTTGCCGAGGATCCGGGGACCCAGAAGGCGCAGTGGGCGCGGGAACACGGAAAGTTTCTCGTCAACACGGAGTGGATCAAGGCGGTGAGTTTCCGGTGGTGCCGGGTAGACGAGCGAGTGTTCCCGGTGATCGGCCGTGTGCTGCGATTTGAACGGCGTCACGTCGTGCGGCTTCCGATCCTACATCTAGCGGTAATGACATTGTCAACCTTCGTGCCTTAGAGAATCGAATGAATGCTTCAGATCGTCGATGCTTGTCTTTGTTGATGCACTCCGGACAATCTTTGTTGGAAAAACCAGTTTCAGCGGATCGTCATTCTGTTCAGTTACTGTCAGGTTTTCGATCTCATTCGCAGCACTGAGTTTGAAACGACGAGATCATTTTGTCTGTCACTGTTAAAAATGCAAAACAACTCTGATGATGTCTGCTAGTAGAGGCATCTATGTAACATACTGACATGCATATGCCCACGGTTAATAGCCTCAGCGTTGATGGCTTGCTGTGCTGCAGTTAAATTTTCTTGAGATGATGACCCGCATGTTTGTTTTCAACTTCTCATCAGGTTTTGACTCTGATGTGATTCAAATTTTATTGAGCAGTGCATAACTGAAGCTGTACTTGCAAATTGCAAATTGCAATTCAGATCTGGGATGTCTATTGCTCTATTGACTGATTTCAGTGTTAACCATACATTTTAATATAACTTTGGCAATGTTAGTCACATTTCGCTAGATTTATTTTCTATTATTTTTTGTAGGCAAAGCGTTGTTATGTTATAGACGTATGGCAAAGCATAGGCCTGACGAGGAAATTGCATTGTTAGAGACATATGGTACAGTTAAATCAAGTATTGTGGGCGAAACAATTGCAAATAACAAAAAAAATGTGAGTTAGTTCGTAAAGACAAGAATTGTGCATGAATCTTTTGAACCGCCAATCAAACCCTGTGCAGATTTACAGATGAAGCTTGTCGGCTACAAAGGTAAGGGGTACCCTAAACCCTTCGATAAAATAACGCTCAACATAGCAACCATTTTTAAGACAGGATCCGATCAGCCGCTCGAGTCCATGAAGAAAGGTCCATCACACGAAGGCCCCCCGACGGACCAGGGGTCGAACGAACGACCCCTCCGCCTCCGCCTCGACTCCGACTGACGGACAGGGGTCGAACGAACGACCCCTCCGCCTCCGCCTCGACTCCGACTGACGGACAGGGGTCGAACGAACGACCCCTCCGCCTCGACCCCGACTGACGGACAGGGGTCGAACGAACGACCCCCGGGCGGGAAGCTTGACCAGCTCACCTGCTCCCGGTACGGGGTAAAGGGGATCCGATGCGCCTACCTACCCCTGCCTAACGCCATGGGCGCCCACTGCCGCGGTCAAATCCACCAACTCACCGCCCATGCCCTGGACCTCCGTCAACTGTGCTGCCGTTGTAGCCACATCGCGAGTACGGACTCCAGAGGCGCCCCTCGAGCCATGAATGGAACAACCCTCGACTGTGTCTTCAGGGATACGACAGGGCCACGCTGGTCTCGACCCCCCCTCGACTAGAGGGCTCGACCCCTGCCTCCAACCACTCCGGTATGGGACCCGTCCCATCCGCCCCGTCCCGCTTCAACTGTGGGATTCACACCCGTCTCCCGAAGGTCAACCCTGCTGCGTCATGTCGTGCGGTGATGCCCAGTCAGCCATCACCGCGCCCTAAACAACAGAAGGACGGGAAGGCCATGCCGCCACAGTGATCGACGTCCCTTCACCAGCATGGCGCCACGGACACGCCTCCCATGCCGCTACAGTTTAGGGCTCTGTACTCTCAGACCTCCCCTTGGTCTATAAAAGGGGACGCCGGGATAGAAGAAGGCACAGGGCACGGGTATTCGCATTCGGACATCAGCTCTGACCCTCGTACGCCACACACTCGATTGCTTGATCGACCTCTCAAGCAATCAACCGACCACCTAGGATAGCCCCACTAGCCCTAGGCCTTAGCTCATCCTGAGCACCCCCGTGTAAACCAGCTTGTACCCCCCCTGTACGAGCACTTCGGTGCAAGATAATACAATTCATCCTCCTCCGCTGGACGTAGGGCCTTCTTTGCCCGAACCAGGATAAATCTTGTGTTCTTCTTGCATCACGTCTGGGAGAGGGAGCACGCAATATACAAATTTACTAGCCGGTGGTCTTGACCCCCCGGGTCATAACACCGACAGTTGGCGCGCCAAGTAGGGGGGCTTTGCGTGTCGATCAACTCTAAACTACTCTCCCAGATGAATTCCACGATCCTATCACTTCCATTCGCCACCACCATCTGGTTCGGGAGTCCAGAGTTCATGTCCTTGGGCCATGACCACGACATGACTCTACTCACCAGTAGTGGCATGGACAGCAGCAGCTCCGGAACGTCGGGGCCAAGGAGGACCAGACGACGGTCCCGCCACTCACCGCCTGTCGGCTGCGACCAGAAGGAGGCACGAACGACGCCGCCGAACTCTTCACCGCGCGGATCCCGAGACGCCGGATGTCGTCTCCCCGGCCTCAGCTGGTGACACAGTTCCTCCCTTCGGGAGCCTGTTTGACCCATGCTTGCGAGTCCGGGGCGGGTACCTCGCTGATCCTGACTTTGGCTCTCCCATACCGTCATCTCAGAGGGTCCCCATGGCCTTTCGGACATACTCGGCCACACCGCCGCGCAACCTGCTTCCGCGTGGGCTTTACAACAGCACCAGACTCTGTTCTGCCTTTGTAAACTCGCAGATGCAGACACGTTATGGCTCCCCAGGGAACCTACTACGTGCGACGATTAACCTCGTCACCACCCCTCCACCGGACGAGCGCCCGGAGTCACGACGAGCCCCGATCCCGGGTTGTCACACCTGGGGCACGTTACGACGACGACTGAAGGAGGAGCGCAGGGGATCTTTCCCCAACTTCTACCACGGCTACCCCAACTCGGACTCCCCCGACGAGGATTACGATCCCACACGGGAGTGCTTCCACCTCATCGATCCGGTCGGCTCCTAGGACGACATCGACGACACCGCGGCTATGGATGAAGGAGGAAGGGGCAAAACTACACCGACGTGAGACGTCGACCCCCCAAGTCCCGACAGAGCCAATCCACCTCAGGACGCCCGGACCGCGCAAGCCCGAGAGCTGTTCGCCAAACTCGAAGAGGAGCGCCTACAGCTTGAGCGCGCCCTCGAGCGAGATCACGGGCGGCCGCAGGATGGAGGAGCCCGCGGCCAGACTTGGGAAGTCCATCGGCAAATAGTCGAGGAAGGAGCGAACGAACCCCGCTACTACAACCGCGCTAGTCAAAATATCGTAGCAGCTGCAATGCTGCTTCGTGACATACCGGCACCATCGACGCCATAGGCGCAGCGCGTCAAACACAAGATCCAGGGGCTCCTCCAAACCACGACCGTACAACAAGCGGAGAGCTCGGCCTCGAGGCGCAGAAGAGCTGCCTCCGAGCAGCGGGACGTGCCCCCTCGACAAGGTCGAGAGGTATCTGTCCACCAAGACAAGGCGCCTCGAGGCGGAGCGGAGCGGCAACCAGTTCAAGACCGCACCCCCGACAATCGACAACCACGAGACGCGCGACGCGACGTCAACAACAACAAACGACGCCGACACGGTGACGCTGAGGCTCGAGGTTACAGTGCTCATCAAGGCGGGCGTTACAACAGTGACGAGGATCGACGTCGATCTCCGGAACCACCAGGGCCACGAGTCTTCGGCAGGACCATCCGGCAAACCGCCTTGCCTGCTCGTTTCCGTCCACCCACCAGCCTGGTCAAGTACAATGGCGAAACCAAGCCGGAGCTCTGGCTTGCTGACTTCAGGCTGACATGTCAGCTAGGAGGAGCCGACAACGACTACGTCATCATTCGGCAACTCCCGCTCTTCCTCTCCGACACCGCTCGAAGATGGCTCGAGGAACTCCCCCCAGACTTGATTCATGGCTGACCCGATCTGGTTAGGATCTTCGAGGGGAACTTCAAGGGCACCTACGTGCCGCCAGGAAACTCCTGGGATCTCCGCAGCTGCAAGCAGAAGCCAGGGGAAACCCTCCGTGACTTCACCCGACGGTTCTCCAAGCAACGTGCCAAGCTAACCCACATCTCCGACCACGACGTCGTCGTGGCGTTTGTCGCCGGGACGACCTGCAAGGAGTTGGTGCGGGAGCTGGGACGTAACACCCCCAAGACCGTCAGTGAGCTCATGGACATCGTCATCAATTACGCAGACGACGAGGAAGTCGTCGACGCGTACTTCTGCATCAACGCGCGGAACATGGAACAACTACGTCGTTTCTAGCCTTAGGCCTCAAGGCCTCGTACATTTTCGCATTTATGTACATTTCTCGCATCTCGAATGAATAGAAAGTTTGCGATCCTAGTGCTTTCATTTTCATTCGTGACTCGAGGTAGATTTTACTCTGCCCCTCGACGCCTCTCTTTCTTCTGCCCCTCGAAGCACGCTCAGCGCAGGGTAGGAAACGCGCTCGAGACCCACAAGGGTCGAGGGGTGCCGAGCCGGGAACTCTCCTACGCCTCAGGGCTAAGGTACCCCCACTCGCTCCCCCCTCTCGAGGGCCTCAGGTGTACGTCCAACGACTGCACCAAAAAGTGGAGCACCAAGGCTGGTAGAAGTAAGAATGACTCGAGAAATCACCGCTCGTAGTCGTAAAGGTAGACTCGACCCTGCTCCCGCAGAGTCGAGCCTCCCTCGGGGCTAACCGGAATATCCCCTAAGAAAGTCCCCGAAAACCACCTTTTACCCCTAAGGCCTCGAGGCCTCGTACATTTTCCGCATTATGTACACTTATCACATTATGAATGAACAAAATGTTCTCGAAATACATTTCACATTCATTCATAACTCTAAGGTAGCCTCGACTCTGCTACGGCAAAGTCAAGCCTCCCTTGGGGGCTGAAAGGGTGGGACCCCCCTCCTAAGTCCTCTAAAAACTCGAACGTTTTTTCAAAACTCAGCACCTCTCCTTCCACCTTTGCCCCGAGCACGCTTCGCGGCTAAGTAGAAAACGCCTCGAACTCCCTAAGGGTCGAGGGCCGCCGAGCCGGGGACTCTCCTACGCCTCAGGGCTATGGTACCCCCACTCGCTCCCCCCTCCAGGGATATGAGCGTGCGTCGAATACTTAGTCCATAGGCAACGACTCAGGCAAAGAGAAAAAGAGACAGCTCGAGAAATAAAAACACTCAGACGCATCTCGAATAAAATGCATTAAACATAAGAAGCCCTCGGGGCTCGACACCATATTGTCACAAAAGCTAATCTATTACATTGACCTTCTTGTCCAGATTTGGCTCACAGGCCTCGACTACTTGTCGCCATCTCCACTCGCCGAAGGGAGCACTTCAGGCTCGAAGAGCTTTGCCAGATCGCCTCCGGGCACCTCTGCGGCCTCGATCAGCTTGTGACATCTCGCCACGTTCTCTTCTTCAATCAGCCTCGGGTCGGTGACGAAGCCGCTGGCGACGACGTTGAGGTCGTAGATGTAGCCCGAGCGGACGACCGTGAGCGCCCCGCTTCACGCCCACGTGCAGAGAAGCACGGACTTGCTCCGTCACCTCTTGGGTCATGGAGTGGAAGCGGCGCAGGAGGGAGTCTCCTCGTGCGTCGCCTTCGACCGCCGGCTCTGGCTCGACGCCCATGTCATCACAGAAGGAGGAGATGGCGTCCCTGAGCCTCTCGTTCAGGCTCGTTTCCACCCCGAGGAGGTCCAGGAGACTGGTCAGATCCTCGTGGAGTCGGGCCTTATCCCCTTCGACCTCTGCCAGAGCAAATAGAAGGTTGCGTCAAAACCAAAAAGCAGGGGAAGGAGCGAAACCAAGCGAGCTCAACGACACTTCCAAAAACTCACCATTGGTGTATCCCTCCAGGACGACGTAGTCCTGCTCAGCCCGTTGGAGTTGGTGGCGGACCTCGACGAGCTCTGCAGCTTGGTCGTTGCTTTTAGCCCAGAGATCCTCGATGATCTGGCCAGTACCATCGAGGGCCCTCTTCTGGTTGGCTGCCACCTCCCCCAGAGTGGCGATCTGGGTTCGAGCCCTCTCCTCCGCGACACCAAGCGCGTCGCGGTCGCGAGAGATGGTGACGACATCCGCCTGGAGCTCCTGGACCCGCCCCTCAAGGGAGGTGCGGTCGGTAGCCGCCTGCGCCAGGTCGGCCTCGAGTTGGCGGACACGGTCCGCCGCTCGGGCCAGCTCCTCCTTTAGCTAGTGGACTCCTCCTCTGCCTTGCGCCGGGCCTCCTGGGCAGCATCCCGCTGCTGCCCGACCTCGATAACGGCCTTGAGGGCGGCCTCGACCCTCGACTGCGCCCCCGAGGCCGTCTCTTGGGCGGCCCGGGCTCCCTCCTGCGCAACCGCCACCTCAGCCTTCGCCTGGGCGACCTCGGCCTTCTCCAGCGAGGCGCGGAGGACAGGGAGCTGGCCCAACGACTCCTGCCTCCGAAGGATGAACTAGGACTTGTCGTACGACCTCGCCCTTAGTGCCTACCAGGGACAAAAAGGAAGGTCATCAGAAAGGAGCAGCGAAATAACCAAGGTAAATCGAAAGGGAAAGGACAAAACTTACCTCCATCCCCCGAAACAAATCCGCGGAAGCGACCTCCGCCGATACACGCGCCACGTGGGCAAGCCACGCCCGGAACTCCTCCAGGTTCTCCCACTCCCCGAGCTCGGCTTGGTCATCGAGCTCGAGGGAGGTGCGCCCCGGGTCTTGGGGTCGGCCAGCTTGAGGGGCTCCTGCCCCCAGAGCCTGCTGCGGCGCTCGATCCTCTCCTGGACCTCTCGCATGAGGCCCTGGCGCATCTCGAGGTCACCCTCGTGGAGCCTCACCCGCTCCTCCAAGGTGGGGAAGGAGATCGCCCCGTCGAGCCTGGCACTCCTGGCCTCAGACGACTGCCCGACCTCGACGATAGGCCAAGCAGCCGCCTCGGACACTGTCGCGTCCGGCGCGCCGCTCCCATGCACCACGACGGTGGTCCCCTCCGGTTCCGACTGGAGGGCCGTCGCCGCAGCCATCTCCCCGGGCCCACAAGCTCCGCCACCATCTCAGACACCTCTTCAGCGGTGGGCTCCCCGTCGTCACCGTCATCTCGGCCACCGGTGCTGCCTCGAGCTCCTCGGCCCGTCCCCTCTCCTCGGCAGGCTTGGGGAGCGACACCGAGGCCTCCTCGACAAGGGCCACCACCGGCGACGTCACCTCCGGCGCGGCAGCAGCCGCACCCCCGTGCTCGCGCTGATGGCGTGCCTCCCACGACGCGAGATTCTCGGGCCACCGCCTCGGCGCCAGGCGAACCGGCGTCTCTTCCTCACCGGTGGAGGCCACGTCCACCACCTCCACCTTAGTGAGGGGCTGGGACTCGACCACCGTTGCCACGGGCGCCTCCGGCGCCAGTCCCGCACCCGTCGAACCTGCCGGCTCGACCTCCTCCGCTGCGACCTCCGCTGGCGCCGGCTCCGTCCATGCCGAGGTCCCAGACGTGCCCTCCTCCGATGGGTTGGCGAGCACGGCCTCGACGGCTACTCCCGCGGATCCCGCCGGTTCGACGGGTCGACCCGCCTCCTCCGCCTGGGCTCGCTCCGCAGCGACCAACGCATGCCCGCGCCCTATGGCTGCCCGCGCCTTGGCAGCCCATGCCTCGCCTGGGGTGGGGGTCGAGGGAGACGAGGTGGCAGAACTGGCCCCGACGGCCATCTTGAGTGCGACTTCTTCCCTTAGCCTCTTGGCCGGAGTAACGGTCGCGCCCTCCGATGAGCGTTTCGCCCTGAAAAATGAACTCATACACGACGATAAGCACAAGTCATAACCAACGAAAAACACTCGGGATCGACAGGGAAGCAACTTACCCCAGCGGAGTCATGGCGGTCCGACCAATGGACCTCGAGCCGCTCGGGGGCTTCTGCGGGGCACGACGGGAGCCACTTCTCCCGCCAGCGCTGGCCGCGGCAGGGGTCGAGGCCGCTCCCGCCGCCATCTCCTGGGCAGGGCCGACGATGTCCCCGTCGCCCCCCTCCTGACCTCCTCCTGCGTTGACGGGCCCGACGCCCGTGCGCTCGACCGAGTGGGCGCGGGAGGCATGCTCGACCGACCCCCCGACGGAGATCGCGACGAACGGCCGCGCGCCTGCCGCGACACTTCACCCCGAGGAGCCACGAGGCGCTCGTCCCGCGGCTCGACCTCACCAGTTGGGGTCGACCTCGACGTCGGCCCCTCTCCTTCTCCGGTTCCGGCGGCCGCCCTCTGTCGCTCGGGCACCAATCCTTCTTCCTCGAGCCCTCTTTGCGGCTCGGCCTCCCCATCATTGCTCGACTCCTCCTCCTCCTCCGAAGGCGACCCCTCCTCGGAAAGACCGGCCCGCCTCTGCCTGGCTCGGCGCTGTTCACGCTCCTGCTTCTCTCGAGCCCTTTTGCCCTTGTCCTTCTTGGCCTTGTCCTTGGCCTTCTTGTCCTGCTCGGCCTGAAGGCGTCTCGCCTGGGAGTCGCCCTGCTCCTCCTTCACCGGTGGCAGCGACTTCCGGAAGACAACGTCCCCCTGAGGAACGCAAGGCAGTTAGAACGAAGGAGAAAAAGGCAAACAAGGCAGACAAGAGAACACTAACAGAGAAAGGGAGTCATACCAGCTGGACGTGTCCCTGGTCCGGCATCATGGGGACGCTGGCGACGCCCCCGGTCTCGAATGCGCCGGCGAAGGAGGCGCGTACCCGGCGGACCACTCTCTCGAGGGGTAGCTCGTCCCCCAGGAGGCGACACCCCGTCAGATCCGCCCCCGGGCGCATCTCGTCGAGGCGTCGCGGGCGAGCCATCAGCGGCACAACCCGCCGCTGGTGGAAGGCCGACGCAACGATCGCCGCCGTGAGTCCCGCCTCCTTCAGACGGACGATTGCGCCGAGCAGGGGACCGAGGCGCGACTGCTTCTTCTCGACGCCGTACCTCTAGTGGTCGGGCCTCGAGTCGATCATCCTCCCGGTATAGGCGGGGAACAGGCCGTCGTCGTTCCTCAGGTAGAACCACCCGGAGTGCCATCCGGAGTGGCTCGACGTAAGCTTCGCCGGGATCCAGTTGTCCGCCCTCTTGAGGGCGATGCTGCAGCACCCCGTCCTAACCACCCTGCGGCTGCCGACCCCGGCCGAGGCGTGGAACAGGGTCGCCTCGAACAGGTGGAGCCACAACTCCCAGTGCGGCTCCATCCCCAGGTATCCTTCGCACACGGTGGTGAAAACCTTCGCATGACAGATACCATTGGGGGAAAGGTGTTGGAGCTCCACGTCGTAGTGGTGGAGGATCCCGCGCAGGAGATGGTTGGGGGGAGCACCCAGTCCCACCCGGTGGAAGGCTTCAAAGCTGACCACGTAACCCTCCGGCGGATTGGGCTCGGCATCTTCCCTCGGCGGCACTACCCACTCCGGCCGGTCGACAGAGGTGATGGGCCGGAGAAGACCGCTCTCCACCAGGTCTCCCAGGCGCGCCACGGTCGCCGATGACGGGAGCCAGGCATCAGGGCCGCGCAGGCTGTAGCTGGCCATGGGTGCAGGGAAACTGGTGCGCTCGGATGTGGGGGTGGGAGGTATGTTCCCAATCTCTCCTCTCCTTACTCTCGCGCGCGCAGAGGTCCGGCTCGGAGGGCGACTAAGGCAATGGCGAAAAGGAGGCAGGGAAGGCAATGGCGAGAAGGAGCAGCTGACTCCCCACCTTCGGTATTTATAATCGGAAGCTCAACCGACAGATCCGACTAAAAGGCAGGTAAATCTCCGCATTTAACGCGCCCACCTACCGCCTCCTCGTATTCCTCCAGGATAAGGCGCACCCGTCGCGTCATCGGGTTCCACACCGCACTCCGCGCCACGCCCTACTCCTGCTACGGTTATAGTCGAACGGACACCTCCTAAAAAGGCGTGCCTACGGCGGACAGGGCGCAACAGTGGGCGTTATCTTCGGAGGTAAGCAACCGACGTCGACCCGTCCGCCAAAAATCTCGAGGGGACGGAGGCTGACCCTCGGACAGGGTTCGACAGCCGCCCTCGAGTACCTGAGGTCAGAAAGGACCCAGGGTTACGGACTCCAGTCCACCCCCAAATCTCGAGGGGGCGAAGGCTGGCCCCACAGACAGGGTTCGACAGCCGCCCTTGAGTACTCGAGCCCAACGGGCGGATCCAACAAAAACACAGGTATATCCCTGCGTTTAATATACTTATCTACCTACCCCCTTGTATTCCACAGGATGGGACGCCACCTTTGGAGGCGAGCGGCGGACGTCGACCCGTCCGTCAAAATCTCGAGGGAGCGAAGGCTGGCCCTTGCATAGGGTTCGACAGCCGCCCTCGAGTACCTGAGGTCAGGAAGGACCCAGGGTTACGGACTCCGGTTCACCCCTAAATCTCGAGGGGGCAAAGGCTGGCCCCACGAACAGGGTTCACAGCCGCCCTCGAGTACGCGAGTCAGGATGACCCAGGGGGGGCCAGGCACGAGCCCCTAGCTCGAGAACGAACTCTCGAGGCCCCCTGGGACATATCTGAGGCATAACCACGGAATACCCAAGGATCCCTACGTCGGGAGGCATCGAGCCACCAACTCCCATCGAACGGAGTTGGCACCTAGGTAAGCCATACGGTCTTGCTTAATGAGAACGCCTCAGGGCTTCTATCGACCCCTATCGAATGGGGCACGAGTTCTCACTTGGATTTTTACCCGTACCGGACGGATTTCTGCCCAACACCAGCTCACAGAGGACTTCGAGGCTCGTCCTAACGAGGATAGCACGATGCTCTTCGCCCCACAATCCGAACGCAAGGATCCGTGGGAAGGACGCTATGAGGTAGTGAAAACCCACCCCACACGAGGCTCGGGGGTCTCGACCCCCCCTCGACCAGGGGGCTCGACCCCTGCCTCCAACCACTCCGGTATGGGACCCGTCCCATCCGCCCCGTCCCGCTTCAACTGTGGGATTCACACCCGTCTGCCGAAGGTCAACCCTGCTGCGCCATGTCGTGCGGTGATGCCCAGTCAGCCATCACCGCGCCCTGAACAACAGAAGGACGGGAAGGCCATGCCGCCACAGTGATCGACGTCCCTTCACCAGCATGGTGCCACGGACACGCCTCCCATGCCGCTACAGTTTAGGGCTCTGTACTCTCAGACCTCCTCTTGGTCTATAAAAGGGGACGCCGGGATAGAAGAAGGCACAGGGGCACGGGTATTCGCATTCGGACATCCGCTCTGACCCTCGTACGCCACACACTCGATTGCTTGATCGACCTCTCAAGCAATCAACCGACCACCTAGGATAGCCCCGCTAGCCCTAGGCCTTAGCTCATCCTGAGCACCCCCGTGTAAACCAGCTTGTACCCCCTGTACGAGCACTTCGGTGCAAGATAATACAATCCATCCTCCTCCGCTGGACGTAGGGCCTTCTTTGCCCGAACCAGGATAAATCTTGTGTTCTTCTTGCATCACGTCTGGGAGAGGGAGCACGCAATATACAAATTTACTAGCCGGTGGTCTTAACCCCCGGGTCATAACACCGACAAAGCTAATATAAGAGCGGGCCCAAGAACATCGCCTTCATCAGATGAACTACAGAACAATACGAAAGAGTCAACAAGAAGCTAAACAAAAAGAACCTTATAACAACCAAAAGGCCCTCCTAGCCAAAATAATAGTTTGCTAGAGACCAACATAAGCTTCATGAGAACCGCAGCCACTTCCCAGAGATAGGCATAATCTTGATCATCTCTCTGGTCGTCCTTCAGAAGTAGTTGTCCTTGCTCTGCCTTTCTCTTGCTGATCAACTTCACGGCAATTGCCAGCATTGTGTTAACACTCGCCACCAGAGCTTCTTTGGCCTTCTCGAAAAATAAATTTGCCAAGTATAACTCATAAGCGAACATGCAAATCATACGATTGTAGAGGGAATTGTTTCAGTCATACAATTGTAGAGGGAATTGTTTCAGTTTTGCCTTCAAGACAGACAAAATTACGTGTTTTCCAAATGACCCAATAGATAGCTGCAACTGAAAAGCATGAGAAGTTCAACTTTGAACTCGAACTGGCCATTGAGGAGTCAATGTGGGCCGTTGGGCCTTAACTAGAAGTCTAAAAGAGCTGGGCCGCGGCGGTGCCACCTGGCAACAGCTATGCGCATCCATCCAACGGCTCAACCCCACACGATCTCGAAGGCGGTTACAAAACAGGACGATCGCCCCAACATCCATTTCATTCGGCATTCTGCCCCTAGCCGTCTCGTCTCCCCAACTCGAATTCCTCGGGGGACAGCAGCGTGCAAATCCCCTAGCTTCGGCCACCTCCCCGAGCACCGCTCACCAGGAGAATCCCGCCGCCGCCACGCGCGAGATGAAGCGAAAGCAAGGAGGAAGCGACGAGGACGCCCCGCGCTGCCCCCCCCCCCCCCCCCCCCCCCCCCCCCCCCCCGCACCCTGCGTTCGTCCTCGGGCGCTGCTTCTTGTGCGGGGTGAAGGAGAAGGACGCGGAAGGGGTGCTCCCGAAGTCGCCGTGGGCCACGAGACGATGAAGCAAGGAGGAGACGACAACGACAACGACGCCTCTGCGCGCTGCCCCCCGCACCCTGGGTTCGTCCACGGGCTCTGCTCCCGGTGCGGGGCGGAGGAGGAGAAGGCCGGAGGAAGTACTCCCGGACTCGCCGTTGGGCACGAGACGATGAATCAAGGAGGAGACGGCGGCGGAGACGACGACGACGACTCTGCGTGCTGCCACCCGCACCCTGAGATCGTCCAGAGTCTCGGCTACCAGTGCGGGGCGGCGGAGGAGGACGCGGGAGGAAGCGCCTCCGGAGTCACGGTCGCGGACAACAACAGGGCGGCGGGAAAGAGGATTGCGGGGTCTGACTCCGACATGGAGACCTGGACTTTCATTCGCGAGAGGAAGCTGATCCTCATCCTGGATCTGCACCACACGCTGCTCGACTGCACGGGGCTCCATGACCTCTCCCCCGCCGAGCAAGCCAAGGGGCTCACAAGTGGAGACCCCCGCAACCACCTCTTCCGGCTGAACCCCGACAACCTTGGCATGCTCGTCAAGCTGCGGCCGTTCGTGCGAGGCTTCCTGGAGCAGGCGAGCTCCATGTTCAAGATGCACGTGTACACACATGGAAATCAGGTCTACGCGAAGGCAGCCATGGACCTGCTGGACCCGACCGGCGTCTACTTCGGCGGCAGGGTCGTGTTCCTAGAGGAGTCGTCCCAGCGGGACACGAAAAGCCTCGGCGTCATCCCGGACGCCGACCCCGTCGCGGTGGTGATGCTCCACGACAGGCTCGATGCCTGGCCGCTGCATCTGGGCAACCTCATCCTCACGGACAGGTACCGCTACTTCGCCTCCACCTGCCGCAAGTCCGGCACGACATCCCCTCCCTGGCGGAGCAGGGCCTGGACGACGACGACTCGCTGGCCGTGGCGCTGGGCGTCCTGAAGCGCGTCCACCAGGCCTTCTTCGACGACGGCCCCCGCACGGACGTCAGGGAGGTGATCGCGGAGCTGCGGGGCCAGGTGCTGCGCGGGTGCACGGTGACGTTCAGCTATCTGAAGCAACGTATGGAGAACTCCCCCGACGACACCCGCTTGTGGACGTTGGCCGAGCGGCTCGGCGCCGTGTGCAGGAAAGACGTCGACGAGACGGTCACCCATGTCGTTGCGGAGGATCTGGGGACCCAGAAGGCGCAGTGGGCGCGGGAACACGGCAAGTTTCTCGTCAACCCGGAGTGGATCAAGGCGGCGAGTTTCCTGTGGTGCCGGGGAGACGAGCAAAAGTTCCCAGTGACCGTCAACTTGACACCTCTCGAACGGGTATTGGCAGCGACATTGGCTTATTACGGACTTTCTAGTTCTAGATGAGCATGCGGTCCCGCGAGCGAGCATTGGATGCCTCAGATCCTTGAGGTTTGCCTAGGTACTAACCTGATTTCTGAGAATTGTTGCAGCGGCTAATCTTTGCTGATTCACTCCGGCCAATCTTTGTTGTTGGAAAAATCTGTAGTAGCTTCAGCTGAACGGCATTCATCTGTTCATTTACTATCAGGTGTTCGATTGTGACACTGAGTTTGAACTATGAAATCATCCTTACGTTGTTAATGATGCTTCTAACTCTGTTAGAATGGATATATGATGATGTTCTAATACGTGTACATCACACGTGTGGCCTGCCTACGTACTAGTACATTGTTAACCCCTGAGTTAATATGTCTAGATGTACTTCAGTTAAATTCTTAGATGATTCTGTATTATCGCGGTGTGTTTTGGTTCGAGGACGGGGTTGGGTTGGATAGGGTTATCCATGGATTTTTGGATACGATTATCTATACTTTATTTGGTTGGATGGATAGTTTTTGTTTTATAGATGTGGCACGCTATTTTTTTGTCAGTTGGGTGAATGAGGATGGATATACTGATGATACCATGCATGACCCACTTGTCATATTTATTTAATTTTAACCAAAATATAAAATGTGAAATCTTGTTTTGTAGATTTAATTGCAACAAATACAACTATGTAATCATATCGTAAATTAGATAAACAATTTATTTTATAGAACCATTTGAAGGTTGTTTGAAGGTTGTTTGCATTTATTAATTACTATTGCCATCTCAGCCGCAGCTACGCCATCCAAGTTGGACGAGCAAATCCGACCAATTTTTGGTGTCAAGTTGCTCCAGAATCTGATGGATGATCCTATACTATTAATGGACATCCAAGCAACCAAACATATCATTAGGTTTCAAACAGTGACAATAAAGATTTCCCAAATTAATTTTTTTCTGCTCAATACAAAGAATGTCACATATTTTTTCCCTGATTCCAGCAATTAGTCGGGTCGTCGAGACGGAGAAGAGGAAGAAGGAAATAAGATAAGGTAGAGAGAGATTTGATATATATAAGGGCAAAAAAATGCTGTCCTTAGATTACTCTTTTTTTTTTACAAAATAGATTACTCATTTGTGCATAGACACATCTCTTCAAATAACTGTCATCTATGTGTCACAATAAAAAAAAACTCGTCATCTATGCTCCAAATGACGCATTTTAGCAGGTTTCCTAAGCTACAGTCGCCTGAACTCTCAGGCGACGTGTATAAAGCACTGTCCACTTCTTTGTTGCCGGAGCTGATGAAAGGAGGCATAAAGCCAATGGCCACTGCTCAACACAATGTCATCTGATTTTTTTTTTTTGAAAACTCAGGCGCATGTGAAATAGCAACTCCCAATAAACATAGTAGCAAGACAAAAAAAAATCCAAACACAAAAAGTAATTACTATTCCCTAACAACTGCAATATACGGTAGCTCTACCGAGCCCATATACAGCTTGCCACCTTCCCTCTCCACCACCTCCGTGGGCCTGACGTTCTTGGGCCCTCTCATCACCTGGACCACCTGTCCGTCGGCTCCGACCCTGACCGCCAGCAGGTGGCTGTCCGGACCAAAGGGCAGCTGCATCTTCTCTCGGTGCAGCGCCACCCAGAACCCGCCTCTGCCGTCGGCCCTCACATTGTCATTTGTCAGGGTAGCCCGGCAAGTCGGCGAGGTGCTCCGACGTGCCGGCCTTGGGACCCTCGATCCAGTACCTGAGCAGCTTGCAGGGCCCGGTGAGCGCGACCACGAGGTGTGTCCTGTCGGCGCTAATGGCGAGGCCATTCGGGTACGTGACGCCGGCCTGCAGCACGGTGACTTGGCCCGTCTTGGGGTCGTACCTCATGAGGCGCCCCGACGAGTCCCCTGTGGCGGTCACCCTCTCGTGCTGCGACCGCGGGTAGTTCACGCTGCTGTCCGTGAAGTACACGTCCCCGGTGACCTGGTCGACGTCGACGCCGTTGGTGAAGCGGAGCGGCACGCCGTCGACCTCCACGGCCAGCACCGTGGCCTCGCCGCCGCCCGGGCCGACGCGCATCAGCCCCTTGTACGCGTCTGCGATGTAAAGCTCGCCGGACTCGTGGTGGAACCGAAGGCCCAGCGGGCGGCCGCACCTGCTCTCGGTGAGCTCCGCCGGCCGCGCCCTCGACGCGGTGCAGGCCTCGGCGTCGTAGCCTGGGCTGTACGCGTACGTCGACCACCCCCGCGCGAACCCGTTCCACTTGAGGACGCGGCCGTCGGAGACGCCGCTGTATGGGCCGGCGCCCGCGCCGTCGAAGGCCACGCTCTCCGGGCCGCGCAGCAGCGTTCCCCGGAGCGGCAGGTGCTTGCTCCGGCTCCCGTCGATGGTCCTCGTTTCGGAGATGGGGCGTGCCGCGCACGGCAGCAGTAGCAGCAGGATGGCGAGGCACATGATCGCCAGTGTGCGAGCAAGCTTGTTCCCCGTGCGGATCGCCATGGTTTCTGCGGTTTGCGTAGTCGCGGATAGTGTTCGATCGTGTCGTGGGCTTGGTGACTTGGACCTTGCGTTCGTTCGCTCAAATGCTTTGGTTTGGTGGAGAAAGCGCAGGGTGCCGCCTCCTTGGCCTGGCTGGAGTATTCTTTACGAATCGAATCGAGCAACGGACTCGGATAGTCGGACTCGGTGGTCTCGGACGTTCGGATTGTCGTCTTATCGGACTCGGTTTGATGGGCGCAGTGCTGTGTTGCGTAATTCCGTTTGCCTTTTTGGGGTTCCAGACGGAAGAACGGAATGTGACCTCCAATTATCAGGCTCGGTTTATAGACTTGGCGCAAGAACTTCACGTGGTACAGTTCCAATGACTAGCAGCTCAAAACGTGGGAAGTTTTGAATACATCAATGCCTCGAGCGCGACAGGAATTGATCGGTCGTTCAATACAGTTTGAATCCAAAAGTTGATGAAGGGAAGTTTCATCTCGATTCGTGCGCACGTTGTGTTCGGCAGGATGAACAGCAGTCAACAGATGCAGATCGATCGATCCGTGGGCACGGCCGCACGGGCGTGCGGTGCGGTGCAGCGATGGTCTTCTCCCTCGTGCTGCCTGGACTCCCCCTACCTGAGCCTCGACTCGTCGGCGAAGCGGGTGGCGAGCTTGGCGGTGTCGCGCCACCGGCACGCCTCGCGCTCCGTCTCCAACAGCTTCCGCCGCGCGCGGTCCAGCGCCGACTCCAGCTCCGCGATCCGCGCCTCGTGCCGCGACTGAAGCAGCTGGTGCAGCCTCCGCTCCAGCTCGCGGGCCGACACGCCCCCGTGGGGCGGGCTCTCGATCCCGCTCCCCTCATCGGCGTCGCGCTCGTCCTCCTCTTCTTCGTCTTCCTCGTCGCCGCCGCCGTCGCTGTTGTCTATCTCTCCGTCGTCTGAGCAGATCGTCGAGTGGCTCCTCGGGGAGGCTCTGCTCTCCGACTGCACCTGCGAGGATCATCGGTCACTCAATCAGAACAAAGCACATTGCAAGGGAAGATAAAAAAAGCACCGTTTTAACTTTTAACCGCGCGCTAACCAAACCAACCTCGAGCTGATCATCAAAGCACAGTTGCCGACGAGGACAGTCCTCGTCATCCGAGGCTCGCTGCAGCTGCAAGCGCGACAGCTCCGCCTCAAGCTCAGCTTCCATCCGGTTCCGGTGCATGTCACGGTGCCCGTCATCTTCGCTCGCCCCACCACGGCACACCAGAGCGGCCGTGCGCGCGGGCGAACCATCGCCTCCAGAGCGATCGACGGGCCCCTTGACGACGCTGGCGCAGTCGGTGCGGTCGCCGGAGGCGCTGGGCCGGCTGTTGCAGCTCCGGACGTCCGCCCTGGCGTCGAGAAGCAGGCGCTCCATCTGGGCGCGCAGCTCCGCCATCCTGCTCAGCTCCGCCGCGCTCTTGGACAGCAGCAGCACCAGGCTGGCGCCCAGGCCTAGGCTCGCCGCCGGCAGCGCGTCCTTCCCTGCATGCATGCCACAAGCGTCGTCGTCGTCAGTTCGTCACCACTTGGCCGGCCATGGAACGAATGCGCAGGGGAGGGACACCGTGGACAAACGCACGCACGCACGCGCACGTACTACGTACCAAGAGAGCTCCGAGGGGACCCGGGATCGCGAGGCGCCACCACCGCCGTGGGCGCGGTCACTACCGCCGGTTCCTCCACCTCGTCCTTCGCGGTTCCAGCGGCGGCGACGGCGTCGTCATTGGCCGCCGCGGCGCTGGCGCTGGCGCTGGCGCAGTAGCGCGGGAGGAGGCGGAGGCGGCATCCGAACCCGGCGCCGCCGCGGCCTCGGCCTCGGCCTCTGTGGAGGATGCGCGACAGCAGCGACCGCGGCGAGGAGCACCCGCGGTCGCGGGCCGCGCCGGCCCTGGTGAGTAACGTCCCGACTGCGGGAGGCACCGGCGCCGTGGTGATCCCATCCGCTGCCATCGGAGTGGCTCGCTTGAGCAGCAGCTGAGACGAGTCGACGTCGTCGACCACACCAGTACTGTATCCCCGGAGGATCCGATCCGACGCGTCTCGGGAATGGATGGAGGCGTGCGGCGGCGCGGCGGTGTATTTATAGAGGGCGGCAATCATGGTCGTGGTTCATGGGGGATTATTTTGACGCGCGTGGAATTCGAACAGTCGGAGAGGCATTTGCGGCCGTGTAAATGAGGCGATGGATGGTAGGTTCTCCGTATAATTGCGCGCGTAGACTAGAGCAGTAGGAGCATCCGTATTCATTTACGGCGGTTGGACTAGAGCAGTAGGAGCATCCGTATTCATTTACGGCGGTACCAACCGCCGTCGCCGATGTCGCCGGCTCGCCGCCGGGGTGCTTCGAATTCCCGGTCCCGTTGGCTCCGACAGTGTGTGGGACCGTCTGACTCTGACCGGCGTCGCCGTGCATGCATGTCGGTACGTGCTGGACGACGGCGTTCAGGGGTTCGAATTGCCGGTTTGGCGTTCAGGACTCAGGAGTACGGAGTATCTTGTAAAATGGGTAGGGCATACCAGAGTGAAGGTGCGAGTCGAGGATTGGATGTGATAGATGGGATCAGCGATCAGGGAAGGGAGGGAATGATGGCGGGAGTGGTGGTGGTGGTTGGGTGCGCGCGCTGTCGCTCCAACGGTCAGAGGGAACGCGTGAGCCACCTTAAATTGGTCGTCGGTTCGGCCGTCCTTGCGCTTGAACGCGGATGTGCCTCCGTTCACTTGGAGTCCCAATCAATACTGCTTGGCGGGAGTGCTCATCTCAACCGGATCATATTGATCGCTACATTTGTGTAATTTGTTACCAATTAAAACATACGTAAGTCTAAGTGATGTATAAACAAATAATGGAGTGTTTGGTTTGTAGAATTAACTTAAATCAATTTTATTTGAATGACTTCATTTTTTTTTCATTATACAGTAATGATTACTTACGTAGTTTATAGTAAGAACTGAAGTGGTGTGGTTGTGATAAATCAACCCATTCCACTAAATGTCTATCTCGTCACACAAATTAAAACAAATCAAACACCCCATAGCAGATCACTTGAATTTCATCTCGTTTTATCTTTTTCCTCGCATAGATCAACACTCCCAACTGATGACATATTTTTGAACTGCACAACACATGTACGGATGCACACTCGCGACTCATTTATAAAGTTGAACCAAACACGCCATGCTGTCTTCAAAATTCCAATTCGTTTGCCGTGTTCCCCAGCCCAGTTGGGTTTGGCTTTAGCTGAAGAAGCGAAGTCCATGATTGGGTGCATGCGTACGCCGCCGCACGCCGGGCGTGAAAACGCATGGCCCTGATCAGGCACGCGCCGGCTGATCGGCTGGACCTTGACCTCCTTGCCCCCTTGCTCCATTTCATCAGCTTCGTTCGCGTCGCACGCCTGTGAGTGCGAGCTGATGAGCTGCTGCAGCCCAATCTTGCATAGCAGACTGCGCCGGCCGACGAGGATTTTTCAGAGACGATGCCTGCCTGATCCAAGCCATGATTTTGCCTGTCGCCTGTCCCTTGTTGATGGACGCCCGCGACCGTCTGATGGCCACGAGAAGGCTTCGCCAAATCGCAGCACAGGTAGCCACTGGCCAGGCCACGTCGGACTAGGAAAGGAAACAGAGGAGGCCCCACGATTGCCGTTACCACCGGGAAGGAAATTCCTCAGCAGAGCAGCAGCACGCCGGCCGGCACCCGACAGGCAGGTGACGTGCTTCCAACCCCTTTTGGGCACAGCACAGGCTTGTGGGCTGTGCACATGAGCCAAACTTTGGGCAACCAAGGGCACTGCCGATCATCGTCATATCTCACGTCAGCCACCTACCGCTACCGGGGCGCCCAACACGTTCTTTCTCGTACTAGGGATTGTGATCTAGGACTAGCACCAATGCATTGACATTTCTTTCTCGTACGTACGTACACTAAGCAATCAGATTTGGTTTTGCTTTGGCTCAGGATTGAAGATAGCATCACTGCCACATCCTGCCTGGACTGATTCCAGTTAAAAGTTTTGTTCGGAACTTGGCGGTAAATCCATCGACCAACTGCCGACCCCGGATCGCACGTCACTGCCTCCTGATTTGTTTTTCTGTTATATATATATATGCAAACCCTTTGTTACTTCATTTTGCGTAGAAACTAAAAAGGGACAGATTTTGGAGGGGGAAAATAATTGTGAAAGCAACGGACACTTCTTGGCCTGTTACAAGAAATCGACATCAATTTTGTTTCTAAAAATAACGCAACTGTTAACACGCTATTCATCCAAGGAACACGCTTTCTACAATGTAGCTTTCATCAATTAATTTGCTGAAAATGAAGAATACCTGAGAAAAAAAATCTATGAACCCTCAAGGGTATTTATGATTTTAAAATATAGAGTTGGTGAACCAAATTGAAGAATCAAGCAAGTCCTTCAGGTCATATATTTGCTCGGTCTGGAAATATTATCAAATGAAGTATAGCCAAAGGGTAGAGTCAAGAAGCATGTACCAAAACAAAATAACAGCTGCGCCTTAATAACAAATAAAATAATTAATTAAATTAAATGTGGTCAAACGCCGCCGCTGATCGTCTTCCTCCTGCCTTCTCTTCATCCCCGCCCAACTCCAATCTCTCTCCTCTTACTTCTCATTTCTCAAATTGCCAAAGAAATCTACTGAAATACGCGCGCTCGGATTCCAAACCCTCGGAGTTCTCAAGAGATTCAACGGAGCCGGAGCAGTAGCAGCTCTTTCTTATTTGCCTGTAATCTTCCTGCTACAGTACGCCGAAGCAATTAGCGGCGCAAACCCAAATCCGCACGGCCTGAGCAAGCTATTGAGTTCGGCGGGGCGGGATTCTGGGTGTAGTGTACCCTTCAGCTGTATTGCGAAAGACTGAACCGAATCGATTGCTGGAGTTCTGAGGCGAGCCAGCTCTTGGAGTTCCTGTGATTAGAAGTGATCCGGAGATTGGAGCTGTTGGTCCTGCCACGCCATGTCGCTGTTCCGGAAGTTCTTTTATAAGAAGCCGCCCGACGGGCTGCTCCTCATCACAGATAATATCTACGGTAACGGACTTCTCCCTTTGCATTTCCCCGTGCCTTTCTTTAGTTGCGTCCAGTAGACAAATGCTTGTTGTGCTTGTGCCCTAGGCCCCTAGCAGACTAGCAGTCTAGTGCAAGAAATAGTTCAATTCGATTGTCATGGCGTTATTTGCATCATCTAAGCTTGATTTAGTTGAGCTGTGATGAGCTTAAGGATATGCAATTAGAATAATCCGAGCATTCGCTGGCAATTGCTCTCAAAGTTGCAGTTTTGGGTGTATCACGAGTGTATTAGAGAGTTGGGAAGTTTTAGTGGTCCTTTTAGCTATCATATTTATCTGCTTACGATTTAATGGAGGTCAATTGCTTCGTTTTTTTTTCACTCTTTCAGAAAAGGTTTCCTTTATAGTTGTTAAAAAATATTTATGCAGATGCACTAGTATATGTAGCTACATTACCTATTACCAAGGCCATCTAGAATGCCTTAAGATTTGTCCAAACGACTACACAATGGTTGAAAGATGGATGGCTGCTTAAGCACTAAAATTTTTCATTAATCATGACTTCATAAGGCACATATGATGGTAACAATAATACATTTACCATCAGTAGCAAGTGATATAGATTGTAGAAACGACTAAGTAGCCATAAGGAGTTACACTTGCTTTGGCATGTTTGACTCATAGATTATTATATTTTGTTTCAGTTTTTGATCATTGCTTCTACATGAAAGAGGTGGATGGTGACCATTTTGAAGCTCACATTAGAGGCATTGCAGCAGATCTTCTGGAAAATTTCCGCGACTACTCTTTCATGATCTTGAATTTTGGCACTAAAGAGGAAGAAAGCCCTATATACCATATTTTGTCTGAGTATGGTATGACTGTATTGGACTACCCTGGCCACTATGAGGGATGCCCACTTCTCACCATGGAAATGATCCACTGCATCTTGAAGTCCAGCGAAAGCTGGCTTTCCTTGGGTCAGCATAACTTACTGCTAATGCACTGTGAACGAGGGAGCTGGCCTGTTCTGGCTTTCATGTTATCTGCTCTTCTAATATACCTGGGTCATTATTCGGACGAGCAGAAAACCCTGGATATGCTCTACAAACAATCGTCTTTGGAGCTTTTGGAGATGTTTTCACCTCTGAATCCCATGCCTTCTCAAATGAGATATTTGCGCTATATTTCGACGAGGAATGTCATGCCTGAGTGGCCGTCAGCTGATAGAGCCCTCACATTAGATTGTGTTATTTTGAGGATGGTTCCAAATTTTCATGGCCAAGGTGGTTTCCGTCCAATATTCAGGATATATGGCCCGGATCCACTCATGCCCCCTGATCAGACTCCAAAAGTCCTTTTTTCAACTCCAAAGAAAAGCAACATTGTCCGTTTTTACTCACAGGTAATTGTCTTCTACCAGATCATTCGTTGCTCTGTTTTTAAGCTGTTAGCTACTGTGCTATCTTGTATGATACTTTTCCATGGCATAAATCTCTTAAACATAAGATTTGAATATTTTCAAATTTTAACCTTCCTTGGTAACCTTCACTGGAAAGGAACTGACCATTTCTAAACTTAGGCAGATGAAGTGGTGAAAATAGACCTTCAGTGTCATGTCCAAGACGATGTTGTCCTAGAGTGTATCAATTTGTATGAGGATCTGGACCGTGAGGAGATGGGTTTCCGAATCATGTTCAATACAGCATTCATCCGGTCAAACATCTTGATGCTTAACCGTGATCACGTAGACATGTTATGGAATGCAGAAGACCAATTCCCTAAAGATTTTCGGTTTGAGGTAAGTGTTTATGCCAAGTGGTAAACTAGACTATTCCTGCTGTACATGGATTTTCACAGGCAACTTCTGTTGATGGTAGGTTATCTTTTCCGATATGGACGCAGTTACTTCACATGTCACAACAGAGCCTGTTATTCATCAAGATAAACAAGGACTTGGGGTTGAAGAGTTTGCTAAGGTGCTAGATATCTTTAACCATTTGGACTGGTTGGACGGGAAGAAGGATACTGTACCTCACACAACCCAGCTAAAGATCTCAGCCATTACTGATGAACCTGAGACTTTCTTTGATACTCATGAAGAACTTGGATCTGAAAGTTTTCCTGGTGAAATTAATTCATCTAGTGTTGTTCTGAAGGTCGGAAATGAATTGGGTATGCTTGTCAGCACTAAACCGAGACATATTCCCCAAGAATCAAGTTCAGCTAATGTTCAATCCAAATCGCAAACTACAGTGATATCTCCTTCGCGAACGCGGTGCACCACAGCATTGTTATCGCCTTCTAAGGTTAAAATTTCAAAGACCTGTGCTTCACCAATGGAACTGTCTTCAAGTACAATCATGTCACAACAATCATCTTCACTGGTTCAGCCTCGGCGGGTAATGTCTGACTCTGCAGTCCAAATTTTATCAGAGATATCAGAATCAGCATCAGCTGAGATATCTGGTTCACAAACTCCAGTTGAACATGAACCTTCCCCTCTGATGGAAAACAAACCAGCATCAACAGCATATCTGTTACCTTTGTGCACACCTCCTCCTCTTCCTCCCCCTCCACCCACTGTCTCGTTACTCCCTGTTCCTGCTAAGTTACCCAAAAATACTAGCACAAGTACCATCAACATTTCCCTTAGAGCAACCGTGCATTCCTCTCCACCTTCAGAACCATCAGTCCCTCCTAAAGATTTTATGAGAAACGAAGAGTTGGTTAAATCACAAGAACCTTCCTGCGAAACTCATAGGAAATTACAAACTGATACTACTACAGGTCCCAATGATACCATACTGTCACCAGCTGCTTCATCGTCACTGGATGAGGAATTAAGCAATACAAGAGCATCTATCCTGACAGATTTGCCTGCAGTACCTCAAAATCTAGATACTAGGCCCTTCGCAGTTCAAGCGACTAGATCTGTAACTATGCCGCCACCACCACCACCACCACCACCACCGCCTCCGCCTCCACCAAAATCAGGCATTATGCTGTTTCCTTTAACACATGGCGAAGAGGTAAAAATCACTATAGAAAAAGTTGTACCACATCAGCCTCCACATCCACCACCCCCCCCCAAATCAGCACCATTTTCAAGCTTAAATCAATATGATGTATCTGTAATTCCAGCTCCACAAAAGAGAGCTCGGTCTCCACCGCCCCCGCCCCCGCCCCCACCCCCAGCATTAGCAAAATCACCATTTTCCTCTCCACGGCCACTATCACCACCTCTGCCTTCTCCACTACTTAATAAAGCTGAAGTCTCATGGTCTCAACCACAGTTTCTAGATAAAAAGGACAGTGCAATGATGGAATATCCAGACTCCCTGTCTTTGACGCCAACATTTTCAAAGAGTGTTACGCGGATGCAAACACCGCCTGTTCCACCTCCACCACCTCCTCGATCACTGCCAGTGCCATCTCCGCCATCTCGAACACCGCCTGTTCCACCTCCATCTAGAACACCGCCTGTTCCATCTCCACCTCCTTCTCGAATACCACCTTTCCACCTCCACCACCACCTTCATCTCGAACACCGCCTGTTCCACCTCCACCTCCACCTTCTCGAACACCACCTGTTCCACCTCCACCACCACCACATTCTTCTCAAACACCTGCTCCACCTCCACCACCTCCCCCTTCACAAAGTTTTCCATCCTTGAGTAAAAGAAACCGCGTGGCAGCCCCTCATCCACCTCCACCTCCACCACCACTGTCATCCCGTGTTACTTCTGCACCATCAGTACCATCTTCACCCCCATTACCTCCTCCTAAGCTAGCTGTGGCCAACAATACTTCACAGAAGTCACCAACAATCCAACCACCTCCACCTCCACCAGGCCCCCATCATAAGCTTTCGTCGCATTCTTTACCTACGAAGGGAGGTGTAGCCAATTCTAACCCTCCCCCACCTCCAGCATTTTCATTTGGTGCAAAGGACCGTAGCACAGCCCGCTCAAAAAGTCCTAAAAGTTTACGTGCAAACCAGACATCTAAAAGGACCCCGCTGAAGCCATTGCACTGGGTGAAAGTGTCAAGACCAACACAGGGAAGTTTGTGGGCTGAAACACAGAAGTATGATGAAGTATCTAGGTATAAGAACATCTTTTTATGGGGTTCTTTCTAGTTGAATGGAGTGGAGGGTCGGGAGGGAATATACTAATCCATGCTTATCTTCATCAGGACTCCAGAGATTGATATTTCTGAGCTCGAAAGTCTTTTCTCTGTAACAATGCCAAATATGGAGGCAAAACGGCAACGACAACACCCTTCTGTTGCAACAAAGCAAGAAAAAGTTCATCTGGTGCTACTATCCATTCCGATTTGTGCAACTGTTCTCATCTGAGTAGTTAAATGATAACTGAAGTGTAAATAAAACAATTAACATTGCACTTCTCCTATGCAGATTGACCTTCAGCGCTCAAAGAATTGTGAAATTATGCTGAGAAACATTAAGATGCCACTGCCTGATCTAATGGTAACTTTATAGGGACATTATCTTAAGATAGCAATATCTTTGTAGGGTTATTAGGATTAGTATCTTGATAAGTAAGAAAGAAT
Organism: Microstegium vimineum; assembly: GCA_022036555.1. Classification (NCBI taxonomy): domain Eukaryota; kingdom Viridiplantae; phylum Streptophyta; class Magnoliopsida; order Poales; family Poaceae; genus Microstegium; species Microstegium vimineum. The sequence goes on from CM039122.1 coordinate 60,591,396, forward strand.
TCAAGCATAATTGATGCACAGCCTTTCTGGAAGGTTAAAGAATAGATTAGCTCAAGCTCATGCTAAGAATAATTTGACAGAAATGATCTTTCGGGGTACCTTGACAAATCCATAACATCTGTTGCTGGTAATAAAGACTTTTGGTATTCCTTCCGACAATATTTGCCGATTGTATTGATTACATGGATGGTTATTTTTTCCTCTTTCAGGGTTCAGTGCTTGCCCTTGATGATTCCATAGTTGATGGTGATCAAGTAGATTACCTAATAAAGTTCTGTCCAACTAAGGAAGAAATGGAACTACTCAAAGTACATTTTTCTTCCTGCCCTATCCCACTTTGAAATATTATTAGTTTTCTTGTGAATTTTATTTTGGTATACCAGCAGTATTTGTTTCCATCAGTTTCCTATCTATATTGACATGGTAATTTCCATTTTTTTCAGGGTTATACAGGCAAAAAGGAGAACCTAGGGAACTGTGAACAGGTCTTCTTTTTATTTTCCTTGTGATATTCCATTCTCCTTGGACGACGAATTATGTTTGGTAAATGATTGGGAAAAAGTGCACATGTTACCATTGAGGGACAAAAAAAGAACTTGTTTCTCACATTAGACCTTAATGGAGGTGGGAGCTACTTCTTCCATTTCTAAATACTAGCACTTAGGATCAAATCACACACCAAGGACATAAATTGAAAAAAATCTGTCTAAAACAAGCATGAAAACAAATTGCAAAGTGGATGATGGTTATAGTTATGGTTATTAGTGTTGTTCTAGAAATCCCACCTGAGGGCTAAGAAAGTGTCAACTATTTAGAATTGAGGATTAGCTTACACTGATCATAAGCAGGAAGATTGCAAATGGACACAGTTTAAATATCTGTGTCTAATCTTTGGCTCTTTCTTGTGACTTGTGAGTTGGTATGGTGAGATGGCCATTTTCTACAATCGGTATAGCACTATAGCTAGTTTACCTCTTTGATATATGGCCCTCATTTGTTAACCCATTCCATGCATCTTAAAATGTGCATTTAATCCCTGAATCAATAACTGCATTATTGATTTTCTTCTTTGTTTGTAGTTCTTCATGGAGATGATGAAAGTACCAAGGGTGGAGTCAAAACTGAGAATTTTGTCATTTAAGATAAAGTTTGTTACACAGGTCAGAAGTACATTGCATCTTTGTGAAATGCTCCCACCCTGGGGTTGTATTACTGTTCTTGTATAAATATATAAACGTATAAACGTTAAACTATTGCTGCATCATTCATTATATTCTTTCAGGTTGCAGACCTAAAAAGTAATTTGAATACCATCAACTCGGTTGCTGAAGAGGTATGCTCGAAATCATCTAATCAAGTAATCTCCACACTTCACTGACATGTAACGAATGTTCATGTACTTTGTTGCATAGCCAGGTTAGGAGCTCTGTGAAACTTAAGCGAGTGATGCAGACGATTCTTTCTTTGGGGAACGCACTAAACCAAGGAACTGCAAGGGGTGAGTCAGCGAATCAAGTGTAATATCAGTATTCACCCTACAAATAAATGACACAACATGGAGGATCACAATGCTCGGTGTTTAACACTATCAGTTTTAATTTCATTACATAAGTCTTATGCCTTTATACAAAAAATATTGATTAAAGGAAATTAAGAGCTGGAGTAAAACCTGAATTCATAATTGTGATTACAACATTCCAGTTTCCAATAGCACAACCAATTTCACTGCAATTCTATGACTACTGTTTATCTTGCATTCATGTTCTCTGTGAGTGTAGAAACACCGCACACCCATAAAGGGGGGGGGGGGGTGACCTCATATATTTATAGCATGTATGGCTTGCAGTACATGTACAATTGACAGTATGGTACTAATCCTAGACAGGCTATGCTAAGGTTACAATATACAAGGCCAATGAGCCGGATGCCCATATGGGCTGTTACAATTATATTCTAACACCTTCCCTCAGTCTAAGCGGGAGTGTCACGAACACAAAGACTGGACCTAAAGTCAGTGAACAGCTGTACAGGTAACCCTTTGGTCATAATGTCCGCGAACTGATGAGACGATGGAACATGGAGCACCCGAACCTGTCCCAAAGCAACCTTCTCACGGACGAAGTGTATATCTATCTCAATATGCTTCGTGCGGCGATGATGAACTGGATTGGCAGTCATGTAGATAGCACTGACATTGTTGCAGTAGACGATCGTCGCCGAAGAGATGGGTGCATGAAGCTCCTGAAGTAGCTGACGAAGCTAACAAGTCTCAGCCACAGCGTGCGCAACAACACGATACTCAGCCTCCGCACTCGAACGAGAAACCGTAGTTTGTCGCTTAGAGGACCAAGAGACTAAGTTGTCGCCAAGGAAGACACAGTAGCTGGAAGTGGAGCGCCGAGAGTCGGGACAACCAACCCAGTCAGCATCGGAGTAGGCAGTCAAGCTGGTGATGTTACCTGTGCCGATGTGGAGCCCAGTGGAGAGGGTGCCCTTGACATACCGCAGG
>CM039122.1:60599419-60613809 GCA_022036555.1 Microstegium vimineum
GGAGCACAATTTGTCTAAGATCCGTTTGTGCTGACATTGTTTTACAGTTTTTTTTTTTTACTTTCAGGAAGCTAGGGAGAACCGGAGAAGTAATGCTGTGCAGTCCTAGTATAACAGTTCACTTGATGTACATAGCAGTTTTCAGATCTGTTGCTGTTGTAAAGAAAGGTTCCACAGACGCGGTTTGATCACGAAGGGAGCTACTCCATTCTCTTGGTTATCTTGGGGGAATTCCCCCTTGTTATAACAAATCTGTAATCTTGTGTCCATACCATGTGAAGTGTATGCATTCTCTATTCTCGATGTACCGATGTTTTTTTGTACATAGCGATGTGAAACGATTGCTTGATCCACACAGTCCTTCCTTATCCCAATCTCATAGAAAAATTGTGACAGCATTGCAGCAGCAAGGCCACGATGGATGTTTGGATTGGGAGAACGACGGTGCTAGCCATCATGGGCATACTACTAGTGATGATAGGAGCTGAGCTGATCTGACTTGACTAGGGGGTGTTTGATCCTCTTGGTAAATTGGCAAAAGAGCAAAAGAATTGCTACTTTTTAGTAAATGGATTCAAACATGTAAGGTAAAAAATGGTAAAAGAGCAAAATTTTGTCATTTGCTATTTGCCACTTTAGAGTGATAAATGATAAATTTGCTCTTTTGTCAATTTGCCAAGGGGATCCAAACACCCCCTAACTAAGGGCGTGATTGATTGCTCTCATAAAATCGTCGAGCACCATATCATGCCCTCTGGTTTTGTTTGTTTGCCTCATTCCGTTCCTTTTCATCTCTTCATTCTACACGATTTTGTTTTCTCGATTTCTCCTTCCCTTATGATACGCGATGTACCTATAGATCTATAGTGCAGGGACTCATGTGTCAGACGCCTAAAATTCTGATTCATGTATGTAACCAATCACACACTAAGGCGCTGTAGGCTGTAGCCCTATAGCACCGGCGGCGTTCGGCGTTCCTCGCCGTGACGCCATGCGCCGTTGCCACCATTGGCGATCCAACGGTGGAGCTGGAGCTTCATCGTTTCCATCATTGCAGCGTTGCGCTTCTCCGTAAAACAAACCCAATAAAAACCTGATCCTGATCTGATCCAGGAAGTCTGAAAAACGCAAAGTCTGGTCCACTTTTTTTTTCTTTTTTCTGAGCAGGACTCGTCAGGTGCACGCTATGCTCCGAAGAGCAAGCACACGCGCTCCCCACACCCCGATGCCCCCCAATACGAGCGGACTCTCCCGGCCTCTCCAACGACAAGCTCGTTCGTTGGAAAAGGAACCCGTCACTGACACGTGGGCCTATATGCCCTCGGTCCCACTAGCCAGCGACGCGTGGTAGAACCCACCGACGTGGACAGTGGAGGGCAGCCGTACCGTATCCGGAGTCGCTGACGCATACAAGGGGGCCATCCCGATCGGACGGCTGCGGACGCAACCGCGGCCGATATATACCTCGCCTCCGCGCTGCCTCCATGGCCACCGCCGCATCCACCACCACCACCTCCGCCGCCGCCGCCGTGCTCGCCTCCAGGCTCCTCCGCCGCTCGCCGCGCCTGCTGCGCCGCCTCAGCGTGTCCCGCGCGCCTTCCGCGGCACTCGCGTCGTCGTCGTTGGGCCGCCGCCTCCTCCTCCTCCTCCCGCCCCTCGCTCGTCACCCGCTCGGTCACCGCGCCCGGATGGGGCACACCGCTGCGGCTGCGGCCGCCGAACCCGCTCTCGGCCTCACCAAGCCCAACGCCGTCGAGCCGCCTCAGGTGTGTGTAACCTCGCGCGCGTTGGTCCCGTGTAGTAGTGCTTCGAATCGTCGTGGATTCGCCTGCTTTGTCTCACTACCCACAATCAATCTCCAACAAAAGCTGTCGTAGGTTGACTTGATCACGACTTATTGTTCGCGCGCTAAAACGAGTACTAGATCGAGATCAGAACTAGCGTTTTCGCTTCTCCTAAACTGTCCATCTTCATTTAAGATTCATCGATTTTCTCCTGCAGTGAGTGAGCTTCAACCTTGTGATCTCCTCTCGTTCTTCCAGGTCATCTTTTCCGCTAAAGACATCGAATTCTCCGAGTGGAAAGGCGATATTCTCGCCGTCGCGGTCACGGAGAAGGATCTGTCCAAGGACGCCGACTCCAAGTTCGAGAATGCCGTCTTGAAGAAGCTGGACGGCCAGCTCGGCGGCCTCCTGTCGGAGGCTGCGGCGGAGGAAGATTTCACCGGGAAGACGGGGCAGTCGGTGGTTCTCCGGCTCGCGGGGCAGGGTTTCAAGAGGGTGGGCCTGATCGGTCTTGGCCAGAACGCCCCGTCCACCGCCGCCGCTGGCCGAGGCCTCGGCGAGTCCGTCGCGTCGGTTGCCAAGCCCGCTCAAGCTAGCACCGCTGCAATTGTTCTTGCCTCCCCCAGTGGGATTCAGGAAGAGTTCAAGCTGACTGTTGCCGCGGCAGTTGCTTCCGGTACTTGATTCTCGTGCACATGCTTCTTCTTATCTGATGTGATGGTTATGGAGTGCAGTGGATTGATGCTGAATTTTCTGCCGGCCTGAATCGCAGGAACTGTGCTGGGTTTGTATGAGGACAGCAGATACAAGTCTGAATCGAAAAAGGTGCACCTGAAACAGGTTGATATTATTGGACTGGGTACTGGTGCTGAGGTGGATCAGAAACTTAAGTATGCTAATGATCTTTCGTCCGGTGTGATATTTGGAAGAGAGCTTGTGAACTCTCCTGCAAATGTCCTTACCCCTGGTTAGTAGATCTTTCATCAAACTTATAGATTTATTGTCAGGATACTTATTGCAGTCATCTTTTGTCCTTTCAGCTGTGCTTGCGGATGAGGCGTCAAAGATTGCTTCTACTTACAGTGATGTGTTCACTGCCACAATACTAGATGAAGCGAAATGCAAAGAGTTAAAGATGGGTTCCTACTTGGGAGTTGCTGCAGCTTCTGCTAACCCTCCTCACTTCATCCATTTGTGTTACAAACCCACTGATGGGAATGTCAAGAGAAAGCTGGCTATTGTTGGGAAGGGTTTAACTTTTGACAGGTTCGTAGTACCTGCATTATATTTAGTGGTTTTATGAAAAACTAGAAGTAGACATGAAGGTAGAACAGTTTGTTGTTTTTCTTATGCATGATTTGCTTATGAATCCAGTGGTGGCTACAACATTAAGACTGGGCCAGGCTGCAGCATCGAGCTGATGAAATTTGACATGGGAGGCTCTGCAGCTGTATTTGGTGCAGCTAAAGCTTTGGGACAAATCAAGCCTTCTGGAGTAGAGGTACTTCATTTTTCACAGCCTCCTAGTTGTATGAGATGTAGAGGTTTTACCCATATTAGTTTCTGTTAAATTTTATGATTTTTTTCCTTCTCACAGGTTCACTTTATAGTTGCTGCCTGTGAAAATATGATTAGTGGCACAGGCATGAGGCCCGGTGACATTTTAACTGCTTCCAATGGGAAGACAATTGAGGTATATTTTCTCCAGCACAATATTATTATTATCCTGCTTGTTGGAAATGTAGTCTCAGCAGTCATAGACCATAGTTCTTCTGTTCCATGTCTGCTGGTTTTTACTAAACTCTACCTTTGTGAATGGATTTTATCAGGTAAATAACACTGACGCAGAGGGAAGGCTAACCCTTGCTGATGCTTTGGTCTATGCTTGCAACCAAGGTGTTGAAAAGGTAATAAAGTTTCGTTTTAAAGTTCTCTGTACATGTCAGTTGTGCATTTCTAATGTAGTCGTACTCTTTTGGGGAAATGGTTAATTCAATACCCCCTCTGATTTCATAAGTCATTTAGGACATTGACACGATCTCCAATACAACAGTTTTGCTTAAAATTTTGTAAAAGTACAGCATATTAAATAGAGACATTTATAAATTATGAAAGTAATTTCTATGATGGATCTAGTAACATTGACCATTGTTGATGAGCCAAGCTAAAGGATTTGAACAACAAGAATCCTAAAGCAGCCTAAATTTTTAATTGGAGGGAGTATGCACGTACAGTGGTAGAATGTTAAGATACAGAATTGCAGAAATATTGTTGGCTGTGTTAGATTTAGAGTCGCAGTGGATTGGTTATGCAGAGTTCGATTTAGATTTGCTTTAGTTAAGCTCTTAAGATGCTTTGTTATTTGGAAGGCTATGTAAGTAGGGCACTTGTTGCTAGTGTTGAGTTAGTTTATGATTCATCTGTAATTATCAATTGCAGATTATTGATTTGGCAACACTGACTGGTGCTTGTGTTATCGCACTTGGGCCTAACATCGCCGGTAAGCTCAGCAAATATTTAGCTCACACATCCAGCTGCACCATCAGCCTTTTTCGTGCTCTGAACATGGAGCATTATATTGTTTTATTTATTTATTTCTGCATACTAAACGAGACATTTTCATAGGGGTTTTCACGCCAAGCGATGAGTTAGCCAAGGAGGTTACCGCGGCTTCTGAGGTATCAGGCGAGAAGTTTTGGAGACTGCCGCTGGAAGAGAGCTATTGGGAATCCATGAAGTCCGGTGTGGCTGATATGGTTAACACTGGCGGTAGACAGGGAGGTTCAATTACTGCCGCACTGTTCCTGAAGCAGGTACATTTCTGTTTTTGACACCTAAGCGTGAACTTTGTGCATAGTAGTCCTATAACAGATGCTCATTCCTCTCTGTCTGTTTGTCTGAACCATTTTTGTTGATGAGATAAGAATTCACTACACTTTGGGGAAAGACTTCCAAGGCAGGGTACTAACGGCATGCCACCTCTCCTTTGTTGCAGTTTGTTGATGAGAAGGTCCAGTGGATGCACATCGACATGGCTGGGCCTGTGTGGAGCGACAAGAAGCGTGCTGCCACCGGGTTTGGCGTTTCCACCCTGGTGGAGTGGGTCCTGAAGAACTCGTCATGAACAAAACCCCTTCCCCTCGTAGTCGTATGACATGCCCTTTTCCAAGCTGGGACCGGTGAAGAAGGGTGCAGGGTTTACCATGGTTTTTTTCCCCCTTTTGTGCTACCATACCATACCATTCCATTCCAGAGTTGCAAGGTGCAAACTGCAGATCGCCTCTTGGCATGCCAAGTCGGCGTGTGATACCGAATAATCAAAGGGTTTGGACTTTGGAACGCTCTCATCATATCGCCTCTTGTGTCATCACGAGTTGTGTTGGGTCATGCTGTCTCTGAAAGAAGACAGCAGCAGCGTGCTGGTCGCGGTCAAGGCGCGCTGCCGGCTGCCTGCTGCCGCTGCTGTGGTGTAACGTGTCTCTGTCGAGTGAATAACGTTTGTTCCTTCTGTTTGTGCCCTTGGCGTATGCCAAAGAAAGCTGCGTCGGAACTGAGCTTCCCGTGATTCCTCCGGAGAAGTTGCTAAGCTTTGCCTAAGAAGTCAAAAGAATCTGCTTCCTCCACGGGGCACGAGTTGGACCTTTTGGCATCGTATTCGTGCTGGGTCTCTCTCAAACTGGCAGGCGATGCACGTAGCTCATGCGTATCCGACTTGTCTTCTCGGGCCACCGCACAAGTGTGTGTTGAGTCAGTGAGTGTGACTGAGTGGCGGCGTGGCGCGAAAAAAGGCCACTGGGAAGAGGGGACGTTCCTGCGAAGAGAAAAAAAACGTCACAGGTGACGTTGCCACTGACAAGTTGGCTCCATGCTAAGCGGGCCCAAGCCACCCGGCAATGGTTTCGCATCTCGCGGTCGCGTCTAGCTGCCGACCCGGGTGGCAGGCTGGCAGCGAGCACTGCGCCGACTCCACTTGATTTTATTTTTACCGCCCGTGCACTATGCAATATTGAGCCATTTTCGCTTTGGCGGCCCGCGTCGTCCGCTTTTCAGCCCATCACAAACCGCTACGGTGCAGGCTCGCTTGCTTCCGCCGCGTATTGCTACACGTACAGCTACTGGCAGTAGCTTCCAAGAAAAATAGAAAAGACACGCATGACCGCAACTTCCAAGAAAAATAGAAAAGACACGCACAACTACGAACGCAGCTTCCAAGAAAAATACAGGAAAAATAGAAAAAATCCTTCCAAGAAAAATAGAAAAAATCATTCATCACTAAATGAGTAAAAGCATCTCTAAGAGCTTGCTATATTTCACTTGACAAATCTCATGTTTTGCCAACTCCCAAAACAATATGTCAAGTTAAAAAATAGTCTTTCTCTAATAGTTTGTTATGGGGGTGCTAGATGTCGACCCGGTGACGGCCAACACCCTCTTAAAAAAAAAATCTCTGAGTTTCTTGGGCCTAATTCAAATAATTTATTGGACCAAACAGTATACAAGCAATAGCCAGTCAAAAAGGTAAAATTGCTGAAATCAGCACCAATCCCATGCTTTTTAAAGTTAAAAAGGTTAATATAGCTCCTAAACCGAGTATCCTAATTAAAATTCGTTTGCACCATCGTTTTTCTTCCAATAAAATCTTCAAAACAAGACCCCATATGGATATATTTTGATATTTTTTAAAAATATATTTATATCATGATGAATCTACACTTAAAGATAATCAGCGAACATCACATTAAAAAATAATATAGAACATCATATGTATATTACAAGAACATCATATATATCATAAACTGTAATAATAAAAATAAATTAGTAAAGTAATTAAACATAGTCAAATAAAAAGAAGAAAAAATACTACCGAACATCATAAATAAATTATAGAACATCACGTTAACATTATCCAAACATCGTTAAATATATCATAGAACATCGTATGTATACTACATAAACATTACAAATATCATAAAAATATAATATAAAACAATAAAATTAGTGAACTAATTAATTAATCAAATAAAAAAAGGAAAAATTTCACCGAACATCAGGAAAAAATATCCTAGAACACAAATATATGCTTACCGATTATCATGAAATACATTGTAGAACATCACATTCATACCGCCAATATCAGAAAATATATCATAGAACATTATGCGCGTATGTTTGTAAAAAACTAGTGAAATATAAAATTATAAATAGATAAAAATAAGGAAGTTGATACAAATAAAAATAAATAAAAAGACACCAGAAAAGGAAAATAAAAAAAGAAAAAGGAAAAAAATAGAAGAAAAAATATATTTTGTACAATATCATGGGACATCAAATGATACTAATTGAATAAATAAAATATATCATAGAATATCACATATATATTTTATTAACATCACATAATATATTTTAGAATATTACATATATACTATATGAATATAAAAAATATCACACAACATCACACTCACACTACGAGAGAAAACAAAAGAAAAGGCAGATTCCAAATCATTTTTTCGTGAACAATATATAATAGAACTATGTGTATACTATATGTGTATCACATGTATATTTTGTAAACATTACATAATATATTTTAGAATATCACATGTGTATACCACACTTCCATCATCTTTTACTGTAGCAATCCGATTTAGCATTTTGAGCTGCAATAAAGCGGAACATAGGTAAACTAGCAAAAAGATCAAGAACAAATATGCAAGCTATCATATACTGGTTCTTTTTTGAACGGAACAGTAGGGGAAGCCCCTACCTATTTTTTTGATTTTCTATTAAATGAAAGAATGGAACTGTACAACAACAAAAGAAAAGCAAAGGAAAAGAAAACAAATTATAGGGTAGCCAGACCCAAAATAAAAAGGAATTCACGTTACAAAAAGCTATCTCTCCACAGACTAAGGGAAGCTTTTCTAGCAGCCTTGGACTTATTGCAAACATGCCCAAGTTCAACTCTGAAACGCCTCTTCCAAGAGTTGAGGTTGGCTTGAACATTATCAAAGATGACCCCATTACGAGTTGTCCAGATAATCCAACATGCAGTGATAATGATTTCTCTGAAAATTGCATTTCCAAAATCTTCTCTGGCTTGTAAAATCATGTCTAGAGGACTAAACGATAAGTTCCAGTTGATGGATAAGAGGGTCCAACAGTCTCTGCGGAAAGCACATTCAAAGAAGAGGTGAAAACTGGTTTCTTCACAATTCAGATCACACATGACACAACTGTAATCATCTAACACCATATTCTTCCTTCTCAGAATATTTCTAGTACTCAATCTATCTCTCAACAGCAGCGAGAAGAAGAATTTGTGTTTACCAAGGTTGCTTGAAGCCCAAAGCCATTTGAATAGAGGAGAGGCTTCAGAGACTCCAATCAAGATTTTATAGGCTTTCTTGCTACTGTATCTTGTTGAGCCCCAGAAGTAGCTCCACGAATTTTTCAGGTTTGCTGCCCAATGTTCAGTGTCTATAAGAATCATATACTGGTTCTTATCAGTCATCTTTCCAACTAGGAAACCTTGTAACCTTATTCAGAGTATTTTGCAATATATTGTAGCATTTCCTCGTCAGTTCCAAATCAGCAATGCATGAATTTTAAAATATACTAGTAATTCTAAGGAAGTCGGACTTTGGACACTATTATACACTAGTTAGTGCAACTATCAATGATTCAATTCCCAGTCCACAAACAGATATGTATTTCAGATGCCTGCATGGCAAAACAAAAGGAACTAAGTTTCTGAAAATAAATAGATAGACACAGAGTGTAAGATATATACACCTTCTTTTTTATTGGAATCCTTTCATCAAGTAACTGTTTAGCAGGATCATCAGCTGGATTATTCTGCCGACGACGCTCAGTTCTGGACCTTTCCAAATTTGATGGTCCTGCAGTTTTGTTGGTAATTTCATCATTCTCACCCCCGGCATAGTACTTGATCTATGGAAGCCTCCGTCATCTACTTACAGAAAAGAAAAGATGGCGCCGTGTCAAAAAAAAAAAACTGCAGACGACCTAACACTTGAGTCCCATCTCAAAAGAAAATATAGAGAAGAAAATATGGGTTGTGTTTGCACAGTATATGATTGTAAAATAGGAATTTAAAATAAAAATTAATTAATAACAAAATAAATAAGTAAATAAATAAGATAAAACTAAACATAAATATAAATATAAAAAGGTGAAAAGAAGAATAAAAGCTGACATATAATAAAAAACAAAAAATGAAAAGAAATGGACGAATGAAATTAAAAAGAAATGAAAAAGCGTACAAAGGAAATAAAATAAAAATAAGAATAAGGCTACACATATAAAAAATAAGGGACTTGCTATATTTCAGGTGCCTGAAATATAGACTTTCAGGCGATAGCTATAGGCCATTAGATCTGCATCAACGCTAGAATCTGTTACAGTTGTTTTCGTAGGCTTCATTCATAGTGGGTCCGAAAATGTCCAATACACAATACAATCCTTAACGGGTGCGCCAAAATAAACCCGTTAACCATAGGGCTATGTTCTCATTCTTGTTTAAGCTTTACACACTAGGTCCAAAACACATATAAAGCAACGATCAGCCCTATAGAAGACAACATCTATAGCTTTGTGCATTAAAATAATAACAAATCTCACGGTGCATCCGGCTTCAAAAAAGAAATAGATCTAGATGAACTACAGATCAAGACAAGCACGTAGCAGAAAGTGACGGACAAAAAGTAAAAGATCAAGAAAATGGAAAGATGTCCGGTACTCCGGTCTTCAACTCGTGCTTTTGTCATCTTCGTTCCTGTAATCATGCAATTATGCAAAGAAATCAGTTATGCACTTCTATATATTTCTGGTCTTAAAAAAATTACAAAACACGTATCTGATAATTGCACATTTGAAGTAGTGCAACTAGTACTTGCTATTAATGCAATTATATGGTATATGTATATAAATAAAAAATCCAGGTCATGCAAGTGAAGCCAGCTGAGAATAAATGTTAACTTATGTTTTGTGCTGGTCTGTAAAAATAGAATGGCAAACTGGGACACAACGACACACGCATGGCAAATATAGAATAACAAACTAACTCTAGCTGCAGACAAGGATTTCCTATGTACTAATAGAAAAATTTTAGGGATGATGATGAGCTAAAAATACTACAAATCTCGTCTACACAAGCAGATTTTGGTGGCAAACGTATTAAGAGGCTAACCTCATTTGTCACCAATTTTGAAAGTCCCTATATCATGGAAAACCAATAAAAGAATACCAGCAGTCGTGGTTGGTCTTGGTTAAAACATTCCTCACAGCCCTGTGAAATCAACCAGATGACTTCTCATAAATGATATTGTTATTTTAGAAGAAAAAGCATGACCTACAACACTAACCTAAGAAAAACACTAGCCACTGCTATCAGTGTTCTTGAGAAAAACTTCTACAGAAAAAGAAGAATATGATGTTCCACACAAGACAGAATATTTGAAGCGAGGACCTTAGCTTGTGGTTCTACAGAAAAAGAAGAATATGATGTTCCACACAAGACAAAGAATATTTGAAGCAAGGAGCTTAGCTTGTGGGGTCTATATTGGCACAAATCACAATAAAACAGAACCACAAAAATATGGTGGGTGCTAGCACAAATCACAATTAACAAACTCCAATGTTTTCTATAGAACCACAAAGACAAATATATGAAATGTGTAGGCACAAATCACAACTAACAATTTTTTCTATAGGAGGACAAGAACAAAAATATGGTGTGTGCTAGCACAAATCACAATAAACAAAGAACAAGGTGTGTTAGCAAAAAGACAATAATAGATTTTTTCTATGAAAGAAAAAGGACAAAAAAAATGGTGTGGGCTCGCACAAATCACAATAAACAAAGGAAAAGGTATGTTAACACAAATCACAAGAATATTTTTTTCTATTAAAGCACAAGGATAAAAATGCGGTTTGTGCTAGCACAAATCACAATAAAGAAAAGAAAGTGTGTGTTAGCACAAATCGCAATAAACAACTTTTTTTATAAAAGGACAAGGACAAAAATATGATTTATGTTGGCACAAATCACGATAAACAAAGGATAAGGACAAATATTTTTTTTGTGTATGTTGGTGCAGATCTGTTTTGATAGTAACAAAAAAAACTAGGATACTATGAACAACTTGATGATGCATGCAACTAATGCCTCATATATGTCAAATTCTATTATTAAGCTGCTGGTTTTACTAATCCAGTCCAAGTAATAATTCTATACAGGTAAGAAAGAAATAACAAGCCTATGATAAACTAATTTTATGGGGGTGGAGTACAAAGTACAAACACAGGGAGGAACTGAGTACAAACCTCAGTCGGGCTACTGAAATGATCTCTCCATGCTTCTCTGGAATCATGGTGTACACCCCCTCGTAGCTTAGTCATTTAAATTCGGACCTGTTCATTCAAGCATGAAACATCTTCTATATAAGGATGAAGATCTATTATATAACTGGATGACAAAAAACTTGCACAGGGCTATACACGGCTTGGTGGAGCATGTCACTTTTGGTCTGCCGATCCTTCACCGGGTTGAAGTAGTCGTTGAGCACGTCGACCACCACTTGCATTTCATGAGAGTTGTCTAGTTCCTCTAGAGTGTCCAGGAGAAAGGATCTTTGGTAGGGTTCATTATGACTGCAGAGAGCCAAAACATGCATCCAAACACAAAAAGGCACTGTATTCAATTTATATAACACAAGTATAAAAACTAAATGCAAAACACCAGCATATTGCATATGCTTTAAACTATAATTGCAACGCTCAATAGTCGAAATTTGCATAATTGATGATTGCAATTATTTAAATGATTTTTTTATTTGTTTGGTTTTCATGCAACAAAGTTTGACTCAGTAGAAGGGGTAATCTAATTTTGAAGGAGATCAACGATGTTGGTACATATTCTACTCCTCATGTACAGTTTCAATATTATGTGCATCACAAAATTAATCTTCTTGTGCTACAGTAATACAAAATACAATACTTCTGGAAGCGTAAATTTCCAAATTTATTAGATTTTTTAAAACAACAGTGGTTTGCTAAATTTAGAATGTTGCTGACAACAATACAGACTATAGAATGCAATTGAAAAAACTTGCAATATGTCCGAGTGACAACTACTGAATGGATGCAAGTAGTTGTTATCAATCGGAATATTATTTATATGTGCTTTTATGTCAAATATAAACACTGACTTTGCCTTCACTATTATCATATAGGAATGCATTATAAACATGTGGATAGATTTTTTTTTCTTCAAACATAGAGAATAACAAAGAAGACAATGAAATACTTGAGCAGCCAGTAGATGAACTCACTATGTATTGCCAAAGGGGGCTTCCATCATTGACATACCTGGACAAACTCAAATGCATTAAGATAGTTCAGTTGCATAGCAAATTTAGATATGACAAAGTACTACCAATATTCTGGGGTTTTTTTAGGCTCGACAGAGAACCGTACTCTAATAGAAGTTTAGTACCATACAAAAAGAAATATTAAACTCATCAAGTTATCGGATAACTCACTGTATATCAGAACTAGTATCTGAATAGGAATGAACAAAACATAATGGAAGGCAAGCCATACATGAACCTGTAAATTGACAAACTACCTACAGGAAAAAACCCAAGAAACCAACATAAATCTTGACAGTCTGACAATATAGAAATTCACAGGTAAAATGAAATTGTGAACTCAAAGGGAACAAACAAACAAAACTTAGTGGTAAGCAACACACAAATTGCAGCTAAGAGCCAGACCAAAACTTATGAGTCCAAAAGGGGACAGGAATGTTGAACCTATTAGGAAGAATGCACACAAATGAGAGCAGCACCTAAAAAATCAATAACTGATATTGTATAGCCAATCATAGTCTTATAGGCCAGAAATCTACAAGGCAGACAACGTGCCCAATAACTTATCCATGCAACAGACACCATGCTGATAAGTATCAAACAACACCACAACATATGAGCTGAAACAAGTTGGCGACCCATAAACAGTGCTAGGCTAACAGAACAATATTATTGCAGGCCTAGGCAATGGATGGGCACCAAATAGGAACATGTTGCGTGTATCAGGAAAGAAAGCACAAGATCTCAAACAATGACAGCTAAATAGCGCAGCAAAATTAAACCATGTCCATTTAATTTTGACTGTCACTAAACAATTTACCTTACATATGCCATGAAATTGTGCATTTTCTAGGAATTTGATGTAAGCCCCCACCAGGATCTACAAAAGCATCATTTGATATGAGTGTGAGTAGCAGTACATGATTGCTTACTTGAAAGATACATAAAATCACTATCAAGTTGTCCCTCCCTGTCACTAAATCCTGTTGTCTTCTCCCCCATGACCTTTCGATTTCCCACAAATCCCCACTAATCAACCACAAATAACCCACCAAATCCTAGAAGAATCCATCAAACCAAATCCTAATTAACAAGCAGGACTAAGCACCACCCCGTTCGCAAAAAAAAAAAGTTCACCAAAAATTGGTAATTAATACAATACAATAAAGCACAAACCCTAGAAGCATTCCAACATCACCCACACAAATCTCCATCTTACCATCTATGTGCCCCCTCACCATATGGATCCATGAAATTTACACTACAGTACATTACGAAATCGGATCGAGTGCACACATGAGCAAATTAGCAACAAATAGGAAGGTGATGGATCTGGCACATACAAGCACTACTGCATACAAGAGCGCGTCACCGGAGGACCTCTGAAAGACCTTCAACAGCGCACCGAGACAGAGATGCAGGACGACTGCCAAGGAGCCCCCGCCGCTGGGGATGACTGCCCCGTACACTGCTCCACCGCCACTGCTCCGCGCACTGCTCCACTGCTGCTGCTGCGTGTGCGCCGCTCCTCGGCTTGGGGTCACTGTGGTGCTGCAGGGGAGGAGAAGGGAACCAGCACCACCGCAGCCGGTACTCTAGGTACGGTGGTAAGCTGCTAGGGAGCCGGCAGCCGGGGGAGACAGAGGAGCAAGCAGATCTAGGACTGGGAGAGTGGGAGGGAGACTGGAGAGGCAGCAGGTGGTCGTGCATCTAGGATTAGATTCAGACGGCGTCCAGGCTATAGTGGATTGGGAGGGAGCTATGTGTATTGGAGGTTTAACGGGTGTAGCTTGTAATGGATCACACCCGAAACCAATACTGACCAAACAGATGGCACATATCTTCAACTCGAATCAACGGAAGGATGCAGCGTCGCCTGAACAGAAGCGTGATTTCAGGCGACGGCTCTATAGGAAAAGTGAAAAAATAAAAGGAAAAGAAAAGAAAGAAAAGGAAAGAAACAAAATAAACAGCGTGCTGGCAAGAAACAGAACCAACCGCCATTGAACGCGGCGGCACGCTGGAAAGAAACAAAACGAACAGCCATAGTCTAGAACACGGCTATGTATGCAGCGATAGAGCAGCTATGTGGGCCTCCGCCTGGGCCATGACGTGCTCCCGTGGGCCGGCTTCATTTGCATGCGGAATCATTGCGAGAGAAGTAGGGGGTCGGCGGGCGACTGACATCCGACTGGTCGGCGGCGAAGATTTCCGG
>CM039122.1:60613909-60628730 GCA_022036555.1 Microstegium vimineum
GTTTTCATGTTTTGGTCATAATTGTTCTTCTCTAGTAATCAATCTCGATGATGTTCCTTTCTGGAGTACTCTCATATTTGAACAGTGTGTTCCTGATTTGAAATCTTGTGATGAAGTCAATTCTAGTGAGTTCATATTGTTTATATTTTAAGATTATTTTAGTCTTTATTATTATTTTTGTATATACTAAAAAAATTTTCTTATTGCAGCTCCTGTTGAACCTAGAAGAAAACGTCCACGTGTTGCTGTAAGAGATGAAATTGATGTTCCTCGCTCAAAGTTGTTTGTGAAAGATGAAATGAATAATTTTAGTGGTTTCTAAAGTTGATGACCTTTGTACATGACAAGCGTCTCATCCCGATATTACACTATCCAATCTTTGTTTAATGATAATTTGTTTTCTGAATTTTTCATTTGCTCCTGACTAACGTTCATTACTTTTGATGATCCTGAAGTTGATTCTAAAAGTCCGCGGTCCTAGTGCTAAAGATCATTGTGTTCCCAAAGTAAGATTGTGCCATGACAAGTGTGTTTGAAATCCGTGGAACTGTATATTGTTTTCTTTTCTTTTTTTTCAATTATTTTTGTCTGTTAAAAAGTATAATTTTATGTTTAGTTCGCTTCTTATCTAAAATCTGAATGTTGCATTGCTTATGTCAAAATCATTCTGATAACATAAATGTGTTAAAACACAGCATTGCTCACTGCTACGTTACAAAGTCTTCCACTAAAGCAAAGTTGAGTTTTTTTCCTATATTTTAGTGCACTGATTCTACAGTTTTGAAAGTATTTTCATGTTTTTCCCGTAATCTACAATTTTAACCTTTTTTTTTCTTTAGGATTTTCCTTCCTCTCAAGCCAAGATTTCTAGTGCTATTGATAGATTATATAATACTAAGAATAGCCTATAAGTCCAAAGTTGTCAGGAGAGTCAAGAAAACTCTGACCTGCTCTTTTTTTGTTAGAAATTTGTTGTGAACTTTTATTAATTTCTTTTCTTAGATCATAATTCATAGTCCATACTACAACATTGGACCGACCGTTCCATGTGCCTAGTACTGTTCAAACTACTTCTTCTAGCCCTAAAATTTCTATGTGGTACCTTAGTCTTTAGCAGTCTAATGGAAGTAAGGTTTGTATTATTTTTTTGGCAATCAAACTTCATTTGGTTTTCTCTGATTTTATAAACTTTTTGCATGTTTTTTGAACTTTGTGCGTTTGCTTTTTTTCATTGTAGCTAATGTTGGTTGGAGTTTGGGAAGATCCACACTGACTATTAATGAGTATCCCTTTGGGCAACTTTACCATTAGTCTGCTGTACAGGGGGAGGCCACACGCGGGGGTGATGGGGGGGGGGGGGGGGGGGAGGGTGACAACGTTTTCATTGCTGTTGTGTAGTAAAATTCTGTAAAGATACTCATCATCTCTGCTTGATCAAGAAAATATAACATTTCTGTTTCTAATCACTAAAAGTTGGTGGATTTAATCAATTTCTGTTTGTTATTTGACCGTTGTTAATTTTTTGTTGTTTTGTAGTATTCACAATGTTGATTATAAAATCTAGTTTGCAATACAATTTGTAATACGAACCTTGTCCTTTGTTATGGTACTATGCGGGCTCTTAAAATCAGCTTGGCTGATCAAAGGTACATATCTATATCTTATACTATATTATAATATTATATAATCATCATAATATTTATATTATATAATTATAAAAATATAAATTAATTATATATATAATACTAAAGATTATTGTGTTTGATTACACTAGTTATCAATTATTTTTTTTGCAGCTTTGTGGCTTTTCATGTATGTCATCTTAAGCACATAAGTTCCATCTTCCATTGTTGATTTTGAAGAAACAACTTTTTTGTTTTCCTGTAAAAGGGGATATTTAGAATTCATTGTATGATTAAACTCATTTCATATCAGAATTTGATTTAGGGAAAAGGCTGGTATGTAAAGATGATTTATGTCAGGTATGTTATATTACAATTAATTTATATTTATGCAATTATTTTATTATGTTTTACTGATTTATATTGTACAATTACATCCTTCAAGCTTTTTTCTTGAATGCAGCTGATCAGTCAAATTGATTTTTCAAGATTTTATTTCATATCGCCTTTTGTCCTAAGCAATAATCCAATTGGTTAGTTTTCATATTAACATTTTTTGGTTAGTATTTTCTTTTTTTAAATATAGTCTGATAGATTTTTACTTGGCATGTATTACTTTTTCTGCAGTTATACGATGGCACAGGCATTTTGTAGTCTACGTCATGGAGTTATGGAATCCATTCTGTGACTTGAGGCTTATTGTTTTCAGACAATTGAACATATTCCAAATATCAGATGTACTTCTTGGCTGAAGATTTGTTTTTTTCAGCGAGAATAATATGGCTGTTGATCGTAATCTTTTGTTCATTATCTCATCGTCACAAGGAGGTATATTGTTCTAAACTCTTTTTTTATCCTTTTTAATTTACATGTGTTTGTTACATAAGTTTTTTTTCTTTATGCTAAAGGCATATGAATCCATGTGTCATTGATTAGTATATGTTTCTTTTCTTGATCCAGTTCAGTAGCTACACAGTATCGTAAATTAAGATTGTATCTGTACATTGTTGTTAGTTTAATAATCTAATTTATTAGTTTAAATGTCAATGTTGCAACCTAAGTTCATTTTGATTGTCTAAGATATGTTATTTCATTAGAATCTTGTTATGATGTCATTTTTTTGTGTTTATTAGTAAACTTAATTTATGTCTTCAAAGAATGAGTTTCTACTTCAATGTATCATTTTGTTGTTCAAGTCTTATCGATCATCAACCTACGCATTTCTATATTATATCTGTAGGCTTAGTTTTGTGTGAAAAATTAATCTCAGATATTTAGATGTTCATTTTAAGAAGTTCATTTTTATTTACAAGGAATATGGTGGCTCATGATTTGATTGTTGTCCATAAAGTATTGTGTTTTATGTACGTTATTTTCTGTATTCAGGTTACTTCTCACATAGGTTCATGCATTTTTGAAAGGGGTTTTTTGGCTACCATCGCATTGATCTTCTGCCTATCAGTTTTTCTTCTGGACCTTAACAGGTTTTTCTTTTTTTTCCAGATTCATCAATTAAATTATTAGTTTATTTTAAGTCATAGGTTTTGTAGATAAAAGTTTTTTAGATTTAAATTCGCATGACTTTTATTTTTTGTAGAACTTTAATCACAGTCTTTCTTGTATAAGTCCGCCTCGATATTAACGCATTTTTCCATACAGGAGGTCGGCCTCATAAAGCAACTTTAGTTTTAGGATCGATTCTACATACAATGTATCTGATTACATAAATAAGCTGTCCATATACTCGCGATGATACTGTATGATGTCTGTTTCTATTAGCAATAAGGTGATGTATATGTTGAACATCAATTAGAAGATCCTGTAACATTATTGTTCCACATAGTAGATAGATGTCATCATTGGCTGTTATACTTGATTGACTTCCTTTTGTTTCATGCTCAAGCAATAGTGATTTTTTCTTTTTCAAAGCATCCTCTTTGATACCCCTCCAATACTCAGCAAGTCTCACCATTGTCTGAATTCTTCATATTTTTCTTTGGCCATTATCTTTTGGTGCCTTAAGAAACGAAAATTGTTTGGCATATCTATTACATCAATCATTCAAAACAATATTGTAGTGCTATTTTAGTTTGTTTTTATTATGGCTCAATACGATACTTGAAGAATTCAAACAGCTATCTTGTTATATTATTCTTCTCGTTTCTTTTTCATACTTTTCCCTTAGCCCTCTTGAAAGTGTCTCAGTCTTTTGGAGGTATGAGTGTTCTTACGCCTTATCTTTTCACCCTGTCTGGTCTGTGTAATTCTACAATAAAATCAATTGCTGTGTCTTCTATTTCAATGCAAAGCCGTTTTCAGGTGCTTCCTGTTTGTTCTTGTTTTCGTTTTTGTTGTATCATGCAGTCATGCATATTTTATCTCCAAGCTTCAGCAACCTGTGCTAGACTCTTTGTGATAAATTATTCACTGTTGTGCTTAATAATCAAGACTTTTTTGCATTGCATCTATATGAATCATGGATGCCTTGCTCGCTCAACAAATATTATGGGCATCAAAATTGCATGTTCCTTGTAGTTAATCCTATCTTTATCTGGTATGTTCACTATTCATATCTTCTTTCGTCGGACATCTTTCTAATTAGAATACTTTGATGGGAATCTCTTGACATCATTTCTCTACACAGAAGTTTCAATATAATGAGAGGCATAAGAATTTCATCTTATTGAATTTTCCACAAATTGACAGTGTTAGCTATTCTTTTGATCCTTCTGATTAGATCAACGCATAAATAACCAGCATACTATCCGGTCGCTAATGGAGCTACGTTAGCAATTGGTTTTTTGCTTGTGGTAAGTACTTTTCATATTGTTTGGATCATAATGTTTCTGAGCTAAGACCTCATGCCTTGGCTGTAGCTTCTTAGCTGAATTTGGAATGCTTATGTAATATATTCCTCAGTTTATAGTCTGGAATGTGCTTGTTGGTTAGCAATATTAGTATGCGCTAAGAAGACCCAACTCCTATGTGTGGTCCATTCGGCTGCTAGCATTGTCATTCTAGTGATTTTACCTGAATTCATTTGACAACTGATCTCAGACAAATTCTTTGGTACGATTACCTTCAGGAAACTGATCATCATCCCACCTAAAAACCATAGCCTACCGCTATATCATAATTTTGGGTCCAACCAAATGATCTTGCAATCTTGAGTTTGTCCCCCTACCCTAGCTTCTACTCTTGTGTTTGTGAAGCGAATGGGAAGAGTATCTATACTTGAAGTATAATAACCCATGGTAAAATGTAATCGAAATCTCTTTCTGTTTTCGTCTTGACCACGATTTTGAGGTAAGATAATTTGTTACTTAGAAGAGTTGTATGTCTGTACCATTGTCTGTCCAGCCAAAGGACTCAAACGCTTGCTTCCCGATTAAGTCTGAATATTGACTATATCTGTCAAACTCTTCTATAAGCAATCCGTTCTTTTTTGGCAAAACAAATTTCTATTTGTTGTGTTAGCAATTTGGACATTGATGTGGAAAAAAAATCAGTTTTGCTAAGAATAGTAGTTCGTCACAACCACAGTCATTTGATTGCTACCACAAATGCATTGCCTTGCTTGATTCTGTAGAGATAATTAGCTATAGGATGCTTTGCCACGCCATTGATTCAAGAAATGTCTCCAAACAAACCACTTGAAATGTTCGCTGATGTTTCATCTTGATTGAAATGCGCACATGCAAACAAAGCAAGTGTGTATCATAGCTAAATACAGCCCTCTGATAACTAATACCGCTAACAAAAGGTGTGAATGGTAGGTTATAACTTGTTAAGTCATTTACGGTGTGTGTCACAACTTGACTTACAATCACCAATATTCTGAATAGTTCTTGGCAGTACAAGATGGTAACCATCACATCCAAAATAATGTTTTATGACACTTTTTCTCCTTCATAATAGTCTAGATCAAATCTGGTATGAAGAAATGTGGGGCTTCAGATTTCCTCTTTCAAAAAAATATTGTAATGGCTCTTGATTCATAATCATTTCCTGTATTTCAATCACGAGTTGATCTAGTTCTAGATAGTTGCGCCACACCAATCCTTTTTCTTGTATGGGAGGTTCACTCACCTGGCTTTACTGATGATAGATAGAATATAGATAATCATCTTCCAATTGTAAGGTATGCTTGTTGTCATTAAGGTTCTAGAATTATTCCTTTCATCCATGTCCTCTCATATACTTATTGCCATCATGAACATTTGATTTCTATTTCTGGGCATTAGGTTTCATCGGTTGTGATCCAAGTTTAGTTCGATTATTTCCAAATAACGACCTCTATTCATTCCTTTTCACAACCTAATAGACTACTCTGACAATCAGTTTTTACCTATGCAGTCCGCATGTGTATTCTCTTGGGCCCTTTCTTGTTTCACTTCACATTAAAATTTCTCGCTTTTTCTTACTATTCGGCAATGTGATGTGGGTGGGGTTCTTTATTCTTCAGTTCTTGTCCAATGATTGTGATCTATTCATGTAATCTCTTGTGTATAACTCATTGTTTCGCTTTCTACGCCTAGTTAGTTTCTTTCAACAAGTGTTATAATTAGTGCAAAAACCATCAAACCGCAGCGCCGAAGAATCAGCTATAAAATTTGTATAGTAGTTGGTGAGGTCATATCATCTCTTCTTAGAATTGCATAGCCTCGTCTTGAGAGAGGTGTGTATTTGCTATGCAACGTAGCAGGGCGTTGTTCCACCCCATTCACCTTTGGCGGATGAGCTGCTTCACATTTGAATAAAAGACACCAACTATTTCTATCCCTACTGTTAAAGTTCTTTATCTTCACCTTCTGTATCAGTTGACCTGTGTCGTCTTGATGTTGTGATCATTCGTTTGATGTAATTTGTTGTGTTTCATTCGTGCTCGGCTTCATTATTGTGGCTTGTTCATTCTCTTTTCCCTATTATGGATTTGGATATCTGCGATTAAATATTAAAACCTTATAGTACTATTAATTTGTTAAGTAATATCAATCCAATGGTAAAGATATACCATTTATTTATTTAATCTAATATTTTCTACCTGTTCTAATCTTCAAGTGCTGAATAATATCAAGTATTGCGCAATTGTATCATCAAGGTTAATGTCTTCATTACGATGGCAACTGGCTGCTGTTGCACTAGTTTCCTATAAAAAACATCACACAAGAGATAAGTGTTTTTTTCGCGCTTGTACTAATGTTCTTTTTGTACCTAGAGAATGAAGTTTTCTGCTCAACAGATCTCTTGCATCAAACTATAGCATGTCGCTCACATCACTATTTCATAGTTGTAATTTTGATATAACAGTCAATTTCTTCATGGCAGCCTGGGCACTTTCATGACATGTAAAAATTCTCGATGCATAGATTACGTTTACACATGGCAGTAAAAGAAGTATAATAGTTGTAACGATATTTTTTTTATTCTGTGATGTATTGTATCCTAGTAGTAAACTGTGTAAATGACACCAAGGGCAACCTTCCCCATCAAAATCGCTATATGCTTGTATCTGATTACCATGTATATGATTTTTGTCAATAATTCAATCACAATATCAAATATCTGTAAAAATGACTAGATGAAACTATATTGAATGCAATTTACCATTCCCCAACCCCCCACCACCTCATCCGACCCCCCTCCCCCCCCCCTTCCCACCCCCACAAACACCCCCCCCCCATGTGGGACCCCCTAGCAATATGCATTTGAATGGCATACCTCCTCCTCGTGAGTTTCTTTATCACGATACAAACTCCATCATCACATTCCAGTGTATCACTCCATGTGGGTTTATGCCAATTAATAGGATTCATAATATTTTATTTTGTATTAGTTAAATTATTGTTGTTGATAACAATGTTTATATTTAATTTTGAAGTAGTAAAAATTTATTTACTCAAAGATATGGATATGGCGCACCAAGGATTTGGGAAACTAAACGGTGTCTGCTAGTCTGACCACCGCGCCTGCTACCATGTCACATTAGTTTTGTCGACCTAAATCCTCTTGTACTGCTACAAATTTAATTCATAAACGTTCAGTAATATTAAATAGAATGTAATACTTCATTTGATCAAGGTAAGTAAAAAGCATATATAGATGACAATGTAGGTTTTCTTTTTTAATAGTATTAGTTGTATATGACGAGAGAGGAAAACGCTATTTTTTACGGCTAGTATGTGTGGTGGCTGGAGCATAGTCACTCCCTATAGGTGGACTTGGTCGTTATAGACAACAGAAAAAAGGTGATTTTTTCATTGTCGTTGTCCTATTTGATTTGCTGTTGTTAAAGTATTGGAGTGAATTGTGAGAGGGAGCGAAGCGGAGCATAAACACAACCACACATTTACATTATAGATACGATTAAAGTGTACCGGTTTATGGTGGGATTCTGTTGAGCTATATTTGAGATCTGATTATTCACGATAGTTTTTACTTTGCCATGACTTAGTTTTCTGTTTTGTTGCTTTTGTTGCGGTGTAATGTAGGTTCATGCTTGTGTTGGCTGGCAGTTTAGTGGTTAGGGTATTTAGTTTGGCTGATAGCACTGGGATGTTTTTAGTATGGGAGTTACAACTTTTAGACTTTGTTAGTTACTTGATTTTCCTCATATGTGCTTTTCTTGGGGTAGATGTTCTTCATTGGAGCTTTGTGTGCTAGCTTTTTTGTGTAATTTTCGCGTGCGAAACTGGTCCGAAAAGTTCTATTGGCAAACAGGCTGCAGTGGCTAGAAGCAACTAGCCTAGAGTAGTAGATGCATGGCTGCTTTGTTGACTCCTCTTCTAATTTTTTTGCAATTGCAAGAAAAGAAGGAAGGGCGCTGGGGGATCGCCCATATTCGTCTCCTTCCTATCATAACAGTAGTAATTCTAGAAATTCAGAATTCTAACATTCTACACAGATGATGATGAAGCCAGGCAAGTCCCAAGCCCGAGTTGAGAGTTCCAATACGCAGGTCTAGGTCTTGGGCACAGAGGCAGGTATCCAAATAAGCACGATTGGTGTACTTAGAGGAAGGGGGTGGGCGGCCCCACAAGATCCAAAACCAAATCAACTGTGTGGTTGTGTGTTTTGTTCCATTGATTGTGGCAATGCAATCAATATAAAGTGCAACTCCAGTCACTTATTATTTTAACAATTTGTGAGATTCACCTCTAGTAATGCACCGCCTACAATTGGCTGCATCTATTATTTTGGCTGTAGGCGTGCAACAGTATCTGCTAACCGATCACCAAAACTTTTGTTGTCTCTTTGTACTAAGCAAAGCCTTCAGCGACTAAGGGCCATGCCAGCAGGTGCCATCTACAACAAGATAGGCAGCGGGGAACTAGGGACGAAATGCAACAATTTATGCAACTACTAGAATTATGCTATTACGCTTAGCTTTGGAAAATTGCAAAATTAATCATAATAATTTAGTTTGATTTTTTTTCTTCACATGTAAGTGAATCAGTGCAGGATTTGTTCGGCACGGCTCCTCACGCCTGCCATGTGGTCATGCGCAAGACTAAGGATCATCTAGGAGGGATGTACCTGAATGTAGTTAGTATGCAGTAACTGTGTTGTTGCGAAATCGCGTAGATCCAGATCTGGCCCTCCTTTCCCCTACCATAGATAGATTCTTTACAACAGTGTTTTATTATTTACAAACAGCACAGAACAAGAACCGTTCGATTTTAATCATGTGTTGTAAAAATCAGTTGTTGCAGCCCCTAGAAACACACGGTTTTTTTTCTTATCTTTTTCCGTGTGTTTTTAGTCCTGAGAACACTCGGTTGCTGTCAACATACAAAACAACCGAATGCCAGGTAGACACTCCAAAAAAACATTTTTTTCAAAAGCAAAACCGAACACAACATAACGTATATGACCATATATGTCCATATATAGGGAGTAGGATGCAATGATTAAATGACTAGTATTATGGAAATCACAAGTAACTGACCGCTATAAATTCCCACTGGCTCCAAAAGTAAAACTGGTTCACTCCAAAATTGCTTATATGTAAGCACTGGAACACACACGTTTTGTAAACCAGCATGAAAGAACTCGCACTAGCCTAATAAGCGTTACAAAGCAGGAGAGAGCACGCAGCAGGAGAAGCGTACACGCACGTAAAAGTCCTTGGCTGGGCACCTGGCCCCCAGGGTACGTCCAAGGGTCATGCCATGCTTCTCTCTCAGTAGTATCTTTTCAAAAGGCAAACCATGGCAATGATGACATGTTTCGATCGCGTCATGAGATGGTGATATACGACGGGCATACTTTGAATTTAGGTTAACCTGGTTTAAATCTGGCTGAGAGCTAAACTTTAGTTATTAATTAAAAGTGGACTACTACACATCTTAGTTTCAAACGCAACTCCGGAATTATTAGTTCATTAGTTAGCAAATGTGAGGTGACATGATCTAAAAGATGCACACGAGTCTTCCTTTGTCTAGGTAAGCTAAACACGGCTACAAAATAATTTTTAGTAGCGGAGTATAGCTACCTACAATTTATTAACCCATGCATTCAAATTCAAATAATGTAACACTCGACTAAACTTCATCTACCTATACTTTCTTCCAACTAAATTTCAGTCTGCATAAACAAACCTTCAAACCGTTCTGCTGATGATTTCTGCTGCTAATAAGTAGGCTAATATAATAAGCTGGGATGATAAGTTTAACCAATCATTCTTTTTTATAAATAAATGATATGTAAAACATATCCTTAATTTCGTGCGAGCACACGCAAGCAGCGAAGAAAGGAGGCCGGGACGTGTTGGCATGGCAAGAGGTTGTTCCTATGCTGGGCACACCCACGCAGTGACGAACGTGTCAGCAGGTCCGACAGGTGGAATGGGGAAGATGAGCTCCAAAGAAGCCGCTGCTGGATGGGGCAGGTCCGACAGGTCTTGTCCATTCTCCATTTCTCCGTCCGTCCAGACTCCAAGAGGGATGGATGGGAATAGGAGAGAGAGCTGGGGAGAGGAGAAAGCCAAGCCAAGCCAAGGCCCAGCCCAGCCCAGCCCAAGGCGCGCGCGCTTACCGCTGCTGCGTATGGTTTTGTCTTGTCCGGGATGTGGCAGTACAGGTACGTATACATGAGCTTGCTCCAGAGTAGGCAGGGCTAGGCTGTTGGCCCTATGCCTGGTACTGTAGGTAGGATGGCAGCAGCACCTGGCTTTGGCTTTGGCTTTGGCTTTCCCTGTCATTCGTTCGTCAACCATCACTTTATGCCGATGCGGTGGTAGCATATGGAGCGGTACGGTGGTATGGCCGGGAGAGACCATAGAATTCAGAAGCAGCAAGCACAAGGCTCAAGCGACAGTGGAGACTCGACAGGGGTGCCATTGCCAATAACCTCACACTCACCACTCACTCAAGTCTAGTAGTAGCTCACCTGATGACTTGACAGCAGCTTCTTCGATCCCATGGGTCATGTGTGTGATCATCTTGTGATGTGATTGCTTGCTGGCAACAACAAAACAAACAAACAAACTACTACAGTATAGCATAGCAGCAAGTACTAGCACGCTCCCGTGTCCAGTGCCAGTAAACTCCTGTTCCGGTGCGTGTCTTGGCCAGTTGGACAGGATTGGATGGATCATTGTCATGGATCTGTGTACTAGTTTGCAATTTGATCCATCTTCACTTTGGTTGTTTTGGACTCTTCCAACGCCTGGTTTCCCCCTTTGGTATCTCCTTCTTCCTTCCGCTGCCCACCGTGTGCTGTAGAGTCTCGCCGAAGCTGATTGCAAACAGTACTGCGCTCACGACGGCCTCTCCTCCCCTTATACTTGGTCATAAGGCACGAGGCACGACGACCC
Organism: Microstegium vimineum; assembly: GCA_022036555.1. Taxonomy (NCBI): domain Eukaryota; kingdom Viridiplantae; phylum Streptophyta; class Magnoliopsida; order Poales; family Poaceae; genus Microstegium; species Microstegium vimineum. The sequence goes on from CM039122.1 coordinate 60,625,349, forward strand.
GGCCCATGGCACGGTGTTCTGACCCGGCACGACACGGTGGGCGGGCCGTGCCTGGGCCACCACCTAGGCACGTGGCACGACCCGATCTAAGAGGCGGCACGGGAGCGACCCGATCATTGTGATTCCAACGGCTAATTTGGTTAAAATGACTTGTTAAAATGATTGCGATAACTAATAATTAAGTTGTGACATGTTAAAAACGATGAACACTTGTGAAAAACTAAAAATGATGAACACTTGTGAGAATTTTGAAGTGTTTCTCGCATGATGGGCCATGGGCCGGCCCGACATGGCAAAATGGCCCGTGGGCCATGCCTTGGGCCGGCAGTCAGGCACGAAGCACGACCAGGCACGACACGGCCGGCACGATGACCATCTATACCTCACCTAGTCATGGACATGGGCGCCCATGCTCGAACTTGACCCGGTTGTCTTCACCGCCGCCAGAACCCTAACACCACCCTCCTATCGTCCTCACCGTCTTTCTAGCCTGCCTCTTCGGAGCCCTTTCGAAGCCTGCCAGAGTTAGAGAAGACGAGGGGAAGAGGCCGGAGACGGAGAAGAACGAGAGATAGGGAAATCGAGTGTTTAGAGGAAGAGAAACACAAGTGCCGTTTAGCATTACTCATTCATTTACTCGTTGACAAAAATAAAAAATTGAGCAGGGGAAGGAAGGAAGGGACCCGTACCAAAATCCCAAATAACGGGAGGGCCCTCGACGCAGTCAGTCACGAGACACGACACCATTATTTGGCACGTAAAGCGCGATTATAAAACCCCGCCACACCCACACTCCTCTTCTCTTCCATAGTTCCATTCCAACGCCACACGCCTTTCTTCCTTTCCCTTCCCTCTCCCCGCTCTCCCTCTCCGAGCACCAAGAAGAGCCAGCTCTCTTGCCAACCAGCAAGGGAACTAGGGAAGGGAGCCGCCTCGCCACAGGCTACCCATGCAGCCGAGCGGCCGCGAAATGCAGGGCGGCGGCGGCGGCGGCGGGCAGGACGACTTCTTCGACCAGATGCTGTCCACGCTGCCGGCCGCGTGGTCCGACCTCGGCTCCGGCAAGTCGCCCTGGGAGCTCCCCGCGGGGCGGGGTCCGTCCCCGAGGAGGCCGCCGCGTTCGACGAGGCCGCGCTCCTCGCCTTGCGCCTCCGCCACCACCAGATCGGCGGCGGCGCCGGGGAGAAGCCCCTCATGCTCCACCTCAGCGACCTGCACGGCCTCGGGGAGGAGGCGGCGGCGACGACGCGGGGTTCATGCCGCTGCCGCTCTTCACCGACCGCGCCAGGGACGACATGGACGCCGCCTTCAAGTCCCCCAATGCCACCGTACGTGAGATCCTTCTGCTCCGGCGCCGCGCGCCTGCTCTCGCCTCCACCAAAGCTCCCGTTTTTGGCCGCCCGCGCGCCGTTGACGTGGCTTTCCTTTGCCCCTGGCCCCGGGTTTTGCAGGGTGCCGACCAGGCGCTCTACAACGGGTTCGGAGCCGCTGGGATGCATGCCGCTGCCGCCGCCGCCGCCGTGCATCAGCCGCCGTTCGGGCAGGTACGCCGCCGGGCCGGCCAACAACCCGTGCCCGCGTCCGGTTCATCACACATACACACAGAGAAAAATAAAATAAAAGTTGCACTCGCAGTTATACTCACTCCACAATCACTTTGCTCCTCCATTGATGGCGCCAAACAGGCGGCAAAGCTACTGTTTATTCGGTTCGTTTTCTGTCTTGTCGTGGCTGATCAATCAATCGGACTGACCTTCTTCTCCTCGTGTGGTGACTGGTGAAAGGGCGGGTCAATGCCGGCGGCGACGCAGAGCTTCGGAGGTGGCGCGGGTGGCGGGCCGGTGCCGGCCGCCGGAGCGGCGTCGGGTGGAGGAGGAGGAGGGGCCGCGCCGCCGCGGCAGCAGCGCCAGCGGGCAAAGAGGGGGCAGGCCACTGACCCTCACAGCATCGCCGAACGTGTACGCCACCTTTCCCTTGTGCCCCCGTTCCCTTTTTTAATGCATCTGCGATTCTGCATCACCTCTGTGCTGTTGTGGTGGTGTTCTTGTACCTGTTGGAGCTCCACAACTCTTGGACCTTGTAGTTTGACCTGCCAGTACCAGCCACAGACCTCAATTCCACTGCTCCAATTTGAATATTTGACATGCAAACTTTGGCCCCCAAATTGAAGTGTAGTCCAGTGTTAAGTTGCAGCAGAGATGAGTTATCTGACGAAACTGTTTTGGGTCTTTGCCGATCAGTTTCATATACTTTCAGCTGTGTCTGTCTTCTGGCTCACGCTCGCCACGCGTTTGTTGCAGCTCCGGAGGGAGAGGATAGCGGAGAGGATGAAGGCGTTGCAGGAGCTGGTCCCTAACGCCAACAAGGTATGCCAGATTTTCCTCTCTTTTCTCTGCCTTTGCCCTTTCTTTTGAACAAAGTAGCAGGAAGCTTTCCCTGAAATGTGGTGAGGATGCATTCCTTCTTTTTTGCACTGTTTTGCGTGCTGTATGGGTGCATTTTCCCCTTAAATCCAGTCTTTGCTGATACGCTATCTTGACTTGTTTTCTTTTAGTATAACGTGATGTGCTCTCCCTATATGTAAAAGATAAGATTGGCTGAATGATGAGTGCCTCATAAAATAGGAAAACATGGTAATTGAGGCATACTGAGCATTGTCCAATTTACTAATTTTGTGGACTCTATGTCGGACCTCCATTGGAGGATTTGGATTTTTTATTTTTACTACTAGTATAATAGTAAGGAAGCAGTAGGGAAGGGAATAATGGTAAAAGTTCTGCTGCTGCCGATGAACAGCTAGTGCAACATCATGTGAAATAGCTACGCATGACATTACCTGGGGGATGTCGATTATTGTAAGACACAAGATGATTCCTGAATTAGTTTAGCTCATGAGGTTCGACAGGTTAACTAGGCTTTGGTATAAAATACACAACTACACAAGAACTTCCAGACATACCTTGTAAAACACTATGGCTGGAGACATGGGCATTTGTCTAACATGCCTCCTTCTGTTCCCCACGAACACCACGTGCCACGGTTGTTCTGGAAGCCTCCTACCGGCGCATCCGATATCCTTTTTGGCACAACTTGCGGTCACTGTTAGAGTATCATGAAGCTACAATGAATGTTGTTTTGCTGCCCTTTGGAATAAAAACATCTGCTCGTCATGTCTTAGTCGATAGAGCTTCCATAGCCCAAACTAAGAGTGGACATAAGATCACTGTCGCTGAAATGATCATATATCATATGGAATTTTGTTTGCAGACCGACAAGGCATCGATGCTTGACGAGATCATTGATTATGTGAAGTTCCTCCAGCTCCAAGTCAAGGTACTTCTGCTTTCCTACACCTAGCTAGGTTACTGTGGGACGATGGGTT